>LGAG01000054.1:0-14587 GCA_001278395.1 Lerema accius | reverse complement strand
AAGATAATTTTTATAGAAAATTGTCGCCATTTTCCCGAGTTAGAAGGATTATACTCCCTAGTTTAGTCAGTCCCTTTTTACTAATAAAAAAAATAATGTTACGTAACACGTTGTTCGACCCCCCTTTCACTTATGTAACGCATCATAACATTTGACAAAACCCGCCCCAAATTGCTTAACATAATACTTAAACGGCCCCATAGGACTTACGTTAGTCGGTTAGTAGGTTGTGTTAATGATAGGCGTAGAATTCTTAGTATTTAAAATTTGGTCTGTCTATCTGTCTGTTTGATCCGGCTAATCTCTGAAACTACTGAACCGATTTTGACGGGACTTTTACTGGCGGATAGCTGATGTAATAAGAAGTAACTTAAGCTACTTTGTTACAATCGTTTCGGCATAAGTTTACCAAAGCGAAGCGAGGGCGGTTCCACTAGTGATACATAAATACTTACACCGTGACAATGTATTATTAAATTATACACGTAATGTTCAATACAATAGCAGATATGAGTAAATTGACAGGCTCGTACGTGATGCCTCGATACCGAAGCAGCTGATTCAGCCTGCCAATACATTGGACAGTAATTTGATAGTTGATATAACCTTATTTCGATTCCGAATTGTTTCTCTTACTTTGTTTTCTTTTTGTCCCGAACGGCAATTATGGGCATGAATTATTTTGTCATACTCGTCCCTATTTTTAATCAGTGATGTGACGTCACAAGGAGAGGTTATTTGGTTGGCGTATACACCTTTTTAGTTAGGAGAGACATGTGCACACATGTTAATGGGTTTATGTTAAAATTAAGCTGTCAGATTTCAAGTAACTGTAAGAATTAAAACTAGATAAATCGTACTGTAGGATATTTAGTTAATCCTATGTTTAGTAGAAATCATCTACTAAAGAAGGATATTACAGAAATCTCATGGAATTTAATTAGAATAATTCAGTATCATTATGAAAAATCATAGAAGATTTAGACTACATACTTTAGCTACTCAAAACTCACGTAAGTAAGCTTTGAAATATTTTGTACAAAAACACAAATCTTCTTAAAATGGCTTCCTCTAGAAATGCCGTACAATATTATGAACGTGATAGAAATATTTTTATGCGTAAAATCATATTTATCCGTTGAACAATAGAATCAGTATTTTCCTTTAAGAATTAACATACAATATATTTATACACAATCAAATGTGGCTTAGAAACAGGCACGTAAGGCATATATTTTAAGATACATTCAAATTCAGAATCATTTAATCACGTAGGTATTTTTCTATTACATTTATGGACATACTTTTTCCCTTTAATTTACCTCCGTTTCTCGGAGGTGCTTTATTGTTATGAGAAGAAAATACGGTGAAAAATATTCTACGCGTATCTTTATAATATAAAAGTCTAGGGTACGAGTGGTTCGTTCTAAACGGCTAGATCGATATTAATAAATACTTTGTGATATTTAATGGGTAAAGAGTGTAGTTTAGTACTACAATTGAATCTGGTAGGTGGTTTTAATAAATACTTCGAAGGACTTCGCCTAATATTACTCTATCACGTAAAGATTGTCAATGAAATTATAGTTTTATTTATGCGTCTTTTTCGAAATAGTTAATGTACGGCTATAAGACTCTCTTATATAAATGTAGTTATTGCCTATATAATTGTAAAACATACCTACCAGATCGATGATAAGTAACTTTGTTTTTATCCTAAACTAAAAAGGTCAGAAAAGGTTCGTATCAGCTACATCATGACGATGTGAAAATCCGGCAATGTCCTTGCCTTGATACATGGGCTGTATCGGCTGATAGCTGATAAATTGACGTGCCGTGTACGTGACATGTCCTCCCGTGCGAACATGTCATGGTGACACAGCAAAATATGGTATACTAGCCACAAGCACACATGGACGTTGAAATACGACACTGTATACCTACGTTGACGTTATTGGGTTGAAGTAAAAAATTCGTTTTTGGAAAATGATTTTCTACTAATATTATAAATGTGAGAGTTTGTAAAGATTTTTGGATATTTGGATGTTTTGATGTTTAGATGTTTGGATATTTAGATGTTTGTAAGTCCTTTACGCTCGAACCGTTGAACGGATAAGCTGAAACTTGGCACACATATATTTTGTATTCAGGAATAGGATATAGGATTGATTTTAATACAATTATAGGTTCCCTTGGGATAAATCCAATATTTTTTTAACTACTTTTTCGCGGGCTAAGTCGTCGGAGTCGTCTAGTTTTATAATATAGATACGTCTTTAGTGAACAACCGAAAAAACCGAAAAAGTTATTGGTGGTCTTTTTTGTACTCTAAAGAAAAAATTACCCAATTGGGTTGCCTTCAGGATCAACTCGCTTATAAGATATCTGCATTTTTTTAAATTGAAACCTCATTTGTTGACTTAAGACGATAAAGCCACGTCAAACTTTACGTGTTTGACAAACACTTTGACGTGTTTGACAAACACGTTAGTATGAAAATATTAATATTAGTTTACACAGATTATTGTCTAATAATTGTTAAACCACAAACCACGGAAAGGGGAATTTTGCTGACAAATAGTTTGCTATCAGCTTTGTGAGGTAAATATTTTAATCACAATATATTATATTCTAATTTAGTTCCAAAAGCATTTCATTTTAGCGAAATATTGTGGATAATAGAATCAAAATAAAGCTTGGGTTTCGAGTTTGTTTTACTTGATAAATTTAATTATGTTGCTTCAATTAATAGATTAATATTACACTGTTACATAATGCCTTTCAGCATTTATAAATATCGTTTCAAAATCACGTGCCTACAATAATTCTCATTAAAAGATTAGTAAATGTATAATCATTGATAGCCTATACATAAACAGATAATAAAATGTGCGACACAAATTATCCTATAATTACCGTATTGTTCAAAGTTAAACTGAAATCAATTGTACCGTTGTAGGATATTTCGATGTAGTGTAAGCAATACATGATATCCAATAAATAGACATTCGCATAAATGTCCAATAACGTCCCATAAATAAGTAGATAATAATTAAATTGTAAGCGTAAATGTAGCAAAATTTCATTCTTTAAATAAACACTAAAACGCAGCGAATAAATGAGCAATAACTTCATATTACTAGAAATTTAGTGTTCCATATTACCGCTTCGCAGCGCCGCGCAGTTTCCATGGATTTGGGCTTTATATCTTTGCCTTATAGGAATGTATGAGTATTGGTTCCGGGATCTATTCTGATTTAATGTGATCTTGTAAAATTAGAAAATTTACGTTGATAACGTACGTGTTTGTCACTAAAAACTTAGTGTAGTTGTTAGTTAGTTACTTAGTTAGTTATTAAACTCTTGAAAGGCTTGATTGATGGTTATTGAAATTGTGTTTAAAATCACAAATTGACTCTTAAGGTGGTAGCTTCAATAAGGGGATCAACCAAACTGCTTACATGTTGAAAAATGTTTGCCTGATCTTATAATTGATTATATATCAAATTAAGAGCGCAAATAGATATTTAAAAATACTTTATTATTGTGCTTATCAATTTGCATCGAAAACAAATATCTATTTTTGCAAATTAAGTCACTATTTAGTATGCTATATGATAATGTCTGAAAAATATGTGATTTACTAACTTTTAATGATTTATAACCTAACTAGGCCATCAACAATGACCTACAAAAATACAGATGCTTAATCTTATTATATAAGCAACAAAACAAAGCATAACTTCCAATATTAACTTTCTATTCTAAATCTTGCTCGTTTTGTTCAACTCGAACAAAATGTAGCGATTCGAGTTCTAATAGAACTTCTTAATATTTAAGACTTTAATCCTTAGAAATTTTAAACACATTGCCAGGTAAATTGTTTTAAAGTTTATAACACTGATTTGGGCACAGACTAGGTATAACTTCGTTGAAGATTTCATCAATTTTTTAATAACATTCATTGGTATATTATACGTTAGTAGCATGAAGCTAAAACGAGTTGGTTGAGGTAACAAAAAATTAGGCTAAGTACTTTACATAACATTATAATTTATTACATTTAATTAACTAAAAAGTAACTGAAGACAGTCTTTAGAACTGATGATAAATACTCATTCGTGAAATCATACAACATAGAACTTTTCTCTAGATTTATTTTCACAGGAAAAATTATTAATTGAAAAATAGTATTATATAATTGACAACGCTTTTCTTATTATTTACAATTATTTGAAAAATTAAAAAAAGGGAACAAAATTTTGATTGCCAACAAGTAGGTACTATCGATCACTAAGAGGACTAACCCTATAGATACTAATATTCCTAACTTCTAGAGTTTCCTTACTAATAAATTAACAACTACTAATATTCACATTAAAACCTCATCCTAACAAGACACCTATTAACGATCCTAATACTACTTTTCAATAAAGAAGATTATTATTAAGGTAAAGGAAATAGGAAGGAAATCTAAAGCGTCTTGACCCAAAACCAGGAGAAGTAAACATTTTTTTTCGGCGAGAATGTTAAAAGTAGAGCCAAATTTCGTTTTAGGTTAAGTTACATATCAAATGTGACCCTTATCAATTCGTTCACATGTCAGAATGTCCATTAGGTACTTTGTGTTTCATGCAAAAACATGCCTGAATAAACTTGGAACAATCATGATTGACGTTTTGAGGCAAAAATAACTGGCAAAAGGCAAGTGCTCATTATTTATTCACTGGTCCAATATCTACTATATTATTCGGTGTAGGTTAGGTTTTCAATGGAAACGGGAAAACTTACGAATATGATAATACCCTTTGACTATCTGATTGCTGAACTAGTGGACCTGCACTTGCTTTGCTTCGGTAAACCTATGCCGATATTTTTTACCTTTTATCTTTCCGAAATTTTGATACGTTACAAAAATTATCATTGTAGTTAAAATTGAAAAGGAAAAAAATAGGAAGATTTTTTTTTTTTTAATTAAAAAAGGTTCTGCAGTTAGGTACCGACATGTAATAATGAAGATGTAAATAGATTATTTTTATGTTACATGTTTACAACATATATAATATAACTATATTGACATAGAAATATATGAGGGAAATAATTTTCACACGAGAAAAATCTTATTAGAACCAAGTAGTGATTACAGTGCTTTGAAATCGGGAGCTTCAACTTCGTAATGTTTCGAGGTAAACGCGAAACTTCGGCCAAACGCTCGCCTAATTAGGTAACTTTATAAATTTGTTACCTATTTGGTATAATAAGTACCTTGGAAAACCAGCAGGGGATTTTTACAATCCCTCCGTATCTATACTTAGCATAATTTGCAAATATTCGTAAACAACTGGGAGGTTATAATGTTTATTAAATTTTTAATTTGTCATATTTCTTTTTATACGAGGGCAATTTAGAATTTCTCTTAAAGTTTTATGTTAGTTAAGGTATTAGGTAGCGTTCACGACGAAATTTAAAGGATGAAACAGACTAACAATTTTCACTTGGTCTACGACACTCTTACAAGATACAAACGGGTACTCACTGTTTGCTTATTGTATCAATGAAGTTTTAAGCCAGTTATATTAAACGAAATAACTAAATAAAATTGTTTTATTGCAATCCCCACTAATATTATAAATGTGAAAGTAACTCTGTCTGTCTGTCTGCTACGCTTTCACGCCTAAACCACTAAACCAATTTTGATAAAATTCGGTATGAAGATAGAACTGAACTTGGGAAAGGACATAGGATACTTTTTATCGCGATATAATCGAATTTCACGCGAGCGAAACCGCGGGCGGAAAACTAGTAATATATAACAATAGTTCAAAATTGCCAACATAAGCTAACACGTACGCAGAAAACTGACGTTAACAAAAAAAGTAAACTAAAAGCATTTGTCAGATATTTTTATTTAAAGAAAAAATGTGAAATTCTGTTACAATACGATGATTTAACCGCGTTGCCGATCAAACGCAAGCTACGCACACAGTATAAACACAGTAACAATATGTGCAGTAGTTCCACTCTAATAACGGATTATTAATTAGTACTCATTAATAGAATAATAAAAACAAGATTGCTTTAAATTGCGAGGGTGTAATAAAAAAATGATGTAGACAGAATCAATGACTATTCTGTTCTATCGCAAAATTTATTCGCAATAATAAAGCTTTTTTGTAAGGTAAAAGATAATTGAATATTTCTAATTCCTACAAAACAACAAGAAAAACGTAATATGTAGGTAATAATAAACGCTAGCAGATTCATACCGCAGTAGGATTCCCTGTGTCGCGGATGGCATGGACAACACAACACATCACTAACACCTATGACCCGAGGACAAACATTTTATCTGTCACATAAATATCTGTCTCGGCTGGGAATCGAACTCGGGACCTCTCGCATCGCAGGCAGGTTCACTACCAACTAGGCTACGGGGTCGTCAAATTGTATTATTACGATTTTCATTCAACAAAAAAATTTTTTTTGGATATTAGGTACTCATTTAATCTTAATTTGCAATTCGAGTTAAGGCGCTCCATTCTAAAGAGCCATCACATCCTTGCAAACCAAAGCCCCCATTAATTTCGTTAAACTACTACGTGTTAAATTAATCTGTGGCACAACAACGGCTAGTAGGTGTAGCCGCCATACGTCACGTTCACAGGCCGCCAATTTGTCTGTCATTTGCCAAATCCGAACGCGGCTCGAATGCCGGTTGAACATCTATTAAATATGTATCGCTAGAGTCAGCTTTACAACAAATACTCTGTATATTTTTAAGAGTTAACATTTATTTGGCAATATTAGTGGCTTACTATAGTACATGGATGAATGTAGTCTCTCCTGAAGTGGCCAAATCATCCTCAAAAGTAAATAAAATTAAAGATCGGGAGGCTATATTGGGGCGGTGTAGAATATTAACTTGGGGTTAATCCCATGTCAGCAGACTAGGGTGTCGTAAGAGGCAACAGAAGCCGGCTGCGCGTAGTAGGGCTCACATACGGTTTATATTGTCAATATTATCATTAATTTATTAGTTAATATTATTACTGATATTATAATCTTTATGTAAGGTCCGCCTGGGTAGCGACCCATCTTGCTTGAGTCAGCCGCCAAACAATTCGTCGTATTTCGGCTGGGGGCTTGAGTGCCAGAGTACACTATACAAGAGGCGACCATCTTAGTCCTCAGTCAATGAACAGTCAGCTATTCATCTCAACTCTTATTAATTGACAATTAATAAAAAGGAAACCGAAGGATTTACGTACTCTCACAAACAGTCTGCCTGTAATTGCTAACTATACAAAAAATATAAGTCACTATATTCGTAAGGTTTTACCGATACGTAATTAAAAATATATTGGTTCGAGACAAACATTTGTTCAACGGTAAAGAAAGACAGGAAAAATATGACGAATATTATTGAGTCTCCTTTAATCCGACATCAAACAGAAATTATCTCAGTTATTATACGGTAAGAGTTGCATTAAAGACTCAAGAGACACTTTGCGTGCCTAATTAAGTCCTTTGGGAAGGCACCTGCGTTCAACCAAAGACAGGCTTTATTATGTTTTCTGTAGACATTGTAGCTTTTTCTGTTAAATGCTAAAAATATAGGCTCTTTTTTCGACATAAAACTCGCTACATATTATAATTATGTGACATATTAAAGGCACTTGTGTATTAAATATCGCGATGTAGTGTCGGTAAACGCTAACATTGAATTGTTTTCTATTGAAGTGCCCAATCATAGGACAGAAAATATTCCTAATTCGAACTCTTTTTTTACACCAATGCATGGTTTTAACTACATAGTAATTTATCTGTGTAACTGTGTATTGTATCCCAAAAAGATAAAAGGCCTTTGAACATACAACTTTCTGTAACATAGGGAATGGAGGACTCCTTAAAAAACTTTTCGTTTTTGTCGCAAATCAACTTTGTTTTCAGTAAGAAATATGATTATGAAATATGATTGTTTAACGATATATTATTTGCCAAAATCCCCCTTCAAGATAGATCTTAAAAATCTGTCAGCTAAAAAAATTGCAAGACAATGCGGCTCAGAACTTTAAGTTTTAACTTTGAAAAAGGAAGGTTCAAGAAATCGTTTTTATTATCTTATGCATGAGCAGAGCCAAGCTCCGGACGGTATCCGCATAAAATATCAACCTGTATATGAAACATTTCTTGTATGCAAACTCTCATACAAAGTCCAACTTTTCAATTTTATTATTCCTACTTTAAAAATAATAGCAAGCGGGATCCATCCTTCCAAGTTTTCTAACTTATGATCAATGCAGCTCATATGTGCCTACAAGAAAGTTCGTCAAAGGCAGCCTTTCTAAAAACTTAGCTCACGGTAAGTGCCTTTGATACTTTAACTAGATTTAAGATGAGAAGGAAGCGTGTTACCAAACTGTTATGTACTGATAATAAAATGTTAGCCAAATCCTACGGTATTTTATACTGTTATTTTACGTTCTTAGTAAACTAAGAACTAATGTGTTTTAGACTACGTTGCATTTGTAGTTATCGTCTTTACGATAATTAGAAATTACTGAATTTAAACTCCGTTAGGGTAGACAATTTATGACACAGATCAAAAATTTGTTGTTGGCTTTTAAAAGGTTTCAAAAATAGCTAATTTGAGTTTAAAATTGATAATAAACCTAATTTTAATAGCTAGTTTTAAGCATCATATTTACAAAAAATATTTAATAAACCTTTAGTCCGCTGAAAAGTAAAGAGTTAAAATAATATATTGAAAATATTATTTTGCTACATTCTTGATTTTCCAGTGATTTATAGACTGTGGAAGGCTTTAAAGGCTTTCAGTCTCACAGTCATTTATTATCCGCCTATTTGCGAAATAAAACAGGACCTACCTATTGAAGCCAGAACGATCAATACCTGTCAAAGAGAAAAAATTCAATTAAAAGGACTCGGAAATACTTCCCTGAAATGGAAATACGGGCGTGAAAATTGAAAATGTATAAAGCGATTTTTTGTACCGTTGAATGGGCATTCTTGTAAAGAAAATCTTTCAGGCAACGATTAAAACATACAATGGGCTCGCACTGTTCCTAAATTAGAAAAGATACGAAAATAGCTCTTTACAATGCAGAGATCGGGCTAAATTAAAATTCATGAAATATAAAATATTTTGTAAGATCCCACAAAGAGTGTTAGGCGTTGTATTTCATTTATGATTATTAATTATGTGGATAGAGGCTTTACGTAGAGTCGGAAAAAGAATAAATTCCTCGTCATAAATTGAATCTATATTTTACTTATTAAATGAATTACATAGGCGTACGTATTTTTACGTATATTTTTCTTTAGCCGATTATAATTATGAGTGGTATTGCCTATCGAGACATTAGGAATTACACAAAGATTAATTATTGTATATTAATAACTTATTTTACGTCACAATATAATTTTTCTGATATCTAAGTATTAGTTACCTACTAGCAATCGCCTGCGACTCCGCCCGGGTAATATTGCCGTTTTCGCAATATTTTTTATTGCTGCTCCTTTCTTATTTATCTTAGCGTAATGTTTTATAGCCTGTAGCCTTCCTCGATAAATGGATTATCTTACACTAAAAAAAATTAAAATCGGTCCAGTAGTTCATGAGATTAGGGCGTTCAAACAAACAAACTCTTCAGCTTTATATTATTATTATAGATTAGATATTATTAGTTTTTAAGACGAAATAAATGCTTGAATCTGAATTCGAGCAATGTTTACCAAATGTTTTTGTTACAAAACCTAAATTCTTTGTCCAAATATAAATTCTAAGTAAATAAGTAAATCAAACAAGTCAAGTTTCTGTGGTTCGTTGACTGTCCAACCAAAGAAGCTATTTTGTAAGCATCTGACGAAGTCTGCGGTTATCAATACAGCCAAGTTCAATCAAGTCTGCTTCGAACTGTTTGCAATACCTAGGGAAATACCTGTAAAATGAAAATTCTACCTTGATTCCAATACTTACTTATTTGTTTGTATTGAAGTATTACACAAATATTTTTTAAAGACATTGTGACATTGATAGGTGTAGGTATAAATTTTTTAATTTAAAATTCTTTTTTTTTATTTTTTTTATTTTTTTATTCATTCCTCTTTATCTGGCTTTTTTAAGAAAATCAAGAAATGTTATTAGAATTTTTGAAATGTAAGTTTTTAGGTTTAATTTTAACAGTTGAAATGTAAGCTATTTTATGGAAAACGTTTAAAAGCAGTAAGTAATTGCATTCGTGGAAAATTAATTATAAACTGATAAAGTGCTTTTGAATTTAATTTCAAAGAGACAGGAGGAGAGAGTAATAAATATTTTTAGCGTCGACTGTACTTTAAGGTACTAAACACACTAGCGACAGAACATTTCTAAGCAGAGTATGAATTTAACATCATATTATTATTATATCGTATGAATCTTTACATACAAACTTGATAATAGACAAAAAGTTAAATATTGTTTTTTTACCATAATAAACATAATTATATATTTGTGTAGAATTTGATGTACATTTTTGAGAGCGAAATTAATTATATTTTTTTCTATATTGTTAATTTTTAATCATTTTCAGTTTTAATTTTGTTTCATGCTAAATCAGGTATTAGAAACTTAACGTTGCTTTGATGCTAAAAAGTAATAGACCACGTCCATTATACATGTAGGTACTTTTGTTATAGTTTTGTTAACAATAAAATATCATTTTATACGTTTTGTCCATAAAAAAAAATAAATGAAACGAGGTAGAATCCGGCTCATGATGAGAAAATAAAGAAATAGTACCTACGTGTCTTATTTTTCAGCACTTTCAGATTTCAAATAGTACTTATAGATAAAGTATTTTATTTGAACGAAGCCTTAATATGAAAAAGACGCATATGAATCGGAGCGGAAATCTAGTGGATTAAACAGATTGCATAGTAATTAGAGAAATTGCTGAAGGAACCGGCGACTGCTCATTGAAAATTCAGAAAGATTATGTAATGCGCTGGGATGGGCCGCAGTTCAAGAATAAATTATAAATTAACTTAACATTTGCCCTGTAAGTATGATTCAAAAGGGATAAAACACATTCGAAAATTGAAAAAACTACTCCTACAAAATGCTTCAAATAAAAATGGCGTCTTCAGATTACTGATATTTGAGTGACTGCACTGACAATTTATTAATAGACGTCAATAATGGGTGGATTTGTCTTAAATAGCGACTAAAATTACAAAGGTTGTAATTCTATACTAACCTACCTAGAAATGAGAACTTATTTAGATTGGCAGCATTGTCATTAACTTTTATTCGTTCACATTCAATTATTCGAGTGTAACTAAGATGGTGAAATTATAGAAGTATTAATACAGTGTAGGTACATTGTTCTTAGAATAGCTACTTTAGGAAAGCGACTTTCGGAGAAATCGTTCCTTAACTACATTTAGTAAGATAAATCTCACTAACTTGGCAAACCAGATACTGCAGTAATGAAGACAGAATACAAAGTTTTTGAACACATTCGTTTTAACGCGTTGTTCGCATACCTTGAAAGTAATTGAATTAGTGTCACGGTTCAGTGCAAATTACTGGGGCAGTTTAAATTAACTTGTTACGGCCGAGGTCGACTTTGGCCCTAAACTTACCTAATTTTGTGCGCACAACATCAAACTGTACTACGGCCATATTACTCCTGCCCGGTTCGGTCCCACATGAATTTTGCACACTAATTAGTTCGCACGATGTTTATTTTACTCAAGTTTACGTATGTTAGTATGATTTATGACTGCGACGAGTGTTTTGGAGCAGGAAATAAATTGGAAGTACTTAGCAGTTTGTGGTTTTTGTCCCTTAAATTTGGAGCAGTATCGTAACTAAGTAGCTGTTATGAAGCGCTCGTAGCACGGTGGTTTACGTCGATTCTATATGATCAACGAAGTTAAGCAACACGGTTCGGGACCACTAGTAACAAAATAGTTGAGCATTACTGTATTTGGGGGACACGGTAAGACGTCGGTATCGATTGTTATTATTAGGTGACAGTAGGCAAGTCAATTTAGAGGCCTTCGAAAGTTAAAAAAAAACTATCGACTCTTGGGCTGGCCACTATGTATTCACTCATAAAAATAGATATACATACATAAACATGATGAAGTTAATTCTAGAACAAGTAGCTACGTACGTTATCCTAGAAGGAAATGTAAATTAATCTACGAAATAAATTTTAAATCTGCACGACAATTACACAAGCTGTAGAAATAACTATCTGAAATACTTAAACGAAAATATTTTCCACTATCCGGCTGGTGTAACGCACACGAAAGCAACATACGCATTTTATCATAGTAAGCATAACTCTCGCTTGATAGACACCAATCTCCTACCATGTGATTCAATTTGCTTTATCCTTCGTCGGGAAAATGGAGGTGTATCTTCGTCGATAACTAAATTAATAATTTCCGATGACGGCATTATTGTGACGAGATTTAGTGGCGACCAGTTTTAGTAGCTACTAAAGGATATTGAAAATGATCTGCGGAATAATTAAGTAATTAACATTGTATCAAATTAATGTAATGAACAGCGGTTGATGTTTATCCTGTAAGAAAAGTACTGTTATAAATTACATGAAATAAATAAGAAAATCATGAAATTTCGGTTATCATGACGGAATTCTGTTCTAAGTGTCCTGGGTTCGAGTCTCAGCAGTGTTGCCCATGTTGCCTATGACACAGGGAATTCTACTGTTGGGCTTTAAGTGTTAGCGTTTATTTATATTATTATTAATATTTTATAAAATACGAGTCGTCTAAAATGTAAGTCAGGTATAAATAGTTGACGAAAAGTCAGTGAAAAATGTGTAAGCGTGTGTTTGACGTTATTATTATTACTTTATATAACAGAAATGTGTTTCAAAGACTACATAATATGTACTTATGTATATTATGTATATGTATAATAATATGTATGTATATTATGTAAAGCACATGCGTTCATCATCAGATATACTTGTATAATGAACTTAGTCTATTACTTCTAAAAGATCCAAAAAAACTGAGTATATGTTTCTCGTTATGTGTCTCTCGTTGTTTCCCTACGCACATATTGTTGTCGTATAACTCTAGGCAATCCTTTCAAAATATTTACACTACAGAATTTGTTTCCGAGAAATCTATAAGCAGCTTTACGTCTCGGTAAACAAGTAACATTTTACGATGTTCTTTCGTTAATTACCCTTAAGTTTACCTTTTGTATAAAGCTTATATTTGTTTAAAGCTTTATAGAAATATCCCTTTAATTAAGGCGTGCCTACTGCTAAGGATAATAATTACGAGCAACTTTCCCGATTACGTATTTATTTTATACTGTTGTTTACAGAATATTACCTTGTTTTCATAAGACAACAATTAATAAATTACGTAAATAATATTATATACAATAATAAAATTCATACCTATAAAAAAGTTTGTAGACAATATATTTGAGTTTCTTCATCTCTATTACGATTGTTGACTACTATTTCAACGTATAATTTCATTGTAAAAAGGTTTCTGGAATTAATATTTCCTGCATAGAAATAAATCACATCCGATTATGAAAACATCTTCAAATTTAATCAACGAAGAGAGAAAATGAGGCTTCTAATTGTTAATTCCATGTTGGTGCTTCGCTTTGCGACCAAATTAGAAATGATGGATTATGATTAATGAATTAATTGATTAATTTACACTACAAAATTATAGCTTCTACTTTTTGGATTACAATAATTTTGTTTCATTAACTCATGTAGTAGCCATTTTGGAATAATACCGGTAATCTTGTAGATACGAGTAATTGATGTGTATAAAACAGACGTAAAAATAAATGCAAATTCAAATTCAAATCATTTATTTCGTCTTAGGAACTAATAGCTCACTTAACAAATGTCAAAAATTTATAATATACCTAAATAACAATATAAAAAAATAGGAAAAAATACTTGACATCATTAGAACTTGTAATTAAAATAATTAAATCTAATCTCTTAAACAAATTTAATTTAAATTTAGACTATAGGTATCTACCTCTAAATTTTATCTGTATGGAACAATCTAAGTAGTCGTAAATCCAAAAAAATATTCACAAAACATCACTGTTTTAACTTATTCTGTATTATTTGTATTTCCCGAAGCGAAACGGGGCCGGGTTGTATAGCGAGTATCCCTATATAGATATGAATTAATTCCATAAACATTGTTTAGTTGCGCGTACCTACTACAAATTTAATTTCACTAATACCCAGGAGATGAAACTTCTAAATTAAGTATGGACTATGATCAAGTTATACGACGACGCTTCAGAACTAATCTGCCATAAAGCGGATTACTGTCGTGTGGATTACGATATGGGCTTGAGGTCAATGACTTACTTATTTTAAAACTGACTACCTATATAACTTGCAGTCATTCATATAGAAACAAATTATTGGACTCAATTTGAGAAGAAGGCGGAAAAAATTTCATAAATAAGTAGATTGAGTTACTTCTATTCTATTAATCTATACTATAATAAAACAGTAAAATAAATTTGTCTGTACATTGAGTA
>LGAG01000052.1:136228-156567 GCA_001278395.1 Lerema accius | reverse complement strand
CCCATACGCTCTACAGAACCCACATCGCGCTCATCTATATTAACACCCAACTTTTTGGCTAAAAGATTAATTATATTGTATGGGTTTTCATTCGGCTGTTCTGGTACTCCTGTTATTAGAACGTTATTAAGGTATGAAACCTGCTCCCGTTCATCCAACTGACTTTTAAGACTGTCAAAAATCTCCACTACATTTGAGTCTAACTTGGGTGGCTGCTTGTCTGCTTCGGACGCCCTCTTCTCCAGGGCTAATAATCGGTTTTCTACACTGTCGAGTCTATTACTAAATGCACTGATGGTTGTATTTAATTTAGAAAATTCTAACCGAAAGGACGAGATCTCTGTCCCCATGGTGGATAACTCGTTTCGTAATAGCTTTATCTCAGCAACGAGTTCGTTTTGATAATCGCCGATACCTTGTTGAATCGTGAGTGCATCGCCACTATCTGTTCCACCTGAGCTACATGAACTAGGCGTTGTACTTGTATTGTCACCGCCCGTTTGTTTTTCCTTGCAATTACGACAAAGCCACTTAGATTGGACGCGCGTTTCATTTTGCAGATTCACGCATTGACGATGAAAAACGTGGGAGCATTTAACACACGTGACACTTTCATTGGGCTTAGAATATTTACCACAGGTAGTGCACTTCGCCATTATAAAAACTATTGCGTTGTCGTAACAAACGGACTTTTTGACGACACTGTTTTGTAATGTTATCAAGTTGAGATCGGCAATTGTATATAACATTCACTAATTTTAATCACTTCACAACTGTACTGTCCAGTAATTGTATAATTTTACACAAGAAAACCACTTATATTACATTTCAATCGTAAATAATACGCAGAGAGCAACTCGCTGTCGCGCCGCTCACCTACCCTCCAGAATAATATAAATGGAAATTTGTATTATATGCTAATTCAGTGATACAGTCCGGTTTTAATTTTTTTTACATACCTTTAAGTTCTTCAAGTAAGAAATGTCTGCTATGAAAGATATCTGATTATTGGAAAGATCTAAGTGTTCTAGATGAATGTTGTGGTTGAGATGTTCTATAGACTTTATGTTGTTACCTGAAAAATATATACTTCATTGAGGAAAAGGTGTCAACTTCTATGACGGGAGTTTAAAGAAACTATAGATTTTTAATATGTATGTTGATAATCTTTGAGCTGTGTTAACATCAACAATTATAAATTACAATCCTTATTAAAAATATGTGACCAAAAATACTTATATTTTACACAAATATTTTTTATTACAAACATGTTTTTTTACACATAAAACATAATTGAAGAAACATTAAGTTACATTAATATAGGTTTTGATTTTCAGAAGTGGAAATAATTAAGCAAAAACTTGATATCATCAGAACTGAAGAAAACAAATGAAAAGTTATAAGTACCAGCATCAACACACATCCAACATTGCCATCTATGTATTAAGGGCAAAATAAATACTAATAACCATGAACATATATTTTAAATTATGGCTTACATAAATTTGCAACATAATTATGTAAGTAAGCCATAATTTAAACTATAATAGTTGCAATCGCTCACAATTGTTAAACTCTGTGTTAAAACAGGTACCTAATTAATATAGAATGTTAACTAATACATATTTCAATCAATAATGTGGCAACTTACCAGCTAATTTAAGAACTTTGAGATATATCATATCCTTTAGCCCCTCTATTTGCAGTATTCCATTATTATTGAGTGCCAATACCCTGATATTCATTAGCCGAGATACTCCATGCATTCTTACTAAGAAATTATTACATATTGACAACTGAAAAATAATAATGTTTTATTGCAGGTGCCTAATTATCATTCACAACAATAATATTACAGGGATATCTAATGAATTGAATTACTATAGTCATAATATTTACTGAATATTCTCTACCAATTAATTATATAGCACATTTCATTATAAATATTTTATCATATTAATTAACATAGACTTAAACATGTCTAGGCATAAATATGTTATTTTAATGTTTTATTAATGAACTATACATATATGCTGGCATAACTGTAAATTGTAATTAACATAACAGTGATAGTTATTTGCTGTGATACTTTCACAAAGATATGAAGTAAAAAACGACGAGTTGTGTACCATTAAGATGAATGAAAGCTTTTGCATACTTTTTTTATGAATGGTATTAGATAACTGAATATAACTTCGTTGTTTACAATGGAGAACACTCCATAGAAAGATTCTAATAAGAAAGTATGTTTACGTTTTCGACGCGGCTGTATGTGTCGAGGTTGTCCAGGCGTTGCAGCTCATTTTGATCCAAGATCAAGTTTATTATGGTCTTAGATTCCTCTGGAGGGGCTTTCTCTACTCTCTTCAGCCCACGCCTCGATAGATCCAGAGTTTCATTCTTCGAGTCGTCTGTCATGCAATAAAAAAATTAATAACAATTCTCGACCATCGTAGCTTGTACTAAGCACTTAAATTCTACTTACCCATTCTAGACAATATTACAGCATCGTTTTAATTTCAAATAGCGACAATGATAGAGTTTTTCGATCAAAAATATCAAAATCAACAATCGTAAATCTGCGTTCTGAACACTATAATTTCTTGTCACTCACAATAATTTTCAACCCCCAGCCATGATTACTATCGAGGAGTTATTAACTAAAGCGTATTTTGTATTTTAACGAATAACTAAGACCAGGGCGATATTCTACGAGACATAATAAATATACACTGATAATAAAAGAGTAACATAATATGCCACGCCTTTTTAAAGTTAATAAAATTATGAATTTTAGTTTTGGAACCGATCTCTAATCGCGAATGACACAAAAATGACATATGTTTGTAGCGGGTTCACGTTTATGAAAAACGCCTAGGGGCCTGTTAATTTTGAACGTATCTTTAATTTGATATAGTACTGCATAGTGTTGTCTACCACTGTCGTGTAGTGTAAGACCACAGCCAAAGTAAGTTATTTAATCGATAGATTTAATAAGAGTAAATTCAAAAAATGTTTTAGCATTAATCTAAGATTAAATTAGGAAAACGGTAGTTAAAACTTATTTTACTTTAACGATTCTCATTAGTAGTCAAAAATTTATACTATTAGACTAAAACTCAAGCTTTACATTATCCGAGACAATAATCGATTTCTTGATCTTGACTAGACTCGAATAATTATCAAAAAATCCCATCTCTAATTCTCGGCGGCGGCGGCGTTCATTAGTTATTGAGGTTAGTGAGGAAAATATTATCAAATTGTTGTTTTCCTGTACTAATAGCAAGATAATTATATAATAATTGTAAGTGATTGTACCCATAAAAATATATAAACTATTATATCTTGTTAAAAGTGCATCATTCATTCAGTTTCGGCTCTAATTAGAGGGACGCGGCAGTTGACACTTTTCGATAAACTTACTTTTGCTTTACAAAGTTTGATAAACTCCTAAGAAATACATTGTTATTGTGCTCTGTTCATTTTAAACTTTGTTTTCACTGCTTAATGTAAGTTTTTTTAATATTTGGCAAGTTATGTGAGCGAAAAGTGATGTCTATTTATAGCTAATATGATAACCTCTTATTTAGGCGGGAGGATGGCTTTGGCAAAGGGCCTGAGGCCCTCCCAGGTGGTTTTGGTGATATTAGCAGTGCGATTGCTGTCTGTATTCGTGGTACAAACGTCGTTCGTACCGGATGAGTACTGGCAGTCTCTTGAGGTGGCCCATAAGTACGTGTTTGGATACGGAGCGCTGACTTGGGAGTGGAACAGAGGTCTCCGAAGCTACCTGTACCCGAGCGTGATCGCTGTCCTATACGCTATTCTTAAATTCACCGGTCTGGACTACCCGGAAGCTGTTGTAAGTTCAAAAACAATATTTAAATTAATGTTTGGCATAAGATATATAAATTTATGTATTTTGATATTTTATTCATGCATTTTCAAGTCACGTTACTTTTTTGTACTAAAATGATATCTGTTTTTTCCTATCACCAAACGGTAGATTTAATATTAGGGTTTAATTTTTCAGGTTTATGTTCCACGAGTTTTCCAAGCACTTTTAAGCACTTACGCTGACTATCGTTTCTACAAATGGACAGGCAATCGTAAATGGGCATTATTTTTGATACTGACATCATGGTTCTGGTTTTATACAGCCAGTCGAACACTTCTACAGACTGTGGAAACAAGCTTGCTTGTCATTGGGTTATCAATTTTCCCATTTAAATCTGGAAAACGAGGACATTATGAAAAAGGTATGTTGTCAGTAAATTGTATAAAGAATATGTCTCCAATGAACCAATAATTTACTACTATAAATTATAATAATTTTCTACAGCAATTATTTCTCACTAAGAGGGAGCATATTCCTCAAGTAATCAGATAAAAATAATTGCATTGCAAGTGACAACTGTCAGTATGGTATAGTTCAAGTAACTAACCGAGCAACAAACATTAGCCACTAATTACGTAGAAGACTTAGTTCCTTTCATGCGAAAATCTTAATCAAAACAAACTTAAGTCGCAATTTCTGTTTATCTTAAATAAAGATGTCCTGTTTTCACTGCAGTCATAGAAAAAATAAATAGATTTTATTGAAAATACAATTATCTTGCACTTTACTTGCTCATTAACAATGTTAGTACAGCGACCATTCTCTGATTGATAAAGTACTTTAGGAGTATATTATTATGTTATATGTGTTTTAGAGAACAACAGTTGGTACTGGCTATGTGCGATAGCAACATTCATTCGCCCCACATCGGCTCCAGTGTGGCTGGTGTTCAGCATCTACACCTTGTACACAACAAACCAGGGAGCTTTGAAGCTACTCTTTACTGTTTACTTGCCTATAAGGTAAATATTTTGTTTATTTTTTTATCTAATATCAAAAACTCGATAGTATTTGTTTTAAAAGTATACTATTCTGCTATTTTTGGCCATTTATGTACGACAATATTTGACATCATTTTGAAGAGGACTGGAGATACATTATGTATTGAAAATTTCATGGAGCGAAGCTAGCATAGTTACTGCAATGTTACATTAGTTCAGTTTTAAGTGACTTATTTTAATTTAAATATATTATTTACAGAATCTTCTGCACGGCAGTTCTGATAGCACTGGACTCATACTTCCATGGTAGTTTGATCATTACTCCTTGGGAGTTCTTCAAGTTTAATGTTCTACATAACATCTCTGCTTTCTATGGAACACATCCATGGTATGTATGGTGTATGTTACACTGTTTTTAGTACTGTAAGATAGTCTTGAATTTTTGATTCCTGTATGAAATCTTAAGTTAACCAAAAATAATTTATACAGTACAAATACATAGAATTTATTAACAACAAAAAAATATCAAAATATGTAGAGAACAAAGTGAAATTCAAAATTCTTTATTTACCAAATAATTAATCAATAACTATTAATTTTATATAATTTAATATTTTTTTATTTATTGTTATCGGCATATAGCAAAAGTTTCACAATATAATGCCATTAGGCAATGCCTTAATATTCTCAGTATATGAATTTAAAAACATTCATGTCGGCACCAATGATACACTTATGCACGTCAATTGTTTTGAACCCCCCGAATTTTTTAATTACCTTGATATAGTTTAGAGTCTAATAATATTGCATAGCTATAGTTTATGAACATTTAATTCAATGTACACCGTTGCCCAAAGGTACTGGTATCTATCGAGTGGCGTACCATCCATATTGTTGTTCAACTTGGTTCCGCTACTGATCGTCTTGTACAGAGTAGCCAGTAGACCCAAGGAGAACAGAACTAATCTGTTATTGGTGGTCGCTGCCGCTGTCCATATTGCTGTACACAGGTATTTTAGTTATAAATTATTATTGTTTATTTGTGATTTCTAAAGAAAGAAACATCTTTTATTATGTAAAGTTTATATAAACTGATTCCTAGTTTGGTTGATCTTGACAATAAATAACTAAGTAGTATAAGATAAAAAAAAGATGGAGCTGTTAATAGATAAAATAATCGAACGAATGATAGAAGAAATGTTCGACATTTGCAACATATTTGAATTATAATACAAAACATATTATGGTCAAAATAAAGTTATTCTAGAGTCTTTCAAGATTTTGAAATAGTTTATTGTGCGTATTGATATTTGCGGGATAATAAATAATGAGCAATTTCTACAAAGTAATGTCTTATATTATTTACTATTTTTTACAGCAAATCAAGTAAACACATAACTTTTTCACAATAGTATTCACTGTTTAATTTAAAGCTATATATATTTTATTAGTATTAATTGAGTGTTATCTGTTTTCAGTGCCATAGAACATAAGGAAATCAGATTCATGCAGCCAATCATACCAATATTCCTATACTTAGTTCAAGATGTGATTGTACCGTGGAGTAGAAAAGCTGTTAAGTAAGTTAATATAAAAAAAAATTCTCATCAGTAAAATATTATCTTTATATAACATTCTGTATAGAGCCAGTGGAAATTATCGTGTAAATAAATATGAAGTCAAAATTGTTTTTATAATTTTTTAACTTTTCATTTAACAAGCCATCTATGCTTCTTCTTGTTGGTTCAATGAATGAGAATAAATTAATAAATATATGACGTCATACTTGTTCCACTCTAGGTGGCAGCTGTACTCAGTAGCAGGTCTGTTAGTGATCGGCAACGCGTTGCCGGCAGCTTACTTCGGCGCCATACACCAGGCCGGTACTCTTCAAGTGATGCCGTTACTACGAGAGTCCATCACTAGCAACCGTTCTTCCATACTGTTTATGATGCCCTGTCATTCTACGCCACTATATAGGTATGAAGAAAACATAAGCATTATTAAGTTAACGCTAAGTTATATGGGATTGATGGCTAAGGTATAATATATAGGTAATATATAGGTAAGATCTTTAGTAAGGTATATATATAGGTAAGATATATTCTATTAAACTTGTTTACATTTTCCCATGTAAACTTACTTATCTATACATTTTTAAATGTTATTTCATATTATGTATCTAACTGAGTAAGAGTTGTGTACTACTCCATTAGTTAAAGAGTAACAATACAAAAATTATCCTTTTTTTTATATAAAATAAGTTGATGTTTGATAACGATTCCACCTAATTATACGTAGCGATTTTGTCTAAGACAGTGAGCGTACTATTATTTTTTCTTACTTCTCTATTATACAAATGAAACCAATGAACAAGAGAGACACATGACGCGAATTAATAACTAATGACTTTACGGTTCCAATTCAACTAATATCACAATAATCTTCTAAGCTTTTTAAATTAGATTTTTTTTTTGTTTTTAAAATAAATTATTGTCATTTCAGCTATCTACACGTGAACGTAACAACGCGGTACCTGAACTGCGACCCTCCCATCGACAAACAGGAGGCCACGGAGCAGGAGGCCTTCTACAACAACCCGGAGGCCTGGTGGCGCCGCGAGCACGCCGCCAGACAGACGCCCACACTCGTCGTGCTGTTTGACGTGCTGTATGGAAGAGTCGAGAATGTTCTCAAGGATTATAAGCTGCTGCAGGAGTTGGATCATACAAGGGTATGTAGTAACCAGCGACGATAATACTGAATATGTGTAATATATGTCTAGATACCGGAGTTGACCTTCCCTATATATTATATTTATAACCTATTTTGTTATGATATTGGACGATATAAATGTATATTTCACAGACTTATTAAACGAGTTCTCCTGCAGAAAAGTGTGTTCCAATAATGAAAAATAATGCTTTTCTAATGGTCAGAAAAATACAGAGTAGTTTGATTTTAGCGGTTTTGAAATCCGAATATAACCTGTGTGTCCGATATGGGTGATAAAATTGCCTTAATCTCTTAAACGTAACGCGTCATGGTCACTCAAACATCCAAATATCATTAGAAATTAAGCTTGTAACTGGAGAGTTTTATACAAATTATTCGTGTTCCAGTTCCCAGAAGGCGAGGTAGGCGAGAAAGTGCTAGTGTATAAAAAGCAGCCGAGAATACAGCCCGATCCCGCCATTTGAGGACCGCGTGTCTCGTGGACGATAGCTTAATGAACTGTACTACTAGTGTGTACGGTGAGTATACTAATACTTATAATAATATACATGACACTTCAGTTTTATTAATGTTAAAAAAAAGTCTCGAAAAAAAAATTTTGTCTCTAAGTGCCTTTAGCACACACCAAGTTCTTAAATCCCTGTTTAGTCAAGTTTTAGGAAAAGTTTTAGACAAGTTTTAGGAAGAAAACTTATTAACATAGGTAATGTTAATAAGTTTTCTTGTCCCTAATATTTTGACATACTGTTAAGAAAATTAATTCAAATTAATGTCAAATGATGAAGCAATGTATAAGATAATTTTACTAAGTGCGGTTACATAATATAAAAAGTATTTCTCTTCCTCAATTTTATATGTAATTATTTAATATTTTCTCTGATAAATTTTTTTATTTCCCCAATTTGTCGTATTGTGGACCCGCCTTTATGCACACAGGGACATTTATTTAGTTTTTTTTTTAATTACAATGACTTAGTCATTTGTGTTAGTGCATTTCATATCATGTATGAAAACGTTTCTTATTGTACATACACTTTTATGTATCTCATATTTTATTTTACTTAAGAGAGGTTGAGATAGTATTCATTGTAGTAGCCTATATAAAGTCCCGGCTTCGATACTAAATAACATTTATATGAAACTATTGTGTATCACATGTTGTTGGGATTATTAAGTATTTATTATTATTATGTACTTTAGTGTTTATTAGTCAACAGCTTTACAGTATCGACAAGTCACATAATATCGAGAAAATTGTACCTTCGGCCAATTAACAGTGTATGTACCATTTGAAACTTTTCGTGCTGAAATTAATTGTATTTACAGTCGTATTTTTCTCTAATTATATATAATTAATTGTAATATAAAATTTCTTTATTGCTTACAAATTACTGCCAATATAATGATATATTTTATGTAAATAAATGTAGAATTGCTATGAATAGATTTTGTAACGATATTTTAACCTACATGTAGGTAGTTTTATTTACATAAAATATGTACATTTATTATATTTTAATTATTTCAATATAATGGGTTTCTTTTTAATTTTTATATTATTTATATTGAATTGATGTGACATTTCTTAATTAAATATTTTTGAATCTATGAAAGGGGCCGTTTAAGTATTACTCAACGCAATTTTGGGAGTCTTAAATGTTATGATGCGTTACATTAAACATAAGAGAGGGTTGTACAACGCGTTGCGTAACATTGTTTACATACGGGGTTCAAAAATCTTCAAAAGTTGCTTTACTTAATACTTGAACGCACCCTAATACATATTATTTCTATCCTAATTGCATTTCACATAATATCTAATTCTAGATTATGAGATTGACTTGCGGAAACTATCTCCGTGAAAATGTGTTCTGACAAAGAATTATGTTATAGATGATGATATTTTATAATTTAGTTGATTGTAATATTAAATGTAATTTTATGACGTCATCCAGTCTTCGCAAGCTTACTTGAATATAGTTTGCTATTTTGAAATTAATTTGTAAGTTATAACTTTGATTAGTCTTATTTAGGTATTTGTTTTCGTTTGAGTAGTGGACGGGTATAGATGCTACGATTTTTATTATTAATATCAGCTGCAACGGACGACATATTTACAATTACTTAATATACGAGTGGATATACTAATATTACCGGGCATATTTAGGTACACGCCACATGTTTTGAAATATTATAACAAATCAAATATTAGTTACTGGGGCGGTAATTATCAGTATAATTTAAGTATACATAAACCTACAACATGCGTTTTTTTACGTATGACAAATTTTAAGAATGTCAACCATCCCACCTAATTGAGAGTACTGGTTACGTCAATCCTAATAATATATATATTAATCTATAAAAATATTTACAAAATTGTATCTGTGTTGTTTGTTGCTGCCTCTTTATGTTAAGATCGTTTAGTAATAAGTTTTATTAGTGCAATTTACGCTATTGTAATTTAAAGTCCACCTCGAGAGACATTATGTAATTTTGATTTAGGCAATTTAAAACTTTCTTTTACCAATTTGTTAAAATTATTACAAATTAAAATACTAATTAAGAAGTTCAATTGACGTACATCCGTCCGGTTAAAAAGCGCCTTATGACTAAGTGAGACGTACGTACACTAAATGTGTATGAAAGAGCAATAATGAGTGTACAAATTAAATCGATCGTCATACATATTAATGTGCAATCTGATTACATTTTGCATCTCTCTCTAAATAAGCGTCTCCGACATAAATCTTTCGCTTTGACCTTTAAAAAAATAGACATTGGATGAACTCCTTTGCTTAATAATCAATAAATAGTCATATAACATTGACACGAATTGACAGAATGTACACTTTGTTTATTACATCCTAGAAAGTAGTATTTTACGTGATTTTATTAATCAAAAGATGCAATTCAGTGCGTTTCTCCGTTTACTAACCCATTGCTATGACTAAACTGTGGTTTTAAGTTTTTTTCCGGAATGTTCATGTTGTGTATAATACTTGAAAGCGCTCAAGGCTTTAAGTTTTATGTCGGTAATACAGCTTAACTAAGTTTTAAATATTGACATTTTATTTTCATGTTCATTAAGCGATTGTTAAATGAATTTAAAATATGAAGTTGCTGATTCCTTTCTGATGTCCGGATTGGTTTGACATTGACCAAATAATGATTGTTATGGTCAAAAAGTATTAGTAACCGTTCAAAAGAATCAGTGTCTTATTTTAATTATTCAACATTTAGATTTTTTTTTGACTGAAGCTGCAACTGTATAAGTAGAGATCTTATTTATACCGTAAATCCATGACCTATACAGGTATTAAAATACATATACATATATTTATATATATTTATTTCTAGCTAACACATTGTACTTGCCATAGATATTGCATTTAAGATTGAATAGCAATATATTCATATGATACAGTCAAATTAAAATAAATTCATCGAATAAATACAAAGCAGTTCCTAAATTGCTAGAATTTTTTATTACATTAATTTTACTAATCGTTCATGGATTTGAAAAATAAATTGATTATGATTAAAATTGTAAGCAAATGTTACTTTGGTATATGTATTCTTAGAATTAAATAATTTTAAGAATAAGTACCTTGCTCAAAATATAAAGACGATCAATTATTTTACGGTTTAACCTCATGAGAGCATTTCTTATAACTATAACCATTTTTGGAATTAAATATTTATCTGTGAACACCTTTTTTTGTTAAGCATAGACATTTAATAATGATTTGTCTAGATTTATTCAATTTACTAATAATTAGCGTTACTGAGCTCAATTATGGCCAAATTTGTACCTCAATGTGTGGCCAATATAGGATCCAAAGAGCACTTTGTTTTATAGAAGAAATATATAATGATAATATGGTCATTAACATATGTGTTCTGATTATTATAATGTAGTACCTATTTTGTAATATCTACTTGATATCTGTAACTATGTTATATACAGACCTTAAGATTTTTTCAGCAGTGCAAATGTATTATAGTCTACATTCTCTTTATTTAGGGCAAATTTTAATATTGTTAATGTATAGTATGCAGAGATTGAAAGTTTAGAAGCCTTATTAATAAAATCCCAATGCGTATAACCGTTTACGTCAATTAAGAACGAAACGGGACCCAAAATCATGCCTTGTGGGATACCCTTCTCATTATCTTTGCATTCATAAACGATTCAATAACAACATAAAATGCAAGAGTGTTTCAATGTGGTTAATAAAATAGGCAAAACAAACACAGGTTATTACTAATTTTATTATTTAATTATTAGCTGACCCGGCAGACGTTCTGCAACACACTGCATATTTTTATATGTATAAAAATACCATCAAAAATTTGAAGAGTTCTTGAAGACTTTCTTTTACATATTTAGTTCTCGCAGATACAGAACAAAAAAATAATAGCCAATATGGTTGTGCACTAAGAACTTATCTTTTTTAAATAGAAGTTTATGACATTGATGATATTAAAATCAGACTTGTGTGACAATAAATGAGTTATCAAAGGTGTTTGACTGAATTGCATCCTGTACTATAGCTTCGTTTGTAGTAGTTGCTAAGTACCTATCAGAATTCAGAATACCTTATCCATAAGGTAACATTAATATTTTATTACCGGTAACATAGAATCTAATACCGTACTCTAGACATAACAAAATAAGTATCGAGCTTAACATTTCATTATGTAAGAGTATGATGTAAGCCATTTTGCAAGCAAATACTTTTAAGGTAAATTTTGAGCAATTTATTGATAAATAGTTTAATTGTTTTTTGTGTAAGTAATAATAAGAAATGACATCTAGCGATGTCTGAAGTGTGAATTTTAATTAATAAATATTTTATTTTTAATTATTTTTGTTTTTATTTTTCACTACTATTATCGTCTAAGATCACATCTTTTAGTTTTAAGCTTGTATATGAATCATGAATGATATTACGAGTAAAATTATTAATAGGAGGGTCAAGTGTGAAGGTTTTGCAAACTTATCAACGCGAAGTAGATATAAACATTAATAATAAATGTTATTTATATCATTTTAGTCAAGGATAAATTGGACGAGGTCCTATAGAGTTACATATTTAATTTTATTTAATATTGCATATTCACATTATTATTAATAAAAGGTCATTCAAAATTCAACCTACAGCTAAAGAGGACTTATAACACTTACGAGGGATTAGTTAAAACAAAAATCGTTAATTTTCTCAGCTGACCACAGTAACGGGTTCATGTTATCTATAATCATATCTTACTATAATATAACGCGTAGATGTATCGCTTCACATTTCTAACCCACATTGATTAATAGGTCAAAAGGTTCAACACTAAGGAA
This sequence comes from Lerema accius, assembly GCA_001278395.1. Taxonomy (NCBI): domain Eukaryota; kingdom Metazoa; phylum Arthropoda; class Insecta; order Lepidoptera; family Hesperiidae; genus Lerema; species Lerema accius. Next base: position 143,639 of record LGAG01000052.1, on the reverse strand, counting down.
CAACTATCGGGACAGTGCGTTACGAACTGTCTGATTAGATATTACTATTGACATTACTTATAAAAATGTTATAATAAAAATTATAAACGTTATAATGGCGAATGTTATTATTCCTGTAATTCTATTAATTTTCGCGCGTTTCACAATCGGTTTTCAAGTTATACAAGAAAACACGACTAGAGTTAGTTCGGAGAAAGACGATGGTAAAAGTAGTTTGGTGTTCGTGTTTGATACGACGTGGTCTATGAATAATGATTTGCGACAACTACGGCAAGGTGCTGAGATGATACTTAAGGCTGCGTTGGAAGACACCAGTGTTATATCCAATTTTGTGTTCGTCCCGTTTAATGATCCATGTAAGTTATTTTGTGTAATTGTCATTAGACTTAAGGTTGCTCATATCAAATGAAAAAACCTAAAAAAAAAATATATGAAAACAAAAAACCTACTTCAAAAATATCCCCTATGTGTTGAAATCCTTTAAGCCGTTTAGACTGTAGAACGCGCCGACAAAATGGATATAAACACATACACTCGAAAAGCTTTACCTTCCATATTTCCATTACATACAGTAGGATAAAATTGGCGTTAGCTTACCATGCATTACATCGATAACACTCGTTCGTTCTTTAGGGTTGACTTTTGTAAAGATAACTCATATTATCTACCAGTAATTTTATTATTAATTGAAGGTACTATTAATTCGCTTACAATAATAAAACATTTTTGTCAGTGGTGGGCCCAGCAACAGTAACTAAAGACAAGAGGGTACTCCAAGCTGCGTTGAACGCGGTTCGCATAGACGGCGGAGGAGATTGTCCGGAGAAATCGCTGGGCGGCATCGAACTGGCTCTCAACCTCAGTCTGCCGAGGTCCTTCATATACGTGTTCACCGATGCCACTGCGTCAGACTTCAAGTTGGTCACGAAAGTGTTGGATTTAGTGCAGAGGAAACAGAGTCAGGTTTGTATAGGATAGTAGGGATTCTGTATAACATAATCTATGGACACAAAATTATGCTTAGAGTAAATACATAGAATTCTAAATTGAATATGCAAAGTATAAATGAAAAAAATATATCTTGAGATATTTTTAGCTTAAAAGTTAATGCTTGACAATCTTGCCTGACAAAACGGGAATATAATTTTAGTAGTAAAGCGCGCTGTAAATTTAAATGTAGGTACATATTAAAAGTTACATTCATCATATTATAGTTTGTTCGAAACATATAGATATATACCCTTTCATAAATAAAATAAAAAAATATTTGCCCTGCTCGAAGGACCAAAACCAAAAAATAATTTACCCTCCATATTGAATCGAGACTTATAAAACGTATATGAAAACTTATAAGAATCGTATAACAGGTAGTGTTTGTTCTGACGGGGCACTGCAACGACCGCCACCGGCCCTCATACAAGGTATATCAGCAGATTGCCGCTGCCAGCTCCGGACAGGTCTTCACCTTAGAGAAAAACAATGTACACATGGTGAGACGTTCAATTAATAGACACTTGTAGTTCCCTACTTCTCGATAGACAATAAAAATTTAAAGTCATCATGTCTATTTGTCATATTTCTGGCTCACTGGAAATAGAATCCAGGATCCTATGAAAAGGAGTCCAGCGTGGTAATTGTTATGTCATACCGAGCGTCAATGCTATTTAAATCGTCACACATAATATATTTATTTTAATGATATTTTCTCTATTCTGAGTGCGATGAGATTTCCGATTTTTTTTAATTTTATTAATGGTATAAAAATGTACATCAATTATTTGGCAGGTACTGGATTTTGTAAGAACTTCAATAAAAGGGAGAACTGTAAACCTAGCTTCAGCAGTCAGACCGGCCGGCTACAACTACACACAGGGGGTATGATATACTCTTATATAATTATAGCTTAAGTAATGTTTGAAGCAAAGGAAAAAACGTCAAAGGATCCTTGGAGTATGTCTAATATTGGAGGGTCCTAAAAAAAGATATAGAATAATGCTACTTCCACATTGGAGACATATTCAATGATAGCGCATATATTGAAATAAGTCATTTAGCGTGCTAAAAAATGGACATACTCGTACGTAAATATAAACTCGAAGATCGTTATTCTACAGCTGCAGCAGTTATCGTTATGATACAGCGACTCACTGCGTATAATTAAAGATGGCAAACAATAGAGAGTATAATTAGCTAGCCTGGAACTAACTAACATTTTTGGCTTAATCCATCTAAGAGCATTTTTGAACTTAAAAACAATAAATGAATCCAAGCAAAAGTGGTCTCAAGTGTCATCGGTCACTAAAGTACGGTTGTCATTAAAATACCACTTTAGAATTTGATTAATTTTTTTTAAGATCAAAAATGCTCATAAATTTGGTTTTGACCAAAAATGTTACAAAGACCACTTTACGTTCAGGCTAGCTAATTCTAGTTGAAAGTGTGTTAATTTTTAGATCAGAGTAGACAAGGCGATAGGCGAGGTGACAGTGTCGGTGTCGGGCTCCAAGCCGCAGATAGAGGTCATCAACCCCAGCGGGGAGAAACTCACCGGCCCGCCGCAACTCGTTACTACCCTAGACTTGTCCGAAATTATGGTCAGTATTACATTTTTTTTACACACGTTTCTCTGACCTGTATTGTTGAATCTGGACAGAGAAGAACAGATGGCAGCACTACTATGATGATAATATTATCCACGAACACTCTGACAGGAATGACCTAATAAGAAGACAGTATCCAAAACAATAACACGATTTTTTACTCAACACTTCTAACTTTTAATTTTCATACCAATTATTAGTGCCGTTATCTCCAAACCGTCAATAAAAAAAAAAAAAAAAATTGTAACCTAACCTAACCTAAAATTTCCGGACGTCTGCGTCAGGCTCATAGAATTCAGAATCTGAATCCTAATGCAAATTCTGAACGTTCAAGCCCGCCCTAGATAAAGACAAGAATAAATGGATCCTATCAACAAAAACTTTTACAAACAAGAGTTGCTCATAATACAGTTATTACAAACGTTATCAGATAGTAAAAGTGCTGGATCCCGAGCCTGGTAACTGGAGCATCACGGTTGGCAGCGAGCGGGAGTACTCGGTGAAGGTGGTGGGGCTGTCCGCGCTCGGCTTCCGACACGGCTTCTCTGTGGAACCACCGACTAGCCTCGCGGACACCAGCTACCGACCGCTACAAGGTTCACTTCATAGTAGTTTATAGTACTAAAGCACGCGTCCACAGTTAGCATGTTTGTGAACATTTACTTTAAATAAAAATCTACGTGATTCACGGATATCGATCATGTGAGCAACCCTATTTTGCTACTACATCTATGGTATTTATAAAACATAATGTTAAACGCATGTTCTATAGGCCGTAGTACCGCTCTACAGATAGGCATAATAATCAACTAACAGTCCCACCTTAGTCCTACTCGAAGTATTTTACGATGTCCATGGGTGGTAGGGGTTGGTGGCACTGTCAGCTCGTTTGCTATCTTAACACTATAAAAAAACTATTATTATTTATATTTTACGGTACTCTTTTAGCTCTCAATCTTATAGGTCGCTTCCTTACAAATAAGGATTGACTCTAGCGATGTAAATATTTGACTCCCTATATATTGAAGTTATTTTTTTCTTAATGGATTTATTTTTATTGCTTTCACATAAACTTTCAAATTTTAACAATTCCTAAGTAATAGTTGGTGTGATGGATACAAGCAAATATAATTTTAAGCCAAAAATCTCTGTTAAGCCTTCTACTATAATATAGATTATTAATTTAATAAATATATTTTCCAGGCACATACAACAACCTGATGATATCGCTATCAAAACCAGATGTCCCGGTAAAGATGGATTTCGTGGAAATAGTAGACCTGGCGGGGAAAATCATCTTTGAAGTGCCGCTCAAAGAAGTAAACAGTAGTCTAAAGCTATACCTAGCTGATGCTTTTATACCGCCTGAGGACTTCTTTTATATTGCTGTGAGTAAAAAATATTGTAGTATATTGTTTTTCATCTAAACACAGCTTCACATCAAGAAAAAGATGGTGTTGGTAAAATCATTTGGTAAGTTTATCTATTGCTCCTAAAGTATTTCTCTCAGAACCAATACCATGTTCAAGTATTTCTACTGTCATATCCAAACACCGTTAGTAGTTTTAAACGACCGTGTTAAACAATTACACGTGTATTTTATACAACTTTCATGCACTTATATCATGTAACGAAGGTACAACAAAGTATTGGTTTAATTTTTTCTAAGGTTCTAAATTACCTACACTTATTCCTTAAAGACTTTGCAGTGTGCACATTATTATATACTCGTATCACTCGACGTTAACTCTACTAAAACTAACTTGTAAAAAACCAATGGAAAATGAACTTTATATCATAGTCGTTAACGTACTTTTTGCTACTACCGCTCGCTATCATCCGCAGATTAACGGTCACGACGAATACGGGCAACCGTTTCGTCGCATCGCCCCTACTGCCGTTCAGCCTAAATCCCCAGGTTAGTATATTAAAAGCTATATAAGAAAATTAATATTTGTATAAGTCCTAATAATTCATATTACGTCATTGTATTATTATGAGTTATAATTTATGACTGTGTTTAAGTCAATAATTGCCCTAAATTTTTCTTTTTAACTCCATGTTTACCATTTTACAGATGCACCGTTTTTAACAGCTCCTCAAAAGGTGATTATTTTAATAATTTACTTAAACTGCAACTACAATTTTAGAGCGAGAATTAGTTATATCCATCTATACTTTTTTACCTCTATAACCACTTATATAACTGCCGAATCTATAAACATGCATGTACTATTACAGTTATACAACACAATATGCCCACATTTAAATTTGAACCTTAAGCTAATGGTCATAAAGTATATTTTTTCGTGTAGATCGAAGCTCGCTACCACGAGCGTGTAGTTTTATCCTGCCATGTGGACAGTTTAGTACCGGTCACAGTTACTTGGACCAAGAATGCTAAAAGAATAATGGAGGATGTTAATTCTTTGTAAGTATTTTTATACAGTTTTAGCTAGTTTTCTTTATTGTATGTGTTTTGTAGACCTAATTATGTACTGCTATTTACTTAGTAATTGAAATTTTGGTTCTGTGGTTCTGAAATTTATTGCTTATGTTTAAGTATAGTACGTATATCTATGAATGTTCAGGATTATTGTAAATTCAAAATGGTAGAACACGTTTACCCCCACAATACGGATAAAAACAATAATTCGTTCGAAAGCTATAGCAAAAAACTTGTACAAACAACAGTCAGCCTTACTGCAATAGACAAGTTAGCACAATTTTTTATATTCACGGAGATCATCTCCTCATATAACATATTAGTTGTGGATGAAGTTTAATAACTTGAATATTGTGATACCGTGATAATTTCAGACAGAGCACAGTACTAGAGTATGTGATCCCCGATATGGGTGAGGGAGATGTGGGTGCATATCGCTGTGTGGCGAACAACGTGGCGGGTGCTAGCAAGGCTGCTACCATGCTACATTTGACTGGTAAGACATTCTTTGAGAAGATATGCAATCACTGCGAATTCGTACGTGCGTTCGCAACGTCCTGACTACTAATAATTGTGTTAACTAGCATTAATTAAATTCAAGTTTGAAGCTTCTTTTATCTGAGATCAAATTTAATTGTATAATAGTCATACGGCTCGATTTTTTATAAGTATTACATAACCTTTTTGAACACACTTTTTAAGATACATTTTCATTATTATTCGATTATATTCATGTTTTGTCACTTAAAGTTGGAATTAATTTTAAAAGTTAAGTTTCCCATTTTATTTTCATTAATTGCTTACTACTGCGCGTGGGTTTCTGCCCGTAGCTAAAGACTTAACGATTGTCGTCTAACGATAACAACGTAAACTATAGACACGGCCGTTATTTCCAGTGGACCCGCCACAAGTGGTGATATCTCCTTCAAACTCCACGGTGACAGTCGGCAGTCAGTTGATTGTCGCGTGTGAGGTGATCAGCGAGGCAGCTCTGACCAAGTCACAGATTATCTTTAGCAGCATTGAAAGGCAGAATTGTAAGTCGAATCTAAAATCATATATTTTGGATACCTATTATACCTACCATTAATGTTGTCTATGTATGTGAAGGGTGACTTTTCATTCCTTTTTAAGAATAATGCAGGTACATATATGTACAAGTTTAAAACATGTCATACTTAGTTTATATGGAAAAGAACTAAAGAACTGACACAGGCTCAGATTTCTTTGTATTGTGTTGTCTTAGATGTTTCCTAGATGGCGCTAAGTACAGGTTACATTTGAATTAGAAAAGATAGTGCTGTAAGGTTTATTATCAATGATCCTATCGATCCTAATCCAGACATCAATTATTGAAAGGGAGAGGAGTGAGAATTAAAAAGGATGTAGATTAATATATTATTGTTACAGTGACAGAATTTTCTTTGGAGCGATCAGTGAACGGATTCTATAGCTTCAATACAAGCGTGCGCGTAGACGAGGGAAGTGGGGGGGAGTACACCTGTGTCGCTGCTAATAAGGGTAACTACTACATTCACTAACTACTAGGGGTAACTACTACACTCACTAATTACTAGGAGTAACTTAATGATAATGGTGATTATCTATTAGACTAACTGCAAGGGTAACTAACTACCAAGGTTACTAAATTAATTAGCTATCTTAGAGTGACTAGCTCTTAGTTTCAGAAACTGTTAAGGTGACTAACAGTAATTCGTTTCTAATAAGATTAGTTGAAATGAACACGTTTCATTTGAAGAATTTATTATATTGTTTGTAAGGATTCTTATTATTCTAAGTACAAAAAACATTTACTGAATATGCCGTAGATTTAAAAAAAAGACTTATTGGTACCATTGTCAATTTTAAAATATTACCTAAGTAATATAATTTTTTTTTTTTTCAGGGGGCCAATCAAAACAGTCAACATACATCATAGTGCAACTAAAACCAACAGTACAGATCCTAGGCCCGCACTCGCTAACTAAACGGATCCATTCCGACGTACAGTTTGTATGTCACGTTGACAATACCGACCGTGTGCAGTGGGTGGGGCCTGGTGACGTCATACTACAGGATAATGACGTCACTGGGAGCTTTAATGCTGTTTTGGATGTGAGGAATGTTACTAGGGATGGAGTTTGGAAGTGCGTTGCTATGAGAGGCTCTTATCAAGGTTGGTTGAAGTTAGGTTTCTATGATTGTATGTATTGTGTTTTTTGTATATTATTAAGTTCTCAAAGGTATGTGAAGTCTGTCAATCCGCACTAGGCCAGTGTGGTGGACTATGGCCTGTACCCCTCACACTGTGAGAGGAGACCCGAGCCCAGCAGTGGGACAGTTATGGGTTGCGATAATGGTGATA
>LGAG01000052.1:99193-109389 GCA_001278395.1 Lerema accius | reverse complement strand
TTAAAATGCATGAATTAAAAACATGAAACTTGAAAATTCGTATTGAATGCTAGAAAACTTTGAACCGTAACCCTTATACCATACGGTCATCAAAAATCCTAACCTGACTTGAAGGAAGAGTTAATCCTAGATCCATCTAACCATTATATTACATTGTATCAGATGTGAACGAGTGCGAGGTGGGCGTGGCCTCGTGTGAGTTCGCGTGCGTGAACGTTGCGGGCGGGTATGTGTGCGCCTGCCCTAAACATCTGCGGCTACATATTGACAAGCAGCATTGTGTCGCACGTGAGTAATGTAGTTTTTATTTACATTTAATAACTTGACTACGATCCCACCTGATGGAGAGTGGTGTATACTTACCTCGTTTTTTTTGTCATGATTTAAAAGGTAAACAATCTTACAGTGTCTTTTTATTGTAATTATCGATTTAAAAATAAGACAGACACAAATTAAAAAGTATTAAAGAATAAACAATAATTTCATGTTAAAATAAATTTCTGTATACTTCTAGATATTTTTTTTAATTAATGAAATGAATAAAAGTAGTGCCAAGATTGTTTACCTTTTAAATCAAGACGAAAAAAACGAGGTATAGGTCATGCTGCTTGATAAACTGTCTGATGTTACACGCTGCTGGGCTAAGCTAATTTACGCTGGTCATAGATTTAGTGCCTCAAGCTGTTGATGCTATCAGATTAAAGCTGAAGTACGCGATTGTATGAACCGCCTGTTTCAAGCTCGTGTCAAGCTGTACGCAACTGCTTGAAAGTAACTTATGAAAAGATAAATTTTGGTGTTGGTGATAAATAAACCCACGGGATCATTCAATTGAGATAAAAATCTATTGAATGTCTATTCCTATCCTTAGACTATAAATATCCATTAGCCATTTTACGTAACAAACAGATTACGGTTAGGGTGCGTACAGATTATGTAACATGTTGTATAACTTCTGTTATATAACACGTCCACATTATCTAACATTGTTGTATCACAATAAAACATACAACAAGAGCGTACACACTAAAATAACATTGTAATATAACAATGTTGAATAACAAGGCAATACGTGTCAGTTCTGCAGTGCTTTTAACAATAAAAATAAAAAATAAAAGTTAAAACAAAAAAAAAGTTATATAACAATGTTGCAAAAAATAATAACATGCTATATAACTTGTTTTTGTAACACATGTCGTCCACATTTATAAAAAATGTTATAACTATGTTTTATAACATATTTTGTTATATAGTCTGTACGCACCTTTACGTATTAATAATGTAAGTAGCTCGACTTGGCGGGGCACTATTTTGCCCCCAGATACTCATATACATTCATGTTATTTATTGACTTTGTTTATTTTTCAGCTGCACTGTACCGCATGCCGCTATCTTACGGCGATCCCTACACAGAGCAATATCTCAGTACATCTCTAGAACACCCGGCGCGATATACTAAGAACAGACAGTAATGTCTTGGACATTAATGTCCTTATGATAAATAAGCAAACTTAGTTATTAAATGAAAATATTTTTAGTGCGCACGATTAGTTTTGTGCTACCATCGAAACTAAACGAACTAATTTTTCAAAGTAATGTAAAGTGTTGTATGTTTTATTACTTGATTGAGGTAGGAGGGAAATGATTTCGAGTTTGTATGTATGTATGTTCATTTCTTAGACTTTTTACAACCTTAAAGGCTTAATAGATTTGAATATATGAGGTGTCGTTAGATTCTTCTCTATTACGGCAGTGACATAGGTTATAATATATTTTTAATAAGGACTATCTTCCCCCAGTTTTTAGCAGTCTGGTTTTTGGTTTTGTTTTGAGCCAAAGAAGACAGTATGTATGTATTGATTGTGAATGTGATGTGTCTCTGAGTATGAACGTATAATTTTTTTTATTTATTTTATTGTATTACCAGGGTTTGATATAAACAAGTTGTATATTGTAATACATTTAATTTAATCATTCAACGGTGTATCCCATAGTGTAATTTTTAACTTATTTTACGTATTTCTAAACTTGATTACAGAAACTTTATATTTATCTAAATATATTCAATAAACCATTAAAATGTATGTTTTTGCCTTTAACAGTTACCCTATTTCCCTAAAAGTGCATCTGGCTCGAAGGACCAGATGATAAATATTATTAATATTAGAAGTTTGTCTAAAAAATTGAAAACCTTATCATCATATTTATTACTACCCCATTTCTTTAATGCATTCAATACATACATTAAATCAATAATTTAAACTTGAATTGACAATTTGTTTTTATTACTTAGCTCTTGAAATATGGTCAAGTTTTTATTTTTTTGGACAAGCTTTACCTATGTGGCTAAAAGAGTGACTAACAATAACAAATATTGATGAATTTACTAGGTGTTCGTGTAGTATATAGACTTCCTATAATTAAGAAAAATACAGGTAATTAGAGCATGGTCGTTAAGTGATTATAGGCGGTAGACGTTCAGTGCCGAATATCTTCTTTATAGGGGCTCGCTTTGGGTCCAACACTCTCTCGTCATTCTTACGCGGAATATTTCTGGAAGAGAACACCAGTATTTGAAAAAAATATATGTTTTGTCTGCAGTGCATAAGTCACGCCGGCCGTTTTAAAATAAAAAAAAAATAATAAATATAAATTGTTTTAATTTGTGGCTTGTGCTAGTATAGAAAAAGATATGAATTAAATCGTATTTCGTAGATTTTCGATGCTCTTTTATTAGTAAAATCTTTTATTTTTGCTGCCAAATAAACAGGCATATTTTATACCTACCTATGCGACACAAACAGTCTTCTAAAGATTTATTAAACTTTTGGACCTGGTCCTTACAAGAAACAACTCGAATAAACTCATAATTATCCGCTATGCTATGCTAAAATACAAATAGCTACTTACTGCCAATAACTGCCGTTTCTCTGAAGACGCATTATGTTGTTTTGACATATCATGAGCTCGTTCTGTAAGTACGTGCGCTGGTCGTTTACCCGAACGAATAACTGAAAAAAATCAAATATTGATATCAACCAATTTTAATTCAAAATAAGTATGTACCTATTGTATTGTATGCCTTGGTAGTTTTAAATCTAAACGTAAACTGTGTTGCCATGTCAATATTACGAAATATTTGTTAAAAAAACATTTATGAACAAAGAGATAATTATACCTAATTATTACTCCAAGTACCTTCCTCCGTTCTTACCTTAGATTCGGAGTCCAAACGCCACTCTTTACTGCGCAATGTACTGATGAGGTCGGTCTTGAGTCTTTCAAAACGTTTTACTGTACGAAGCAATTCCGCCTTCAAAATAATAGGTACACAATCATGTTAGAATCATGGTAAGAATAACAATAATAGGTTAGTAAGTATGTCACTTACAGGAGTAAGAATGTCCAAGTTTATGTTCAGGTCGTCGTGTTTCAGTTTGCAGTCTGAAATAATGAATTATTATAATGTAAAATGAAGAATATTTAATGAGGAACACTGATGCAACAAATAAACATCTAAGTTGTAAGAAGAAATTATCTAGACTCCCTAGTTTCCTAGCCCACAAATCTATTCCTTATTAACTGATTTGCTTGGTGTGAAAACAAGAAAACGAGCCATTTATTATCCAAAACATGATCCCATTTATTCTTTAGAGTACCTAAAGAGCGGCTAGCAACCTTTGAAAGACCATAAGATAAGGACGCATGTAATGTACCTAACACTTTACTAAGGACTTAACATAATATATTAATTTATCTATAGTATAAATAAAAATATGATTGGATTTTTCTACTACAACATACCAGGGCCGCAGACTTTAGCGCTCCTAATTTTATCCTTCAGCAGCGGAAGCTGTGCTCGCAGCGTGTCCACTGCTTCCAATAACTGTTTGTGTCTTGCGCTCTCCCGGTGTAAGTCATCGTCGTGGTCCCACGCGTAGTCGCTTTTACGCAGTTCCTCTTGCATGTTGACGATCTGCTTCTCAAGTTCGCCATTCTGCCAGGCTGCTGCTTCTCTGTAGCGTAATTATAAAAAAAAAACAAAAATTATCTTTTTTTTTAATGGTAATCCTGTAGGTATGTTTAACGGTATTCCATATTCAGATATGAGTTGGATGAAGGACTCAATTTGATCGTAGGAGATTACAGAGTTAAGAAGCCTGTGTTGAAGCTATCAATTTTATTTGGAAGGAGGTGGACCCAGTTGAAGGTAAGCTAAGCTATAACAAGGTAGGTAAATATTCAGTAGAAGATTTTAAGTGCCTTGAGCTATTAAGCCCCTCTTCTGATTCCGCGTCTACATGAAATCACGTATTTTGGTGTTAGCATTATATTTATCTTGCAATCTAGTCTTATTAGTATCTGAAGGAGTGTTGTAAGCTTCCTTGTGCAAATACCTGCAAGTTTTTTCGTGTTCTAACTCGGTTTTCAAGTTCTCTATTTCACTATCATTCATATTTAACTCAATAAAGTTGTTTACACTATTCGAGAACAATTTAATTAATATGATACGAATATGATCGTTAGTTTTTGTTAAAAGGGATTTGGCCTAATGATTGATCCAACAGTCATTGGCTACCACGAAATATGAATTTGTTATGCTGTGCTCAGGGACTTTGGGGAGTTCAATTACAGAGGTTAGGGTACCTAATATTGTTTCAAACTAAGATTATTGTAATTATTGGATCATCCACCCTTTATTTCATTAAAATCCAAGTCCATGTACCTGAGAGTTTGAAAGTTAAAATAATAATTAAATGTAAAGATAGTAACGCAAACTATGCAAAAATTTTCTAAATTCTTAACGATATAATTGCAATAATTATATTATTTATAATACATTATTTTCAGTCTGATTTATATTACAACTTTATTGCAATGCAAATATGTTGGCAGAATGGCAAGTAACGTTTGCCGATGTCAGAAAATGTCAAAAGAAGATAACTGTCATTCGTCGCGAACCTCACCACTCCCACCAGTCCGATCGATAAAAAGAAACTGTTAAAAATTATTCAAAAAATTATACGGAGTATTTAACTGAAAACTGTATTTTATATTAAAATTAATCAAACCAGACTGTTTACTTCGATAAATTAATAAAATCTTACAGTAAATCATGACTTTACTGAGTAACGAATTACAAGAGCAGGATAAAATAAATATGGAAGATGTCGCGCAAGATCAGAATGAGCTTTTATCGAGAATAATTGATTTAGCAGAGCGTTTGCAAGTGTTTTCTTGGGGATTACAAAATTATTACATTGATGTGTATTTAACATCAGATTCATCAAGGAACCTGGAGCAGATGAACTACAGAAACCGCAAATATCGAGCGGATGCCGACATTGAGGAATTATTAGAAGACATTGAATCTTTTCGACAGGAATTGGTTGAAGATAATGAAGAATTTAATAATGCTTATGAAAAGTTAGAAGAGGCTCTCAAACATTATAACGAATCCTGCACCTTGGTCGACGGAACCTATATACTCCAGAAAGCGGCACGAGATTTGAAGAGCTTAAAATATGTCGATGCAATTGTGAATCTGAAGGAATTACACAACAGACTAGATAGATTGGATGCCTTCGAAGGTAACTTGGCAAAAGCTTTGCGCAGTTTCCGTGCGATATCAGATACGCAACTAGCGGTATCACAGGGACAACTTAGTGTTGAATTTTCAAACTTATTCAAATGGGAGTTCAACAGAGGTCTTCACAATCTTACGTATTCTCTGACGGTCCAACAGAGTGACCCAGCTCTGCTTGAAAGGGTTCTCAAAGCCTTGTACATAGCTGAACAAATGGTCATCGATATACAACCATTCAGTCATTTCTTAGTGACGACATTACTCCCCAATGTTATAAAACATAATTGCGAGATATTCACTGAAGACCGTGTCGGTGCTCTGGTATTCAACATCAAAATAGATTTACAAGACAATGAACGTCCATCGATTCCAACCATATTTAATAATTTAACTGCAGTTTTTGAATTCTTAAAGTCTACAATGGGAGCAAAATTGGCAGTTGAGAAAACTTTCTTTGGATGTTTGGGAGACTGTAATCGTGATGAATTTTTTGGAAAATTGATTCAGGATTGCATTAAAAACAACCTTCCTTATAATGAGACCAATTATCAAGCGTATAAGGAGATTGCTTTAGAATTGGAGACCTTTAATAAATTTCTGGTGGACATTGATTATGTTGAGGCTGAAAAGTCACCGCTGAAGAAGTATATTGACCACACAGATTTGCTGATGTATGAGACAAAGTGTAGGAAAATGCTGATGGCAATCAGAGAGCTGACTAAGGAAAATCTCGCACAAACAACAGTTACTGTGGGTTCAGAATCCTGTACTCCAGAGGTTCCAATGTTAGACGTGACTAACAAGGCATTCAGATATGATTTAAACACTCCCTTGTTCTTCCCTAAATGTGCGATCTCACAGAATGTGAAGAAGATTGCAGCATTACTAACAACCCATGTGGAGGACAGTGCCAATCTGCCCATCATATATACAAACCAGCTGATACCGTACATTAAAGACATAGCCATGATGTACCAGGGGATGGTCATTCAGAGAAATGGAATCAGGTTGAGAACACATGCCTTGGAAATTGGTAAGTTAATTTAAATCGTCATTATTTATAGTGCATTTCAATTTATGGTTTAAAGAGACAAAAAGTCTTTGTTGTACAGGCTTCCTGAAAGAATTCCTATTTTTTCCTGAAGAAATAAACAAACAGAGTTTTCAACACCTTCTAGCACTTTCTATCATTAGAAATAAGAATGTCTATGTACATCATCCAATTTAAATTATTATAGCATACTTATGATATACCCAGGCTTCAAACCAAAAAATATGAGAGACTCAGTGTTCAGAACAAAAAAGAGAGGTAATTTTTTTCTTTATTTTTACAATTTGACTTATGATACTGAGCACGGTCTGCCAAGAAATATACCGGAAAACATTTTCATTTGTTGTTTTGTTCCGAACACTGCGTCTATATGTTTTTTGGTCTGTGACCCAGACTTAAACTTGAATTTCTTTTTTTAGCTTTGTTCTTCAACAATTGCCAGTATCTGGCACACAGCTTGGTTGGCCCTCCATGGAAGAATATCCTGCCTGAATCTGTAGCAGACAAACTCAATGCTACCTTGATGAGCACCGTTTATGATCTCCGTTTGGTTGGAATAGAAAAACTCTCTGTTTTCTTCAAGCAGAACCGTCAAGCAATTTTTGATAAGATTAGGAGTGTCTGTAAGTGTTTTAGTGTACTTTATTTACAAAATTAAATGTATTTGATAATCAGTAAGAACCTCGCACACTTAGGTATAACCGCAAAGACATTATTTGTGAGTGATCATCACTTTTGTTACAAGTTATATGGGCTATTTTGTTACAAGTTATAATATGGGCTAATGCCACATTGATAGATTTTATGTATAATAATAATAAGTATATTGAGTATATCTTGCTTCTTTTTTTACATGTTTCGATCGTCATATCGTATCTAGGAATAGCCAGCTAATATTTCCCTATTTTCATCACAAACTTACTATTTATTATGTAACATTTCAGTCCAAAACTGGGACCTGGACACCTTCGAGAAATTCAACCGCGACGTAAACCACGTGCTCATACTGATCAGATACATGAGGAACACTTGGTTTGAGGTGTTACCGGATCGTATGTTCCAGCGGGGAATGTGCGTGTTGGTGGAGGCTCTTTGTGAGGCCATGTTGAGAGTTTCACTGCGCTATGTCCATGATATCACCGAAGATGTAGTCTGCTTGCTGGCGTCTCGTTACCAATACACCATTGATGAGGTCTTGGATATGTATCCGGTAAGTTCTTTTTGCTAGTCATAAATTTGTTTAATTATTAAGTGATTAATGATGACCCGTATGGCAAATGGTAACCCCATGCCGGACAGTCATTCTAAGGATTTGAGTTCAGTTGTTGGAAACAAAGCGAAAATTAGAATTATAAAATCATTTTGTGCATTTCATCATTGCGCCTTTCCTTATAGTCAATATTTATAATTAATCATAGGACATCAAATATATTTTTATTGATGTTGTAATATTTAATTTCTAGGAGATCACCAGTGTGGAGCCCAAGGTCAAGCATTGGGAGAAGTTGCTAATGATGCCCAAAATGTTCACAGCCCAGATTCTGGAAATTTCCAGAATGTGGAATGAAGGGAACACTTTAAGAACCACCTTCACATGTGAGGAGGTGCGGCTGATTATTAAGATGAGATTTCCTAACAATGACTATAGGCTCAAGATACTGAAGGGGATACAGTGAATTAAGGAAGAGTAAAGACAAGATAGCAGCGCATTTTATTTTTGCTGGTTATAGTTTTGAAGTAAATGCACAGTGAATAAATTTCCATGTGAGATTAGATAGACTGGTCATAGTCGGACATCTTGAGGCAGTTGGCGAAGGCAGATACAAACAATTGCGTGCGGTTCGACCGCTACACATGAGTACCTTGAAGCAGTTGCTTCATACAATCGCGCACACTTATTGCTTCAACTTGCCGGCAGTGATTACTTGAAGCAGTCCCATGCAAGGCCAGCGTTACTGTTTTGAAAATATTGGCAAGAATTTTAATAAATTCGCTTTGAACTGATTTGTATAGTGAACAATAGAATACTAGAACAGAGAAGTCAGCGGTAATATTCGCGTGGCGAAATTTCAGTGAGGATTTTTTCGAATTCTCTAAATAACTTGTTTTCAGACACCTCAATGAAATGCCGGATTTTTTAGTAAACATAATAAGAAATTAAAAAAAAAACTTTTGGAGGTCTCTATAATTGTTACTATATTTACTTCTTGAGTAGGTATTGTTTTAAATAAAATTGAAAGGTTTAAAATCAAACCTTAATATGAAGTGACTCGATAGTCGTGTGTGGAATTTAAACCGAATTTGTACTCTTTATAATGTGGCAATGACTTGGTCAAAGCCGATTTAAACAGGTTAGGATGTATTTTGCCAAAGTATTTTTTTATTTTTAACAAGCGGGTTGCTCTCTAGATATTATGTTTAATTTGAAACATATTAAATTCGATAAAATGTATGGCGAGAATTGTCCTCCATTTCTAGAGGATATTAGGGCACCAATAATTACTAATTGTAGGTATACTGCAGCCTGGAAAAGGTTGAGAAGCCCTGTTACATGCATATTGATCTATAGATTTGATCATACACTGAGCAAGTCTAACATAAATTATAAAAAACTTTTTTAAAGTAATGTAGGCGTATTAAAGATTTTTTTTTCTATTGCTTATACTTTACGCTCGCAGGTCGATGTTTTGTAGCTATCTCCGTAGCTTAGTCAAGTTATTTTGATTTATAATGTAGTGATTATAAAAATATCGGATTTTGAAATATTTCTTAAACAGATTTTTCTAATCACACTATTTTTTATGAGTACAATTTTAAATATTTTATAGTCAATGAGCTCATTGCCGATTTTTAGGCTTTTATTTTTTTAATATTTTAATTCATCTTTTTTTGTACTAAATAACACAATTTTTAATGTGGTTAAATACTATTTGACACAATGTATTTTTGTTCCCGTCTAGCATTAAACTTATCAAATAAGTAAAAATACTCAATTTTTACCTTTTATTAAATTTAAGATTTCTGATCACCAAGTATTAGTTTTGTTATATTATAGTGCGACTTTCATTTCTGTGAAATGTTATATTATTGTGTAACTTAAGTTAATTTTGCATTGTTCACTTTTGCTACTACTCTAAAGAGTCTAAACAGCATATCAGCTATGAATTCTAATATCATCCTTGTCTAATTTTATAAGATCAAGCATTTATTTTAAGTAGTAAAACATATATAATAATATCCTTATTATAAAAAATGTGCCATTCGCTCCATTTATTAGAGATTGGGAGTACAAGACGTAATTCATTTATTATTACGTCTCTTAAACAAAATCAGTCTAATAAAAAGTCACCATCTTTGTTAGTTATAAGTTAATTTAATCATTGTAACAACATTCCAAAATTATGTCACAATTTGTTGTATTACTTTAGAAGTCGATAAGATTTGTCGATAATTGCAGAATCCTTTTTACTTCATTGATGTTTATCCCACCAATCCTTACTAAAGGAACACTTCAGCATGGTTCCATAATGGGAGTTTTAATAAAATAATTTTTATCCG
>LGAG01000052.1:59833-99118 GCA_001278395.1 Lerema accius | reverse complement strand
TTCGTTTTCTGTGCGTCGCGCTGGGGGCCCGGCAACTGATATTTCGTCTCGCGGTGAAAAGGTTAATCCTTTCTGACAACTGTCTATATAGTCTTGTCATCATCGTACTATAAATTCTATCTTATTAGAATAGATGGATTATTGAAATCGGCTTTTAATCTATTTATATGATATGAATCTCGATGTGAAGTAGTGAAAGATATTATTCAGCAGTAGATTATTTGTTAACATAACATTATAGAATAGTAGTCTTGGTGTCTATTTACTATGTGATATTTATTATTACTCGCAATAACGCAGACTACTGAATGATTATCTTAAATATGTAAAGAATTAATTGTGAACTTGTTTTCAAAAATACATGATGACCGCAACATAGGTTCTCTGGTTTTTAAATTCAAATTTAGAAAACAATTTTAAACTGTTGACAAATATAAAGGAGTATACGTTATTGGACTCACAGTCAGTTTAAATTATTTTTATTAAGTATATTCAAATTAATGTAGATATACATATAAAGTATTTTAATTTAAAATTTACGAGTCAAGCCACGGAAGAAAGGACTAATAAATATTATTCGTTGTTCTGTGGGCCAAGCCCATTGCGATAATTGTTCGAATGCAATCAGTTGTCTGCGTTATGATTATGATATTCGTATTTTACAGTAAGATTTTAATAACAGTCTATTTGGAATTTTCTTGATGTCTACTGTAGTGAAAAAACTATAATTCTAACAAGTACTCTGTCATACAGTCATTAAATATTTGTCAATCAAATAGTGTTTTCATTTATTGTAATAAATAATTATTAAAAAAATATGAATACCCCTATAAGTTAACGGTTGTGTATAAACTTTTTAGCTAGTGACGTACCTATTCCCGATTTGAGTACTTGATATTTGAACCGGATACCAGATATTTAAAAAGTTGGGAAGATACAATTGACAGTATTATCTAATTACCAATAATAATAATGTATTGTAAAGACTAGAATTTATCGAACATAGAATTTATCGACCAAAAATACTCGGCTACATATAATTAGTCGTACTTTTCTCATTGGAAATAATTCTTTTGTCATCTAATTGAGTGCAGCTTAGTGCGCAAACCGAGAAAGAAGCCTGTAAAGTCGTAACCTTATTACAGCGCGTAGCGTGCAAACATTTGCATGGTTGCGTAAGTTCGCGCCAATTCTATGATTACTGGTACTAGTAACTTATATAGCACGGAAGAGCGGAAGCAGGAAATTAAACAACAATTATTACTATTCGAAGTTACTTCAGTACCTAAAACATTTCGATGCGTGCACCTTGTTGAATAACTATTTGCCGAAGAATTTAATTTCTGTTTTAACTGGGTTCAAAGTATGGTTTTTCTACTGATTATTTATGTAACCTTTTGTTTTTTTAAAACAACATATGGTAGAATACATATTTAATATCGATTAGGATTTTTAGAAGACTAAAGAAAAAAAAACTTGCTTGAATCCTCGCGGGTACTTATTACCGAAGTAGTGGGGGCATGATTGACAAATCGCACTGTAAAATTAGAGACTGGTTATAACCGCACCATATTCTGAATGCAATCACTTTCGGCCATATTTGAACTACTGCAACAGTGGCGTACGCCAAAACGGTTTAGACGGGCCTATTTTCATATTTATTTATGGTCCCCACTTCTTGTTTGTCGTCCTCACAGAGTTTGGGAGCCCCAAAGAAGAGCAAAGATTTTATACGTAGTTTGTGATATGTTTTTTTCGGATATCGGGTCACTGTTATAAAGTCTTAAGATAGGTATGCAAATCACAACGCCAATCAGAATTTTGCTCTAACCACTCATCTCGTTATAAATTTCTTTCTAGGTAAAAAGTAATCAGAAACATAATATTATGAACTAGGTACATATTGAGCTCATGTAACCATACCATTTGTAATGTATTGAAGGCCCAAGGAACTTCCATGGGATAGAAACAACTGGAAAACGACATTATATTGGCATTGGCAGAGAAAGTAAGTAAGCGTCCCGAAACCCAACCACCCATTACACGAATGCTATTTAAGTGATTAACGCTTCCTTACACACATCATTACGTACGTGCCAGCTATCGGCCGCCGCCCGCACTATGCAACATTTATCGGTAGGTACCTACATCACTACGAGATTAAAAAGTGAGAAATATTCCCGCGAAATATTTGGCGCCAAAATGTTACGAATATGTCAAAAAGTGAAGTGATGTGAATGTGACGAAAAGTGATATTCAAAGTGAAATGAAATAAAAACAGTTTTTATTACTGTTACATATCAGTGATATTACATTTTATGGATTTTTCGGTAATGTAATTATTTTTAATGTAAAGTGCAGTTTTAGTAAAAAAAAATCTTTTAGTTAAGAGTCTGATACCGTATTTTAAGATACGCTACTTCTGGATTAAATTTGTAACATGCATGCAATAAAAATAATTGTAAATTAAATAACAAACGAAAACAATAATATTGAGTTAGTTATTTATTATAATAAAAACAAATTAATTGCTACCTACTGGTAAAAACATCCTACTTCTAATTATTTGTCTTTAAATGATTGTGTAATGGCTTTTTTGTTCACTATTAAGTAAAATAAAATACTTTTATTCTTATTGTGAATTTTAATTATGCTTTGTGTTCCGTTTAGTGGAAATTGTGTCTGCGGAAAAATCGACGTAAAAAGTTTGCGTGATATCTCACACGCGCGTTGTAAAAGACGCAAAGTATTTGTTACAAATCAATCATTGATAAGACAAACTTGCTGTGATTTTTATTTTTTGTCATTATAGTAAACAATTTTAATTCGCGTTTTTGTTTTTCTTTTTGGGTGATCGTTATTATTAAATACTTTCACGAAAACGTATCAATTATCGCGTAGAGCTTAGAATTTGTGAGATTAGTCTATTAAAATTAAACAGCAAGTTTTTACAATTTATATATTACATTAGCTATAACGTAATTATTTTGCCAGACTTTTAATTATACTTTTCTTTTTTACTTTCCAGACGGCATTCGTGATCATTGCGCTAGTGATCGTCGTCAATCAAAGTGGCGCGACGGTGCAACATGACAACGAAGCAGATCAAGTGGCTGAGGAGACGAAAACGCCGGCTGTTGTTAACGTGGATACCTCCAAGTACGTGAAGCCAACCGAAACTGTCAAACTGCTTAAAGCAAACCAGACCTGGAAACCGGATCCTACTCTAAGACCTCCAAGTAAACCACCGATCAACGTAATACGAGACAACCAAAAAATTTTTTTCGATGTTCCTAAACACTTCTTTGGTCAGCTGCCAAATCTGCCACAAGCGAGGCACATATTTTCTACTCCTTTAAAGATTCACCAAAATTCTGTGTACAACTTCCCAAAAGTCATCCCCTTACAGCATCCCACCAGCAGATCATTTTATACCAAGTCAACTCGTCAGCCTCTGATATTTGCTTCGTCAACCAGCAAGCCAATCGTAAAGCCAACAAGTCCGAAATTTAGTCTACCCATCCAAACAATTAATGGCATTAGAACCGATTTTGTCAGACCACCAAAGATTGCTAACCAAACAACGTCCACGACCAATGACCAACCAACCAACCGCTCAACGACTTCTACAGCAGCGCCTACCGCTACGACGACGCGAAGATTTCTGAGAACTAAAAGAATATGGCCAAAGCGGTTTTTAGATAAAGTTAATAAGACAACCCACAACGAAACTACTAATTCAACTAAAATTGACAATACCATCGATCATGAGACAGCGGGTACACGGCATCATTACCGTTATGCCGTCACGGAAAGTCCAGCATCTTCGACAACAATTGAACCTACTACTCGAAAGTACCGAAGGGTAACCAGAGTACCGAGCAAACGATCTACTACTACCCCAACACCTGATTTCGTGAAAATAGAAACCAATGACTGGGTGCCAATAATACCGCAACATTACCATCGCAATAAGAAAGCAAGAAAAACCTCGCAAACGCCTATCAGCAAGCGATCCGATGTGTTTTTTTCCGATGCGTTAGACACTACGCGAGATAAAGGAACATTATTCCTGCAACCTTACGGCTTGCTACCATTCGCAGGTGCATCAGCATCACCAAGTACAGCGCCAGGACTGGGACGCGACAACGTTGTTTTCTTCCGCAAACGGAAACGACCACAAAAACAACCATATCTATTTTCATCACCGGATTTAAAACCAGAAGAGAGTCGCGTTCATCCCAAAGTAGTTACCAAGATTAAACATCATCACCACCATCACCATCATAGATACATAAAAACCGTAGAAAAAAAGGTACCTTACAAAGTAGAAGTGCCTAGGCCTTATCCTGTTGAAAAGAAAGTTCCAGTACAAGTTCCTGTAGAAAAAATTAAAGTCGTGGATAGACCGTATCCAGTACCGGTGGAGAAGAAGGTTCCTTATCCTGTACCGATTAAAGTACCGCAACCGATTCCAGTAAAAGTTGTCGAAAAAGAATACGTACCCAAACCTTATCCGATAGTTCATCGAGTACCCGTGGTACAAAAGGTAGAGGTCAAAGTGCCCGTTCCAGTCCAGGTGGAGAAAAAAGTGCCTTATCCCGTTCATGTGCAAGTTCCAGTTGATAGACCCGTACCAGTACCGGTGCAAGTAGAGAAAAGGGTACCTTACGCAGTACCAGTAAAAGTACTTGTGCCTCAACCTTATCCCGTAGAAACCAAGGTTCCGTACCCCGTAGAAGTTAAAGTGCGTGAACCAGTAGAAGTAATAAGACACGTTCAAGTAAGAGTGCCCTATCCCCAACCCTACCCAGTTAAAGTCAGAGAGCCCGTTCCTGTGCCGGTTGAAAAAAGAGTTCCTTATCCAGTGGAAGTCGAGAAGAAGGTTCCTGTGCCTTATGAAGTTTTGGTTCCGCATAAAGTAGAAGTGGAGAAAAAGGTTCCGGTCTATGTGCCTCAGCCTTACCCGGTGGAGAAGAGAGTGCCGTACCCAGTGAAAGTGCCCTACCCAGTAAGAGTACCCGTTAAGGTGCCAGTAAAAGTGCCTGTGGAGATTCCAGTATTTATTCATCAGCCATATGAAATCTTGAACGACAAAGAAACTCATCGAATCAACGACATATTAGCTGGGGAGTCGTCATCGAACCACGAGGTAACTAGCTCTCCAGACGAGTACTCTGCAACTGTTCATGGGAACACTGGTTTCTCAGGGTTTCGTTCGCGATCAGACTCCTCAGACACTGACGTCACTACAGTAGACACTACCACTGAACGGGTAATGGGCATTACTGGGTTTCAGTCGCGGTCAGACACCTTAGACACTAATACTCCTGAAACAACAACAAAAGTTGTGACTACCACTGTTTACACGAAAGAATAATTTATTACTAGCCATTTAAATTTCGTTGCAGTCATCTTGTGACTTGAATCTGAAACAAAAAACGAATTAGGTAGGTAAAATAAGTTTTATAGATAGGTATAATATTGTACGTTTTAGTTTAAGTGTTTTAAGCACGGAAGAAAGAACACAGATACATTCATTGCTCTGTGGTTTTAAGTGTGAATGGACAGAATATTGTGTACTGGTGAATAAAATGAGTGATGCTGTGATAAATGATAACACTCCATTATTTATATGCAAGTATAATTAATATACTATTGGGCAAAAAATACTTGAGTGTGATTGAATTCATCCGTTTTAATAAGTAAATATTTGTTTTATTTTGAAGCTACCATAAGTAATGAAAACTCAGTTTATAGTTTACATTTTTAGTTACTTTGTGCTCATTACAAGTACACTAGCAAAAAAGGAAGCAGGGGAGAACCCAATACGAGTGATATCGGGATTAAACTAGGTTTTAATTTTAAAATTAATGAACCGGAGCGATCTAAGTAGCCGGAAACAAAAGGGGACTGACGAGAGTCGTTAGTTGTGCTGAGTACATCTAATAGGGTATATAGTCATTATTGCCGGATTCATGTGATTACACGCGAGGATTGTCTTTTTCTTATTGTCCGACTGTAACAAGATGGGGGAATTTTTCGAGAATGTGTCGGCGAAATGTTATTGGATTCGCCTGCATTGTGAGAGTGCCTTATGCTATACATTTTTATTAGGGCACCTCGAACAAAAATTTTTAGCAGTCGGTTTTTTGTTTTTTTTTTAGCTATTATTAGTTGTGTACTCAACAGCTTTTGGCTACATAACATATAATCAATCGTTCAGCTCGTTTTTATAGGGGAAGCGAATCGTGTAGACCGTGTGAACGAGTTACGATTTCGCGCGCTAACTCAACTGTGACTTTTTCACTTTCGTACTGTTAGCGCTTCCTATTCCGTGACCAACTTCGTTTAAAGTATTATTGTAATTGTTAAATACTTGTATTAATTTTTAATTGTTATTGTCAGCCACTAATTGCATTCATTTTCAGTTTTTGGCATTGTTCATAATGACACAAGAATAGAAGTATTTATAGAGAAACAAATTAATACCATTACTGCACAAACAAAATGATAAAACACCCAAATGATAGTGTAAACAACATCTTTGGCGGAAAAGAGTGACATCAAGAAAATAATACATGTGTTCAAACAAAGATAACAAAAGTTGATTATAGACAAGATTATGTTAAATTAAAACAAACAGAATGGAAAATGTATACAGATATTGCACTCAGAGTAACAATAAAATGCTAAGTTCACAAAAGACATTAATCAGATAATCACAAATGCAACTCCCAACAGACATGTAACATTTGGAACCCTTAGATTAGTCAAATATTTCTATTGTTTTCAAATAAAACTCACTTTCAAAATATCAAACCTTTATTTATATAACTCTTAAAAAAATTAACTGAAAAATAAACAATATTCATAGTTGTCATATTTAAATGCATACTTACTAGTATTTTTAAACAGCAATATTAAATTGAAAATTCCTAATATTTGTATCAATTATTTGACCTTAATAAACTGCCACTCTAATTCATACACACCAACAGACGTTTGGTTTTTTTCATCATAGTCTACCCACTCTTTCTCTGATAAGTCCACATCTTCAAACTGTTGACCTGAAAAAAGCAAAAAAGTTACCGTGAAGTTTAACAATATCAAAAATATTAAATAATCATATTCTAGATTGTTAGAGTTATTAAAAATATTACCATCATCTTCTGCTTCAGCTATCCAACCAGATTTAGGTTCAAAATCAATTGGCTCAACTCCTCGGCAATCAAATATCACCAATGTCTTATACTTTCCAAAATCATTATTTGTAAATACACCTAAAATAAAATATTATTTCAAAAGTTGTTGCAAAATGTGTTAGAAATTAAGCTAAATCTTATTTCATTAATCATATCCATTATTTATACAAAACAGAGCTGTAACTGAATGCTTAAAAATCACAGGATATTCAGCCGAAATAATGACTCAAGCTAAATTTGTGCTATTTCTTTCATTTATGTATTAAAACTTGGTCATAGCAGGCATCCGTAATGAAATAAAGTTGACGATTGAGCTCGTAAACATTTTTGTATTGTTAAAGATTTTTGTCTTACCATTGCTGCCGTCAATAACATCAATGCAGTTTTCTCTAGAACACAGTTTGCATTTTATCAGAAGGTTGGTTTCAGACCTATTATGCTTCTGCGGAACTTTCTCCGCTTCTGTAAGATCATGGAACTTCTCGGTTTCTTCACCACAACTGCTACACTTTAGTTTGAGGAACCACTGATATTGTGGATGGTTGGTATATAATTTCTCTACACATTCTAGCTTTGCTCGGATTTGTAAAGCTATTTTAACCATATTCAAGTGTGATATTTATTTAAGTGTATTTTTTAATACTACAATACCGGCAAATTTTTTTCAGATATTTGCAAAATATTTATCGCAACTTCACAACACTACTTTTCTAAGGTGACATAAAATCTACTGTCAATGTCATCATGACGTAATAGTCTCATAAAGTGCCAACAGATAAAACAAAAATTTTACCCATGGGAGATCGAGCGGATTTTCTTTTTAAACCACAGATATCTTTGACATTATAGTAGATTCTGATTAGTCTGGGATCCGTAGTACTTTTTTCCACTTATCACTATCAAGCTAATTACCTACCTATCATGTGCTCTTTTGTATACTGGTTATAAAAAAATACATACGTATAAAAAATTTCATTTAATTCTTTCACCTCACCACACAGATTTGGTACTTAAAATGGAAGAGCGTGGCTTGAGTCTTCTCAGCTAGCTAAATCATACAGTGACTCCCAATATAAACGTCATTAAATAAAATACATTTTAAGCTTTTTAATGTAAGCATAATTATTATTATTATTCGATTTAATTTTTTGTCAACGGCACTATCCTAATAGAATTGTTTTGTGCGTCGGCTTGCAACGTGAGCCCCATTTCCGCGAGCATTTCGTTGTCCATAGGCCCCTGTAGTGTCAACTTCGATATTACTTCCTGGAAAACACAAGAAAAAAAAATAACTCTTTTATATAACCTGGAGTCAGGAGGATAGAAAAAAATTTTTTAGATAGATTAATGTTTATAACTTGTGTATAGATGAATTTTTGTTTGCATTATACACCTACCTTATTTTCTGGACAGTTCTCGCACAAGTTACGAACGGCGAAAATTACCCATTGCATGATTACTGTTTTTATTATAGGAGAACTTATTGAACATAAAACGTTGACATAAATAAATAAATGGAATAAAATGATCACTTTTTTCTATATTCTCAATATTGAATTTGGAAGTTAATACGAGCTTGCCGCCCAACTTATGTCGGTAGGTTAAAGTATGAAATACTGTATGTAATTGAAACTTTCTTGTCAAGACTGCCCTATAGTCTAAATAGAGTGGCTTTACCTACCAATCGAGGGACATCTTATTCAACTCTTAGTAACCATTTTTTTGCTATAACCTAATAAACTATAATTATTTGAAAGGATACAAGGATTACGGGCGTCTATGTTGCAGCAATCTAGCAAAACTGGGATCACTTCCAATTCACGCATCTGAAACATTTTAAATTAAATTAGTTGTAGGTCTCTCTAAGCTTTAATTACAGATGTATTGTATAAGTGTATCATTGATGACATGAATTAATAAGTTTGATTTAAAAATTATCATGATGTGACTGATTATGTGTATCTTTTAAATCAACTTCAACCAGATGGTTAATTTTCGAGCATATGTATGTCCATTTATTTGACAAAGACCAAACAGCCTTACGGAGATAAACTGATTGAGGTGTCATTGGATTCATCTCTATCGTGATAATGACATAAGCACCTAATCAGCATTTTTTTTAGCGTTAGATTTCTTTGTTTTTCTAATAAATCAATGACATGTTTCATAATTATACCTGTTAGATACTCATTAGCAGGTCCATAGCCACACAGAATACTTAAGAGTATTATGAAATTCACTAATACGCATCATGAAATTCACTAATACTAATAAAAAAAGGACATAGAAACAACTAGTACCTGTTTTTTATTTTCCTGGTTCTTCCAGCACAGGTTGGCTAGTGTGCGTACCAGAGTGGCTTTGAAACCGAACGCCACGTGCCGCTCCACCGTCTCCACTGACGTCACCGTCTTCTTGACAGTAGTGGGGTCAATGGCACCTAACCTAAAAAATAGGTTTGGTAAAAAAAAAAATTTGTTGTGTAATTAGAAGATTTGGTAACCAAAAAGTTCTAAAGTCAGAAATAATGTACCGTAAGTTTTACTGTTTGTATTAGAGCTATCTAATTAGCTTTTATAGAATCGACATGTCAACATGTATTGGAATCGTTATTATCAAAATTCATAGTTTAGTGTTTATTTCCTGCACTTTGAACCTACGCGTGAGCGCCTTATCCACTCCATACACATACCCATACTTCAGAAGTCCCAGTATATAACATTATATTAATTTTACACATATTAAAAATTGAAGACATAAATTACCTACCTCGTCTTCTGCATTTCAGGCGAATCAATCTTTACAAAAGGCACTTTGTTTTGGGTTGGTTCCTCTGATATCTTCACTTCCTTCGATGGTTCAGTCTTCTTCTCCGCAGCAGCGGCTTCTCCACGAGTCTTCTCTGATGAGATGCCCAGGATTTTCTGCAGCTGCTCACTCAAGTCAAAGTCAGTTGACAAGTTCTGGCTTTTCTTAACCTCTTTAGGCGTATCTGGCGATTGTTTCTGTGACTCTGACGCATCTGGTGGCTGATCAGAGAGTGGTGGTGATATTTCACTAGGAGATGCTTTTACTTCCTCCCTGGGGACGTGTATTTCTGTCGGTGGGTCATTCGGTGAACTGTCTTGCGAATCAGTTCTGCTTGACTCTTGGGCTTCCAGTCTAGGTTGTAGGCCTACTGGGATAACTTCTGCTATAGTGTTCATGCTTGCAGTCGGCGATTGTGCGTCGATTATCAAAGGAGGTTCATTGTCGTCACCAATGTCAATTTTATGTTCCAAACTTATCCTTCTCGTGGGTAAAGGTTGAACTCTATCATCAGCTTTAGGCACTGAACTACTACGCTTAAAGGCCACTTTAGTCAAGTCACTATCAATTTTGACATTTGGATTGCTGTCATTGACATTTTTGCCATTTTTTTCAGGCAGTGACTCCATAAATTTCAATGGTTGCATAGGATCCATTGCAGGATCCAATCTATCCATAAAAGGAACTTCATTACATTCAAAGAACTGTTCGCTGCTTTCTGATTCTGTGCACTCAGATGTAGTCTCATTGCAGGATAGCATATTGTCTGCTGAATCATTTTTGCATAAAGGATCTAAAAATAATGTATTGGATATTTAACATGTAAAATATAAGCCTAACAAGAATAAATAGTAATAAAAATAAATAAATATCTAATAATTATCATACATACTTTGACTAGGAGTATTAGCTGTGGGCACATTTTCATCATTTATAAGTTGCCTTCCAGTTGCTTCATACAGTTTGTTGAGAGATGAGAAGAAGTTGTTACTTTCTTTACCCAGTTTGTGAATTGCACGCAATAGAACTAAAACAAGGTAATAAAACTCATTACCTACTGATATTTGAAATTTCATACTAAAACTTAAAGGTTTACCAAATTGTAATGAGAATAGCAAACAAGCTGACAGAGCTACCAACCCTAACATCAAAATAACTGAACTGATTTTGTATTGAACACTTTAACAACAATATTAGGACTAAATGAACTGTTAAATTATCAAGAAAATATAAAACTTACAAGCACAGTTGATGAATAAGGAGGTGTCACTCTGCAAACAATCCATGTAGGTATCCATACTCGAGGCAGTAGCTATTATTTCCAATAAAAACACCACCTCTTGAGGTTCAATACTGTTGACATACTTGTCAACAGTCTTTAAAATACAGTCAGACTTGCTCTTAAACTCATGTGCCATAAACTTAACAAAATTCACTGATACATTTATGTCCTGAGATTCATTCGACATTAAAATGTTATAAGCAAGGTTTAACACAAGCATCCTCGATTCCGGTTCCAATTTTGAATACAGCCTTTCAATGTAAGTATTCTCAACTCCAATTAGGTACTCTATGATTAAATGCGGGTACTCTGTGATACCATTATTGTACATGTATGCTAACGAGTTCAGTAAGGAGACATCATCTGGTAACACATTAGGCTGGCCTAGAAGAATGTTGTAGACAATCATGGCAGCCGCAGAGGCTATTTTATCATTCTGACCGATCAAACTATTTAATATTATGGAATCAAACTTGTTCCATATCATTATTTGATTAAATGGATTGTTGACTACTAAGTTACCCAGAGTTTGTATGAGTACAGTCATGCAAGATTCAAATTTCTTCTGTATTTCTTCGTTAAGGAAGTCTACACTGGGATGTTGGTATTCTGTTGCTAGTATTAGCATGGAGTCTAATATGGAGAGTTCCTTGGATATGTACGTTTGCATCTTAGTGCCGGCGGCGGCGCAGGAGCGAACGAGACGAAGGCATTGCTCAGCAACAGCCAGCGTGCTGCGGTTATAAGACGCTTGTTCCACATCTAAACGCATTATGTGTAACACTTCTGCAATTAGACGTAGCGTATACTCCGAAGCTTTTTTACTGAAAATAATATTGTATTTCTATATTTTTTGATTGATAGAATTGATAACAACTAAAGAAAAATAAACAAACTTACGGTCGTAATCGTCCGGTTTCCGTATCTCTCGATAATTGCGCCTCCGCACGCAGCATTTCCTCCACGGCGTCCCATTCTCCCGTCTCTAACTGGAAATTAATCAGTTTTGCATCGAGTAATATTTCTTCGGCAAACCACACACTTTTATCTCGCGACATTTTTCATGAAGGGAAATTGTTTTCTCATGCCTGAAATAATTGAACTCGTCTCCTGCAAATCTGCAGTTAATTTATGGTATGTCAATGTCAAAATGACAATTTATTTAGTCATGTTTACTATGACAGTGTTTTTTAATGACGTTTCAAGTTCGATTGAAAATATTTATCCAAAAGTTAGGTCAAAGTAGAAGGTACGGTAAAATAATTAAATAACCATGTTGTTAATGTGCTATTTATATTATAATAAATCTCGAAAATGAGATAAGAATAAAGTTTTATTTCCGTACATTTTGCTTTGATACTAGGATTATAAGTATTGAGTATTTATATACTTAGGATTTTTAAGAGGATCGAATATAGGAACTCGAAATACCTAAATATAGTTTTACTCATCCAACTAATAAATAGCAAATACATATATGATAAAACTCTTATGTTCTCAAGTTTCAGAAAGTACCGTAACAGAGTGGAAAGCTTTTACGATAGTAGATTTTTTCAATTTAGTGCTGTACACACTGGCTGGCGATAGCTTATTGTCTCGCTCCGCCCCCGCGCCACTTCCCCCAAGCCCCAAACGAATGAGAGGCAAGCGAACGCGGCGAGAATGGCATTTGTTCGTGAAATTGTATTAGTTTTTGTGTGAACAAGTGAATATTTCTCACAATATAAGCATTTGCCGATGACCCTTCGTGTATTTGTGCAATAATTACGTATAAGTGCAGTGCCGTTGTAGTTATGTGCCGTTGGAAAGCGTTGGTGTATCAAAAAATTTAAGTGACTGTCTCGGGGTGGTATCCTGGCTGTTCGTCGTGACGTGCAATAATGGACCGAATTCCCGCTAACATCGTTGGAATTTAAAACATTCAGTGAGTCATCAACGTTTTTGAGTTGTCTAGACATGCAAAATTGTAGGCGATAGTCTTTTAAAAATAAAAGTAGTATGTCGTAAAACTTGATATTGAACGTTGGAAATATTGTACAAGATCCTATCGTTAATGCAATAGCGTCGGTATTTGTGTTATGTATTTGTTGTCTCCACATGTTTAGACATGAATTAAAAGTAAATACAAGTCTTTCCACTCTTAAATTTCTTTGTTTTTGGCAGCCGGCCAACGTTATCTTACCTTTTGAAAACAATTCGAGTTAATAGTCTTGTCTCATGTCGAGATTATAACGTAGGTATTCTTCAAATTATCGTAAACAATATACCTAAAACAGAATACAAGTCTTATCTATTTAAGTAAGCCATATAAATGACATCGTTCACAACTTAAAGCTTTTAAATAAATCATTGATATTATTATAGCAGAGCTGTAAAGTTTATCAATAAATTTAAATTTATTGTTAGTTACTCTTGCCTGTTTATTATAGATCTTTTAAAATAGGTTAGGTTATACCTAACACAATAGTTGTTATGTCAAATATAATGTATAGATAAAAGGTCCCTGGGTGGTTTAGATTTACAATTTCAAATCAAGAGGCTGTGCTGTTGTCTAAATTGACTCTTTCTGACTTGTATATTTAAATAAATATTTTAATGTTTACATTATATTTTGCAAAAATATACCAGTGTGACATATATTTATATCAAATTATTTAAAAGTATTCCAAATGCGTCACAAATGGAGATAGTGTAAGGAAATGTCTCATTATCCTTCCTATAAAATATTTTACCCCATTTGAATTTCCCATAAAATTGAAATTAATGACACTGCATAATTAAAATGTGTAAGTAAATTACGACATTAAGGATAATAATATTACTATTATATTAGTTACATACATTATGAATACTGCTTAGTATGCCTTGCAGGTTTCTAACAACTGAGTTAAAAGTGTTGAGTTTGATTCCTGGATAGAGCACATTTTATATCTATCTTTGTCAAGGTGAGTGATAACACCTGTTTGTGGTCTAAGTTGTAGTTATATGCATAATTAAATTAAAATTAGGTAGGTAAATAGATGTCAAAATTAAAACAATTTCATAAAAACTCTAAATAATTACTATATTTTTTTAAGTAAATATGAACATAAATGTTGTATCTACATAGACTGATTCTCATTATTTTGTTCATATTTTTATACCTCATTAATTGAAATCCTTATGTCCATTAAATCTTATCATTAAGTATAAAGCTAGTTATTGTGTAGTCCAATGAGCATTATGTGAGACCTACGGAGAAGGCTTATTGTATTTGCAGAGATTTTTCACAGAACACAATCATTGTTATGAAGACTGACTGCTTAACAATGCTTGGCTATGATGCAAATCAAACTATTGAAATATTATGGTAAATTCAATTATTCTCGATTATTATTTAAGGTTATAATAAATCCTCTGAAATAGAAAATTAACTTGTAGAAAATCATAAACGTCAGTGAAATTCTAAGTTTTACAGAGTCCTATTGACTTCTGCCATATATAACACATTGTTATGACATTTGCCATAATCAAAAATTGTAGTCCCCAAAGTTATTTCTCCACTGAATATTTCAGGCGCCAGAAATAAACATTTTAATTTGTCAAATTAATTACTCACCCACAGTATATTAACAAATAGTTATGAAAGTTATTTCAAAATGTGATTGATGTTTTATAGGGTCCTAAGCGGGATGGATGAGGGGCTGCTCAATGACCTCCTGGAGTGCTCCGTCTGTCTGGAGAGACTCGACACATCCTCCCGGGTGTTGCCCTGCCAGCATACTTTCTGTCTCAAATGTTTGAAGGTGAGTGTTTATGTTGACATTATTCAGTGATTCAATCGGTTGCAATATAGATAACCATGGAATGCTTGTTTATGTGTAGTACTTAATTATAGTTATGGACATTTGTACCTCTATCTGCATTAAATATTTGCTAACTTGCTAAATTGGTTTAGTTAGGTTAGGTATAAGATTCGTTCATAGCCCAGCGGATAACGTTGATCCTAAGCGATCGACGAAGTAAAGCAATTGCGGGTCCAGTCAAAATGTGGCAAAAAGCCATTGCTTCCGTGCTTCGGAGAGCATGTTAGCCGTGAATCCGTATTGTTATCACAAAGTCATGTCAGAGGTCCTTAGGTGATATAAAATTTCAGACATTTGGATTGGCTAACCTTCCACCAATCTGCACTAGAGAAATGTGGGGGAACTATGCTTAAATGAGGAGAGACCCATGCTCAGTATTGGGTCGTTAATGGGTTGAGGCCATGATTAGGCATAAATACCACTAACACCATTTTCTGGAAGCTTATTTTTTGTCATCTAAGGCCGTGCGAGTATCATGAGGAAACTATTGACGAAATTTAGATATTATTATTATCTGCTATTTTTATCATGGGACATTCATTAGGATGCTTTCGCAATAGCGAGGGCTGATTACTAGTACCCAATAAAACTCGTATACAGTGACATCTGCGTTCGTCGTCGTAATGAGGCGCCTTGGAATAGCTTTTGTATTCATACATGACAATAGGGTGTTGATCCTACTAATGTATATCCTGCTCCTCTCACTCACTATTAAACCGATTTGTTATGAAAGAGAATAGGTATACACCGTATACATGTATGTTCTTGAACTGGTCACTTTTCTTCAATTTTCTAATGAGTGTAGTTAGCCCGCGGAACAATAATAATTGTGTTATACATTGGTCTGTAAGGTAGCCGATCGGTAATGAACTAAGTTACTAGGACAGTGGTTCCTAACCTTTTTAATATCGTTACTCCTGTGACGTTCGAGGAAAACTGATTTTAACCTGTCTTTAAAATGTTATCGAAACACATATTAATGTTACTTGTTTCTGTATTTTTTTTTACGATTCTATAATTGGGTTATTTGTTACCCCCGGAAAATAACTGATTAATGCCCGCGGGCGTAGTTACTGATAACTCTGTAATATTCCCAATTTAATATTTATTGGTCATTTCATTGGTTATTTCTCAGTTTGTGATCGCCTTAACAAATAATCCTAGGGCGGAAGTAAGGGCGTCTAAACTTGCGTTCAATTATTAATTACGCTTACATAAGTAATTATGTAGGTATACACACAGAGTGCTTGGTTAATTAATTATGTAGATTGTAAATATGTAGTTGAAAAACGAATATACAAAATGAAGTATAGATGTATGATAAGAGTGACTATGGATGTGATGTGAACTATGATTTTTTTGTACTATAAACGCCAACACACTCATACCCCCGCAGTAGGATTCCCTGTGTCGCGAGCGACATGGACAACACAAATAACATCATTAACACCCATGACCCGAGAGCAACATTTATCTGTCACATAAATATCTGCCCCGGTCGGGAAACGAACCCGGGACACCTCGCTTCGCAGGCAGGGTACCACTTTATATTAATTAGGTATCTACTTGTACTAAAGTTATTTCAATACTGAAGTGAAAATGACTGCAAAAGATTTGTATTATCTGCATAGTTTAAATGTATCTTAGGCCGCAGCTATTATAGAAATTCTAGAAAATCTGCGACAAGAATACGAGCGTCAGTTGCAGCTATAAATACATCATAGTTTTCGTGTCCCATTTAAGTTTAATCTAAAGTATCTTTCCGTCTGTTCGCTCGCATCCTGAACTAACAGCCCCTTCCTCTTGCCGTAAATAAACACTAGTTTATTGCTTCTAATCTAAACGGGCGGACACTCGCTCCTCTGTATGACTCGCTTGATTGATTCGTGACGTCATCGCGGAGGTACCTCTCCCCCTATCCTAGCTCTGTACTAGAACACTGCCGTTTAATTGCTCATGCCATTGACAATTGCATGTACAGCGAATATACGAATGTCTGCACGCTAATTCACCTCTTTTTTTAATTTAAGAACTGTAATGGAAAGTTGACTACAATCCGACAAAAGGTTTAGTGGTGTTATTGAATTATTTATGAGGTCTTGTTACTCTTCGTTTTGGCCAAATGAAAATAAAAATCTATAAGGTTACATTTGTCCTATATCTGAGCGCTACAGTCATATTATTTAAGTTATCTTATCATACGAAAGGATTCTTAAGTTTTTTTTTTTCTCTAAAATCATGTTTAAGTAAATTTAAAAACGATATAACATTAAAAAATTAAAGAAAACTGTTGGGAGTCTGGCAGCATTTTGTAATACTTGTAATAATCTGTGTAACTACCTTACTTTTACTACATTCGTTTTTATACAAAAACAGGTGTCTGGTCTAGACATACCTTGAAACTTTTACTGCAACAGGTCGTTAATGTCGGCAGCGGGCAAAATAAGCACGATAATTTTACATATTTGAACGTGTGTGGAGCCCGCGCCCTCTAGGGACGATTGTATAACGATATTTGAAGAAAACTCGCTTTCACGCTCGTTGAATCTGTGAGGACATTTACAAACCACATGTGGTTCACCACGAATTGTAAAATATCCGTAAAATTGTAAAATATCCGTGTTAAATGCTTTTGGAACCATTACTTTTATAGATGTAGTTGGTGAACATTTAATATTACTTGTAGTGGTTTATTGGTTAATCTGTTTAGTTCAGTGGTTCCCAACCTTTTCAATATCTATCATTACCCCTGTGACCTATGAGGTAAACTGATTTTACCCCGTCTTTAAAATGTTAAAACTTTTTTTAAAGTAACTTTTTTTTGTATTTTTTAATCGATCCTAATAATTAGGTCCTTAATTACCCCCGTAAAGTAGCTGATTTACCCCTGCGGGGGTAATTACCCCCAGGTTAGGAACCCAGGGTTTAGTGGTTATTGATTCCTTAAATGCTGATGGAAATGATATCTGGAAAATTTAATTTACCTGGAATCGCTTTGTACTAATAATAACATTAGGAAAGTAATCTAAATAATAGGTCCCTACTTAGTAATATATTAGCGGCGGAAACCTAATTAACCTAATGTAAAAAACAACAAACTTTGTATTATGCGAGTGGGCGCTGCTGCTCCCAATTAATTTGGTCATCACATCACATTTATCCAAAACGTAAAGTCAGCCGTCAACAATTAACTCTGAAAGCAATGATGTCATATAACTTGACTTATTTATTGTTTGTTTTGTAGCGAAATATTCTGGGCGCTGACACTAATTGAATATTGTTCTGGGTTGCTTGTTTTACCGACAGTTATTTAAGACAGGTTCTTAAACTTTAAAGGCAACGGAACACTAAACAAATAACTTTTATTTTTGGGAACTCCATAATGTTGATCTTGTTTTGTACGTCGTACGTCTTTTTTCCCTACTACATTTCACCGATTCCCTAAAGTTGACCATTTTTTTGGAATTCAAATGTGTCCTATAATTTTGGTGTAACCCTGATAAATTTTTCTACGGAATCCAGTTTTAGGGCGGGCGCAAAAGTCCGGAATTCGCATCAGAAATCCGATTCTGAACTCCATGAGCCTGGCGCAGACGTCCGGAATCTGTCAGATTCTGAATTAACACTGACAGTAGGGAAGAGAGGGGTAGAAAGAGCCAGGGGTAAATTGTGCAAATATTTCTATAATAGAAAAAGACTTACCCCTAACTCTTTTTTGTTTCTCTCCTAATTGTCAATTCGGAATCTGAAAAAATCTGGATGTTTGCGCCCGCTTTACGAATCCCTGATTTAAAAAATAAATCTCTTAAGCTACATGCGAAACCAATGACAGGTAAATACAACTTGCTATTTACAATTTACAGATCAATATTGGAATGTAACAACGTTAAATACTCATATCAGGACAATTGTGATCGTTTGACGTCATCCCTGTTGACGCCAGTTAGCTTTTCAGTGGTAACTTAGGTAAATTTTATTATGACGTGGGACATGTTGCATGTTACATAGCACAGTTAGATGATTGAATAATGCAGTCATATTGCAGTGTTGACAACGAATTTAAATAATATGCAAAGCTGATGTCTGCGTCGCTTGGGTAAATGCCATAGTTATAGTGTTCCCTTTGTCTGCACTGAGTTTTATAACTTTAAAATTAATTTAAATAATATTGGATACCTAAATAATTAGATTAGACATCAAAAACATACAAGTTACTGCTGATTTTATAATAGCAGCCCACAGCGGATTTTCTTGGTTTTATTCTAATTATTCGCTCCCAATCGGAGTATTTTCAAATTTTATTTCCTTATTTTCACTCGTGTTTATTATTTCGAATTTTTTTTCCTCAACTGCGTAGGGAGGATGTTTTTATAAGTTTTTTTTTATGTTTACTGCTTAACGTTATGTGTTTACTTTTGTGCTTTTGCGTCTTTAATTTTGTCTTTTTTAGGTTAATCGAAATTTCGAACTCCCACAAATGAAATGTTTCAACTTTGCTTTCAATATTTTCATCATACTTGAAGTTTTTTGGATCTTGTTAAATTTTGATGATGATAATTTAGCATCTTCGAAAAATTACCTTTTTATTTGGTATTTACGTTTCTTTGTGACTCCGAGACAGAAAAGGTGATGTTGTAACTTTGTGTCTTTTTGTCTGGTTCCGTAGCATCGAGATTGTCTAATAGACAATGTCTATTATCGTTATGTCTAGTCTACTCTGGCCTTAGTTAAGTAGTTCTTTATCTACATTCTACACAATTCTCAGGGATTTTGGAACATTTAATTCAATATTATCGACTCGATGATCTGAACTGGAACGTAAGTCGCCGAAAATATTTATTAAAACGTTAAACTGTTTTCTGTGTCGGTTTCGTTGAGTAACTGGGCTTCTTAAAAACACGACAATAACAGGATCTCTCAGAAAACAACATTACAATGCAAGTATCGCAGTAATCGCCGCGGTTATGGCACGAAGCTCCAAACAATGCGCCACGTGCAAATATGGAGTAAGTCTTCGATTGTAACAGGTCGCGATATTGCCTCATTACGGCAGTAGGTGGACGTGGATCGCGTATGGTATTACCGATATCAAATGTCGATTTTTCGTAAGTTTACACGTTTGTGTAATGTTAGCAAATTGTTTTGAGAACCGGGAGTAAACGTCCGGAATTAGATTCTGAATTTTATAAGCTAGGCGCAGACGTACGGAATTTTTCAGATTTTTTATTTACACTTAAAGTAGAGAAGAGTGGTCTAGAAAGATCCAGGGGTAAATTTTGCCGACGAGAACATTTCTATAATAGAAAGAAACTTATCCCTGGCTTTTTCAACCCCGCTCTCCCCAGCTGAAAATTCTGGACGTTTGCTCCTGCGCTATATTACCCATAATACACACTCATCGATACCTTTTTAGATCGTAATGTCTTAGTGGTGGATCGGTTAATACCAGTTACATGATTTGAATCTTATGTTGCTGTCAGTATGCCACAAATCTGGCATTACTATAAAATGATTGTTGCAAATGTTTGCAATTATTTTTGACGGCTGATTTTTAACTATTTAATCTTTACGCAGGTATTTTTCTTATTTTCTAGGGTGTGAGTATGTTTCAGTGCTTTTTTAAAGCGAGGGCAAGGTTACTAGTATTCTATATCAGTCAGCATGTGCCATATGGATTAGTGTGTCGAGATAAACGGTGCCAAAATGTCGCGTAATTGTGTTGTTAGCATTGACCGCGATAGAAAAATACAATGCAGATCGATTGCAATGAAAATCATTATTGAGATCGCTACACGGGAAAAGGAACACCAGGCGTGATCATGTTAGGCCTGATTCTGCTGAATTAAAATTTTCACTATTGCGATCTTAGTGAGACTAATTATGTATTATCCAAAAATTTACACATTGTCTTAAATAAGCTAACGACATTGCAAATGTGTCAAAGTATGCTGCCGAAATCCAATTAGGATTCAACTTATTATTTTCCAAAGCAGTACCTACACTTAAGGGCTAGGTCGACTGACTACCTGAAGAAGACTGATAATATCCGCAGAAAGATAATGAGAGCATATTCGAGGCGCATATTGCAGAAGGTTTATGTCTAATAGAGGTTGCTAATAAACTAATCGATGGATGAAGTATGGGGAGAAAGAAACCTCTATCCCTTTTTGACGAAAATAAAAAGCATATTACGCAAGTCGGGAAGATAAAGGAACAGTTACACGCTCACGTTTGACAGTCGTGGCTCGGGAGCGTGGGCAATTAACACCTGAAACTTGTTAAATGCACGGGAATGTGGTGTGAGCTTTGACCATATAGAGTCGGCGGATAAACTGTTACTTTTTGGTTTACGTAACATGTTTACTGACTGTAAGAACCTGCTTATACTAAAATCAGAATGCAGCAGCATTATTTTTCGTTCATAACGAAAGACGAAACACATCTGTTTTGCTTTTTGGTATAGATGATCTGTCTTAAAAAAGGAATCCATTTTTTTACTTTTCACCAATAGTTACCGTACTGGACTGTGGTTCAGGGTGTAAGATTCGATTGCTAACGAGGCAGGAATGTAAAAAATGACTTTAAATATCTGTTCTCTATCAGAGCGTGTCTTTTATTTTTTTTTTTGTCCACGGCAACCACGACATAGAATTCTGGTGTGGAGCTATGAGTATACAGTGTTATTTATTTGACGTAAACAGTAAACATACAGTCACGTGTCGCCTCACCTAACACTCTTGGGAAGTGTTCTGTTTTACTTTTGTGACGAAAGCTCGCGGGGATTCTTCCATCGGAATTTAACGACGACGCTTTGGTCGTTTTGGACTCGTTAGAATTCGAAGCCATTCTTCACTATTTTAGAATCAGTTTCATGAAATATTTTTAGATTCATTTCACGTTCACAATTTAAACGGAAACAATGATGAAATGCTCTCTATATTTTGCAACATTACTCTGTTTTATAATGCATATTCCGGTGACGTAAAAAGCATCCGAGATGTGGATTGGTAAAAATCTCTTCCACCAATCTACACTGGAGCAACATGGTTCGAAATGCGTTTCGATTATGAAGAGTCTATAAAGAGACTGTACTGTAGTAGTCTGTTAATTGGTTGAAACTGGAAGAAACTACAGATGTTTTTTTTTATTTTTTAGGTTCACATACTGAAGTGGTAACAGTGACAGTTTAATAAAGAGTGGTGTCTAAAATAAGTATGGCACTTTGGTAAAACGAACACTTGATACAATGCAGTAAAATATAAATATGCGTTTCATTATCGCTATATTCCGAATACGACCTAACCTAACCTATCTGCGTTATCGTCAGTGATTTGCGAGCGATGCACTTTGACATATCTCCGTAATAAATGCATTTGAAGTACTTATCTACATAATGTAGGCCTCTTAAGTCGATCTTATTGAGGAACTAGGTCGAAAGGCTTAGTGCGGTCCGTTCTCCCATATTATACTTACTTCATGTCCTAATTATTTATCATGTTTTAACATAGTTTTTAAGAAGAAGAATTGCATTCGTGCGTTTATTATATTCGTGCGTTGATTATACATTTTGTTTGTTAGCTACTTTTATAATTAAAACATTCGCTGCTATTTAAATTTTGGAAGTTTATCCTGAAAAATAACCAGTTTAACCAAAGGATTGCTTCACAAATTCATTAGTAAATTGAGTCCTGTAACGCGCTGAATGAATGAGTCACTTTTCTGTTCAAGTGCTCTATACAGCTTTATATTGCGTCATTCAAACTGAAAAGCAAAACTAACTTTCATTCCGTTTTTAAATTCTGAACTTGTTCCATATTTGAATTCTAAATATTCGAATCCGTTTAAAATTAAATTCTCTCCGTTTAAAATATCTTAAAGTTGGCGCGAGCGTCGTTTAAGTATAAAGTGACAAGCGACGTGTCGTTAAGAGCAATAAAAATGCAACTGTCGTAAAGTGTCGACAAACAAGTCTTTGAAGCTTTCTAAATGCATCGGAAAATCTTATATTTCTGTCTTGTTTATGTAAAATATAAGTAGGATTTAATAGATTTACCTATTCAGTAGGAAGTTACCTTTTTAGGCTAATGACTGTTTAACGTTTTATTTATGAAAATGTTTTCACTTCTCTAAACAGAATGAAATTAAATTTACTTGATATTTTGTAGTCTTAATGGTCCGTTCTATAAATAAAGGTAGGTAAGTGATAAAATGGTATATCAAGAACGTGCAAAAGGAAGTTGACTGCGACTCGGGATGGATATAAATCTCTTTCTATATTAATTGACTTAACATTTCTAGAAGCAAAATAAGGCCTATTACTTAGTTATTCGTCAATAGATGGATTCGAAGTAATTCGTGGACGGTATCTTCACAGGTGCCCTCTATAGTGTGCTTCAGTGTTTAGAGGGCATGTTAAGATGGCTCTCAGTTCTTATCTTTACATGGCCAGCAGTAGTTAATCCACGTTGTTGTTCACGTTTAAGTATAATATGAGTGTTTTCAAGACGAGAGTCAATAGGCTTCTTCTATGTTAGAGCAATTTATCAGCCAATAGTAAATCGCCACTTACAGTGAAATGTGATTGAAATCAGGCTTATGTTGGAAGTAAAAAAGTTAGATTTCTTCTGTATTCATAGCAACGCCTGATTGTTAAGATGTCTACTAACTCTTGAAACTAACTTTTGACACGAGATATTTTTTTAAATGGTTGCCAATGATTTTTGAAATATGATTGGAATCTGGCCTGAACATTATAATTAAAAATGTAAGATTTCTTTTACTATGTTGTCCACTAATCACCATCAGTACTTAGTACCAAGAAAGTTATGTAATTATGTGTCTTGAAATTGACCGCAAATGAATTGAAACCATGTCGATGACATATTATAACTTTCATAGGGTTTTGCGATAAAGTTGTTTATCCGCAAATTTGCCAAGCGCTACCACTCAACTT
The DNA here is from genome assembly GCA_001278395.1 of Lerema accius. Taxonomy (NCBI): domain Eukaryota; kingdom Metazoa; phylum Arthropoda; class Insecta; order Lepidoptera; family Hesperiidae; genus Lerema; species Lerema accius. The sequence goes on along the minus strand of LGAG01000052.1, from coordinate 75,025 downwards.
TGTATCGATCACTAATTGTCCCACTTACTCGAAGCGCTGCACTTGCGTCGCGTTCTGTACGGACAGTTTAAAAATAGACACCCCTAGTCAACGACAGACTGAAAACACGCGCCTGTTGGTTGCCGGCTCCATGATTTGGAATACCTATTAGTTTTAATACCAACGAGCTGACGCTTGACAAACTGTATAGAAGACAACTTAGACTACTAGTAGGTAATCATTAATAGCTAAATAAAATACCTTACTGTTCGAAATTGGGAGAAACAAAACCAATAGACCAACAAACACCCCATATGTTGAAATCCGTCAATTGTTTACGGTGTTAGGGCATGTTAAAGAAATGGACATACATACCTACATACATACCTACATGCTATTGTAAAACATGGTGGTTATCATGCGCAGTCAGGTAAAAAATCTTCTTTATGGTACAACCACTGATACTGTTTGTTGATAAAAATCAACTCTAATTATCTCGTTAAATAGTTTGCTATTTGCAGTGTAAAAAAAATTGTTATCATAGATTTCCTTATCAGCATATCAGCTGACTTAGTTGATAACGAGCGGCAAGGTAATTCGTGTGAATTCGCAGTTGATTCAAAGTGCCGACGCGGATATTTGTTAGTGCCATCGATAACGCATATTCGCATATTATTTGTTTGTCGGAGCAGGTAGACTTTGACGTCATTTCTGAGTTTGTAGATTCAATGTCTCATATTAGGTAGGAGGTTTGAACCTAGATTCTGATGCGCGTGATTCGTACAGATCATGAAGCATTGAAATTAAAACTGCAGGGTATTACAGGATCGTAGCAAGTCACAAGTGGGGAAGTGGTAAAAGTAGATCAGTAGAAAATTGTTCTAGGTCTAAAAACGTTATAGTAAGATATTTTTAAACCCGCAACGCCCATCTATGACCATGAAACTATCCCTTTAAAATAATTTTATTGAAAACAGCATCAGGGTAATGTCAAGAACACTACTCGTAAGTGACAATAACACAGATTACATTCAAAGTATTCCAAACACGTAATAAAAAGTCTGAAGTGTTTGTTAACAATGACAAAGTCCTAACAATGGAAGTATGCAAATCTTCTAAACGTTCAAACATTGCGAGACAGTCGAATACAGATTCACAATTGGACGAGACATGTCAGAACTTATCGAAGTTGAATTATTCTTCTAGTATAACTCAGACACTGATTAGTAATTACGTACATCAACATTACAGCCATCTCGACTCATATAATTATGATGGTTATCTATACGTCTACGATGTTATCTGCGTTGACGTCGCCAATGGCTTCTGTGCTATTAATACGGTAGGGTCATTCCAATTGAGGGTTACTGGCTAGAGACGATTAATTCGGTACCGATAATTTGAACATTACCATAAGTTTACTTGGTATATGCAATTATGTAGCTCTAGTAAGATGCTTGTATGGTAAATGAGTAGGCTGTTTGGCTTTTTAACAGGAGCTTTTTATTTTTTTTAAAAAGGAGTTTTAAAAAATTTAAATAAAAACATAATTCTTTATCGCTCGATCCTTGTGTTCTCTGTTCGATGAGGATTTCCCCATTCATGGGTACAAGTAATCTACCGAATTGTTAAGATAAGATATTAATTGAATCTCGATAGATTGATTATGACGAAGCTATGAAAAAAATAAGGGTTTAATTATAATAGTTTTCAACTTCAACCCCGCAATCCCGTTATGGTCACGATCCATGATCAAAAATATGTATATCGAAATATCAATATCGTAAGTAGACGCGTTGCTGACTAATTTCCATATTATTAAATTTCATATTTCGCTAGATAAGTTCGTTGTCTTATCGGCGAGTCGGAGACGATAAAGTTTTCAATTACTTTGCCTGGGAAACGCCCGTTGTGACGCCTACGAGCCACAAGTACGTCTCGACTGTTCTACGGGTATATCTGAACGTGACTTGGACATCTATGTAACGCTGAAAATAGCTTTAACTGAATTGATTCGTTTAGAATGTAAGTGGGGTGAGTTAGGGGATCCGTAGAGCTCATGGCCCGATTTTTGTCGAGCATAAAATAATAAAATTGTGTCCTTGTCTTTGTGCATTTATGCATTTAATCCCATGACACAGGAAATTCTAGTGTGAGACTATGAGTGTACGGCATTATTTGCTTATTTTTAATATTATTGCTATAATACTTTAGACTTCGTTTTACAACATTATCTTGTCTCTACAGGTGGCTTGGTTCCCTGGTTTTCCAAGGTACCCTATACCTTTAATCTTAATGTGCCTTTAGTTAATGCTCATCATTTATGACTACACATTAAAATACATAATGTAGATTGGAAATACTTTTTTTTGTATTTGATATTTTTATCAGGTTTAAAGCATATCTATTACTCACTGGATTACCATGAATTATGACGTCGTAGTTTCCTCTTATGATAAGAATGATACAATTATTATATCTGATAGGAGTAAATTGAACTTCGATATGAATTTTAGAATAACTTTTCGAGTATTTTGCAGGCGAAGCACTGATATCACAGCGAACGAATCTTTCTCGCAACAGTAACTGATCCATGCGAATATTCCAATTTAAATTGATGTTTTTTTTTATAATATTGTATATTATTATGCCTTATTGACTGATAGTATTGGAGAATAATAAAATTATCAGTTCTTTAGCAAATTGCTTGTTTATAATCTTATCAATTTGTCATTGAATTATGCAAAATTTATGTCAAGGTTTATTTTATTATAATGTTTTTTTTTCGGTAACAGATGTAGTGAGTTCGTTGAAGACATAAAGTACATGAGGTCGGAGGGTGTTAATCCATAATATCCCCTTAGGCTAAGTATACTGACGCCTGGCAAAGCCTCGTGTGATACGTTATTGTTAATAACTAAATAAGGCTGGAGCATAATGTCACAGGTCAAAGTAACTCGCTGATCAGCCACAGAGGTCGCTAGCTGCGACGGAGTGAGTACAACAAACTCTACGTTCTCATTATTTTTCATCTCAAACATGTAAATTTACATTTAAGGGCTGTTTCGTACAGGGAGATTGAAGACAATCGCGAGCTGTTTGAACGTTTGAGGTATTGTTTCAGATTTCGATTCGGAAATTATTGTTTGCATCATGATTTAATTTTATGGCACTATCCTTGCGAAGAGGATACAATGTGGAATGTTTAAAATAAAACAAGCTTGTGGGTTCATAAAGTACTTATCTGATATGAATGGAATATTACTTGAAGCTTCGTTCGAAATGTACGTACAATCAAAATTAAGACTTAGTTTCAATAAAAACAAGTCTATTAAACACTAGGCAAATTAGCTATTGTAGCTGGAATTGATTTTTAAGCAAACCAGTATATTAGGCGACTGTTACACAGGTTTTTAGTTGCGCAACTCGGTATCAACATGCGAATTGGCCCTTACAGCGTCTATCAAGACTTGCCCGTCGCATCTCGTCGTTGCCAGTTGAACGCACCGACAAAATACGATTTAACGCGAATGTCACCTTGATTTGTGGTTCGCGATAAATCAATGTTACTACTCCATCTCGCGGCTCTTTAACACTCCGCCCTAGCAACGCTTTTAGCCTCAATATTATTTTGCAGACACGTGTGAAGCTTGTCCTTTTGTGGTTTAGTGACTTCCTCGTGTGCAGGACATTATGATTATATTTAATAAACTTAACGGGGACTAATTCACACAATCAATACACAGCCTATTTGACCTAGTAACGTTAATCTTTATTAGAGGTGTCCTGTATACATCGTTTGGGAGCAGTGAGCTAAGAAAGGATTATTAAAAGGGAAGGGTACCAAAGTTGTTTTGTTCCACCGAAACTACTTGAATTTTTATTTATCTACTTTGAAATATTTATGTATGGTATCCATTTTGTTAGTGATATTATTCTATCACCGCTACTCAAAATTAATTCATAGAGCCAATTTCCTCTAGGCTCTTTATTGTCCCCTCTCATAGGTTCCCAGAGCCCACGAGAGGTATTATCGCCCAGTTTGGGAAAGACCTAAAGGGATAAAATGGGGGTGAAAGTGTAGAAAAGCAATTTGAGGCTCAAATTAGCTGGGTCGATTAGGAAACTAAATGTAACACACATAGAGCACAAAAAGTATAGTGGTAACCTCGAATGGCGGAAGTTCTCATGAAGCTCGAATTTCTTCGTCGAGACATAACGTCAGTTTGTAACGATAAACAACCGTTTGACGACGTGCGACGACGGAACATGTTCTCCTAAAACGAAAGCACTCATGAAGTTTAAGACCAAGACCAAGTATCATTGAAGTGCTCTCAAAGTCTCAACCCGACTTGTGCCAGTCGTAAGATCGACCGAGTTTAGTAACTTCGGGCGTGGTCGATAGTTTCGGCGACCGCTACTGGGAAAGTTCCTTAAGCGCTTCTACTTCAATGGGACTTTAAGTCGTTTTTGCTGACCACTGAAGGCGTTTGGATGGCGTAAATAATTTTGGTACTTACCTCTTTAGGCGTCCTTAATACTACGAGAGATCAGACTCTTCATGGGTGGTCGAGTTTGTGAATTTAATGCAAAAGTCAAAAGAACCAAATGACTGGTTGACGAGTAATCTCGAAACGGAAGTTAGGCACCAACAGTAATCACTATGTCTTGAGCGGTGGGCGGTTCGCGTCCGCGATGCGATCACAATCCCTGTTCACTGAAGGGTCAATTAACTTCCAAAGGGTTTCAATTGGTGATTTAAATTGACCTTTTAAGTGATGTAAAACGACGCGGTGGGTGGACGTCTAGCTAATGTTTAAGCTTACGGGTCTCTTTATACAGATTATAGCCTCTTTTGCAGAGTATAATGGTCTTTGTTTTTGCATCTACTCTGCAGAAATTCTAGACTTGACTTTGTTCTCATGTATAAGTAAACTTGGCAGGTTTTTATGGACGATGGGTAGGTACTAGATGTTGCTTACACCATTAAAAAAAATCTTGTTGATAAATATAAGTCTTCTTCATACGATCATAACTTTATAATTCGAAAACCGCACGAAAATGCGAGCAGTCATAATATAAATGCGATGGTAGATCATAGCCAATTTTATAGTCTGTGGTTTCCGTAAACCACATAATTATGTTATTTTCACCACATTCAATCGCTGAATTTGATAAAATCAATTCAAATTCAAATTATTCATTTCGTTTTAGGAACGAATGGCCTGCTTAGCGAACGTTATAATTTGCAATATAAATTGCATTATAAAATAATTAATATAAATAATAACGAAATAATTGGCTTTACAAAAGACCAATAAATCATACTTACCCTAAAGTATAAGTAAACCAGGGTTGCCGAGAAGAAAAACGGCTTATCTTTAGTTTATCGAGTCTGCCCATTGAATAATCTTGTTTTTCTTGTTTCCAGGTGATAGTAGAGTCCCACAAGGAGCTCCGATGTCCAGAATGCCGGATCCTGGTGGAGACGAAGGTGGAGGAGCTGCCTCCCAACGTGCTCCTCATGAGGATCCTCGAGGGCATGAGGAACTCTGCGCCGCGGAAGATCAGCACACAGCGGACGAGAACTGGACACTCCCAGGTAGTTAATTATGCTTTTATTTTTCAACAGGCCTTTAAAACTAACACACTCATACCCCCGCAGTAGGATTTCGTGTCGCGGGTAGCATGGACTACACAAATAACACATCACCAACACCCATGACCGGCAAACATTTATCTGTAACATAAACATAAACATAAATATATATATATAAAGAATCGAACCCGGGACTCCGCGCTTCGCAGGTAGGGTCACTACCAAATAGGCTACGGTTTCTTTATTAGCTCTCTCTCCAGTTAGTGGCCAACCCAAGTGTCGGAGTTTTTATGCCGTCTGAGGGCTTCCGACGTGGCTTAATGATTGTCACCTGACGGTAACAACCGAGATCGACGGCTTAACGTGCCGTACGTAGTTGCTTATACCTAAATAATTTGAGTATAAAACTCCCTTTTCGTGTCACTTGTAGTAATATTAATTTCTTGATCAAGGTGCAATGTTCATACCTACGACCTTGCCCCAGTCTACCTGTATTACAGGTTATAAATTCAATTTTATTAAGCAGGTTACTGTACCAGTAAAAAATATATTTATTGTACGCACGCAGTTGGACTTTGCTATATACAATTATAAATTAGAGGGTTTACTCTGCGGTTCAAATTCTATAAATCATTCGATTAGCGTCAACGGGACGTTTTATCTGACATATATTTTATGACTTGTCAGTGCATTAAACGCAGTGTGGTAGTGTGGGTTTTATTTTATTTAATCATGAAATTGGGTCTATAACTCTTCACGTTTTAACACAATTATAAAAATTGTTTTATAAAGTAATATTATTTTAATTTATTTTCTACATCGCCATATTGTTTAAGCCAATTTTAACACATACAAAAGCATTTCTCACATTCTCACAGGGATGGCTGATAAACTATGCCATTAGACGTTAATATTTACCTATGTACCTTATTTTAAGACATATTTTAACACCTATTTTATTTTTTATTATATAAATTCTGTATTTCTTGCTATAATGTTACAGACACAGTCTCAAGTGGCGAGCGCGCGGTCGGACGGCAAGCAGTTGCCGCCGCACGCGCGGGCGATGTACGACTACATATCCAAGGAACAGGGGTAAGTAAGGATGTCTATATATATACAAATAAATAAAATTGAAGTGCCTATTTGTAATATTAAAATAGCCGCTTTTTACTAAATTCACACTTAAGTATACACGGTATACCAAAATATCATTTTTTTTTGTCTGTCTGCTTGATCCGGCTAATCTCTGAAACGGCTAAACCGATTTTGACGGGTCTTTCATTGGCGGATAGCTAATGTAGTAACTTAGGCTACTTTTTTACCTTCGCTTCGGGATAGGTTTACCGAAGCGAAGTGAGGGCGGGTCCACTAGCTTTATATACAACACATACCCGACGCGATCGCCCTGAGCAGAAACGCTCAGGGCGAAATCGCTTAGCGCTGCAAGCATCAGCGTGAAGTGTTCAAACTTCTATAGAACACGTAACCCAGCAGCCTCAAGTAGAAACGCTCAGAGCGAATTCGCTTTGAGCTGCAACTAACCGCTTGAAGTGTCGTAAAAATTTGTTTTGATCTTATAAGGCTAATGAGTTGAGCTTTAACAACTGCAGTCAGTAGCAGTTTGTATTTTCTTGCGATTTTAAAATTACTTGTAGCGGATTAAAACTTATAGCGAAGCATGTTTAGAGGCCAATGTTTTTTATAATTCCTTATTTTCTTCCATACATTTTTTTATGACATTACTTATACGAAACTTATACGAAATTCTTATAACATGTCACTTTTAATATAGAAATAGTAAGCAAAAAGTTGGTTTATATTTATATAGTATCCTGTTTGAAATTGTATTACGTCGTTTTCAGGGATCTTTCGTTCAAGAAGGGTGAAACGATCCTACTGCAGAAGAAGATCGACCCCTTCTGGTACCAGGGCGAATGTTCCGGCCGGACTGGCATGTTCCCCATCACTTATGTACAGGTATTTATTATTGTACTAGACCAGTGGTTCCCAACCAGTGGTCCGCAGAACGCAAAAAATGATCCGCGCATGATTTTTAATGTAACAGGTCTTGAGCCGTAAGCTCGGAAATAGTCATTATTTTTTTTATATCTACATAGTGGTGGTCCCTATTAACAAGATTGATATTACAGTGGTCCCTGACCAGGGAAACGTTGGGAACCCCTGTGCTAGACGATGCCCGCGGCTCCGCCCGCGGAAGAGTCGATAAACAAAATATCCAAGGGAACCTATAATCGGGACACAATCCATCCTATGTCCTATTCCTGGATGCAAACTGTCTGTGTGTTTCAGCTTAATCCGTTTAACGGTTAGACCGTGAAGGAGGGACAAACATCCAAACATCTTTACAAACTTTCACATTTATAATTTAGTAGGATTTGTAGGATGTGTCTTATTTCAAAACAGTACCAACAGTTGAACCGTTTATATGTAAATGTATTTTATTTGTATACGGGTAAGGTTTACATTTGCAAGGACTTTTCCTATGTTTTTTGTGATGGGTATTCATGTTACTGTGTTGGTAACAGGGAATACAGTTGAGTTGGTACTTTTGTGAGTAAGCAATTGTAAGGTTATTAGTGCAGGTGTTCATCTTACTACTAAATTACTATGTTACTAGTAAAGTAAACTAAATGTCCATAAACGCTAACGCACTCATACCCCCGCAGTAGAAGTCCCTGTGTCGCGGGTGGCATGGACAACACAAATAACACATCCGTAACGCTCATGACCCGAGAGCAAAGATTTATCTCTCAGATCAATATCTGCCCCACCGGGAATCGAAACCGGGACCCCTCGCTTCGCAGGCAGGGCTACTAGGCTACGAGGTCGTGAGTGTTCTATACCAAAAAATTGTTGTATAAAAGTTGTAATATGTCCATTGGTTTCTGGTTTCCAGGTGGTTGTCCCCCTTCCTGTACCGACGGCGCTTTGTAAAGCGTTGTACGATTTCCGCATGTCAGCACCCGATGAAGAAGGCTGTTTGGCTTTTGATAAAGGTCAGTCAACATTGTTATCGGTCCCATTGCTAGGCATTTAGATGTTCTGTCATTGTAAGGGTAGCTAGCCATGTGAATAGTGTAGTGTGAATTAACAGATTTCAGATATCTTTGAGAGGTTTATGAGGAATACTTAGAATGTGCAATGAGTTTGGGTTTCCTCAAGATTATTTTTTCGCAAAAGCAAGTGATTAAATAATAAATAAATGATGTTACATACTCACAGTCCCAAACTACTATAAGGCATAAGACATACCTATAAACTGAGAACAGAAATATAAATGAATCTTTCAAATATCCGCCTCGCTGGAAATCGAACCCGGGCCCGTTGAACTGCAATCTGGTGTGGTAACCATTGCACCATACAAATTGTTATTAATATCTAATCTAATACACATATAATTGTATGAAAACTTCAAGTGAATATAGGATATAAACTCATCATCCTTCCCTCAAGGTTATTAATGTGTTGTGTTAATATTTTTTTTTTACCTATTGTTTATTTTCTTTATTTTCAGGAGCAATAATAACAGTGCACCGTAGAGTGGACGAGAACTGGGCGGAAGGCCGGCTGGAGCAGCGAGTGGGCATCTTCCCCATCGCCTTCGTTGAGCTGAACCAACCCGCCAGGCAGCTTATGAACAGGCATGTCTATAAACGCAACCACAGCTTGCTATAAACGCACCCTCAAGTTGCCACAAACGCACTCTCAGGTTGCTATGAATGCACCTTCAGGTTGCTACAAACATACTCTCAGGTTGCTATAAATGCACCTTCATGTCGCTATAAATGCGTCCTTAGGTTATGTCGTTGTAAAATGCTTTGTAAAATTTTATTAGTCATTCAATACTCACAAAATTATTTAATTTCAGTTCTTTTAGTATTAGTGTTGTACTTTTTAGTTATTATGAAATAGCGCTATTTGTAGGCAGATACAGTTTTTATTTAAAAAAAAAAAAACAATTTACAGTTTGCTACACAAAGGAGATCCGCCAAAGTGGTACCAGATTGTACAGTAATAAATTCTATATGATGTTATTCGTCATTTTATGCGCTTTATTATGATACCAAACTTAGAGTTGTACATAGCGGGGATGATTTTTTATTATATTTAGCAATTTACTTTCCTTACTCTTCGCCATAGTTGACGTAAAAAGGAACGTGCCCAAGTGCAATAGTGAAACGATTATGTAAAAAAATCGATATTTTTAAATCTGACAAAAATACATTTACTTTTAAATGACAACTAATTAAAAGATTTTAATAACAATAAGAAAACGAAGTCAATTAAATAAATAATCTTCTTGCAATAATATTTTTATTTTTGCTAAAAAACACGATAAAATGAAAGAATCGATGTGAATTATGAAAATCGATATTATTTGATGGCTGTTGGGCTAATTGTCTTAGTCTAATGACAAATTGACGATACTATAGAAAGACATTGTCAATCATTCAAAGTCATAATTCTCACTCACTTGCATAGGTTTGAGAACTGTCAGGACTGTCAGCGTTCTGTGTTCTGTGTGTTTCATGATTTACTGGATTTTATAACTAAAAACGGATTTTGATTTGAATAACGATTAGGTACTGGATAATTTGGATGAAACGACAAATATTTGCTACGAATAAAGAACCTTGTTTTGCTTTTCGGATTCGTATAATATCTACTTTTGGATAGTTTTAACGTATTTATTGACAATGATTTTGAATTGGTTCAAGTGATATTATGGTTCAAAATGTTTTAATTATAATTTAATAAAACAACTAAAAGAGTCTACCGCTTTTTCTTTTAATAAACATCACAATAGTTTTAAATGAAAATACTGTAAGCGCTGTAAGCCGTTAAGCCATTTTTTGACATGGGAACACTGCAGTGTTCAGCAATTTTTAAACGAGTACTATCTCATAAACCCAACTAGCTAGGGAAGTGAAATTAATTTATTTATTATTCTAATACATTAACTTAAAAATAGTCAAAGTTATATTACTGTACAATGTGGTACCACTTCCCATACTAAAATGGCGGGTCTCCTTTAATTTTTGTTTTCGCAAAATTTTCTAATATTAAGATTAGTCCCTTAAAGTGTGGCTTACGTTCTAGACCTCGTAAAGATAATTAATTTTAAAACCATTTGGTCGTAAAATTAAGTTGAGCTTTTATCACTATCTTTGAAATATAAAAAAAAATGTTCATTATATTCCAGCGCCCCTCTAAACCGACCCGTGCCCCCTCTACCTGAGCATGCACGAGCCGGACATGCGGAGCATAGACATCATGCGCAACAGGTAATAAATACAATACAAGTATATTGATAAGAATAACATAGTTTAATTTTATATTTATACAGGAGCATTATCATACATTAGTTTCGCCCATTCTCAGCACCGTATAGGGAAACACCATAACATTTATATAAGAACAATCGTCGATTCATGATTGACCTTGCGTAAATCGCTCTAAACGTTGGAAAGATTATCAAAATCACGAAATTACTGCCTCTCACCTCAAAGACAATACCAATATCCGTTCCGTCGTAGATGATAGTAATGTGACACAGTATATGAAAATATGAAATAATCACGTATCTCAATTTTTTTTGTTACAGCACTCCCACAGATATCAACAAATGTCGATATCGACGCCCACGTCACAAGGCAACTATCAGAACATGCCCACGATGAGCCAATCTCAGCCCACATACCACCCGCCCAGCACGCAACCCAACGTGCAACCACAGATCCTCCTCCCGCAACCCGTCAACCAACACGTGTCAACCATCTCCCACGGAGGACTGGTTACTACCACAGCAGTACCCAGAAATATCATGGAACCAACGCAGACTAAACACTCGTTAGACCTAATCAACTTCACGAACGTTCATAGTAAGAACCAGGGTACTATGGGAGTTCAGAGCGTTTCCCGGATTAACGAAAACTATGATAGGTTACGTACAGTCAAATACACAGACAGCTATAATTCGACGCCAGTGCATAAAGTAGAAACTACGTATCAAAACGTTCGACCACACGAGCATTTTCCAGTTTCTGTCGCGAATTTCAACTCTAACAACGTCAGTTCCGACTCTAGTTCTAGTATGAACACGCCATCTGTCGGCGTTAGTTCCACAACTACGCCCAATACTAGTTCCAATACGAGCACGTGCGAGAGCGCCGAACCGAGCCTCCCGAGCTCTCCTGACAACAATACCGAGCGAAACACGACCGTAATAGCATCTAATAACGTTCAAAATCCAACAGAGGAGACTCAAGAGAACCAAGACTCGCTAAACACTTCCATTGCTATGTTGAGTTTAAACGAAAGCTCTACAGCTACTAATACTTCTTTGAATGTCAGTTTACCTCCATCGGAAAGTCCAAAATTGAATGCGTCTGGTGGTAGTAATACGTCGCAAAATCAAAGTGAAAACCAGGAAGTTGCAAGCAATAGTGATCCTTCGAGACTTGATGCACCTTCATCATCGAAGAATGTCAATGTGATGCGGTCCAGTGGGCCGGATTCGTTGTTAAACTTCGGTTTGGGGCTGCAAGCTGCATTGTCGCCCTCCCATGGCAAAGACGGGAACTACATGGTGTCTAGAGCTCATAGAGACCACCATCATAGAGAGAAGAGGCATAGTTTGACCCCATCGACGCATCTACAGGGCAACCATACTCAAAATCGGTAAGTGACGACAACTCTGTTCAAATAATATTTAATTTGGTCAGGTGAACTCTATAGATGACAAAATGACTTAATTGCATGTCAAGTCGCATAATTGTATACGTTTTCTAAATATTTTCGCATCAAAAAAGTGTTAGGTAAAATTATTATAAATTGTATGTAATAAAATTGATGGATTCTAGAACTAATTTAATTGCGAGAATTGAAATTTTCAAATTAAAACTCATAAATTCATCTCTTCTCTTGATTTATAAATGTTGATTAATTCAAAATTGAAATTTGGCTTTTTAATTTATTTTGTTTGGTTTTGATGTGTTATTAAATTGGCCAAAAACAGCGTCAGATAATCGACACGCGCCTCTGCGATAGTTGAGACGCGAGCGAGCGGAGTTTAATCAGCTGATCATATCCGAGCTCATCACTCGCTGTTCAGTCGAGTCAGTTAAGACCCTTCTGATGGCAACGATTCTATCGTAGTTCAATCCTCTTATACAAACTACGCGATACAAGCGTTAGCGTGATTCAGAAGACTGGTAGCGCCATCTATTGGCAAGGTAACGAACTAAATGTATGTGTTGCGTCGTGAGTTTAGGTTATGACCATGCTTACTGTCATTCTATGGCGCGGTTTTATATGATCCATTTTTGTGATGGCCAGTACTACAAAATTGTTGATTTTGCTTTTTGTTACTTTACTGAAATGAATGTACGGTTGATTATAATAGTAATCGTATTAATTTGGTGGTAAGTAATATTTATTATATGAAGTGATATAGTGAGTGAGTCTTATGGTGAATTTAATTTTTACAGAGACTTTGAAAATGCAGGTCTCTTTTAGTTATTTTAGTTTTATTTTTTTAGTGTCAAATAAATAAGAATAGAATAAACAAAAATAAAATCTTGTGAAATCATTTTACGGTAACAGCAGTATATTGATTAGTGATTATGGCTGTATTGATATTAGTTCTTCATAAATTAAATTATTGAATTTTCTGTGCTATCTTTTCCAATAGCTAATGTGACATATTTCAGTAAAGTGGTTATAGGTCATAATTGCCTTGAATTTTTTTTAAAGTGTCTGTATTGACTGAATACTTTTAATGTATCTTAAATATTTTTGGTGTTAATAAAATTATTGTGCTAAAAGGAAGGTAATGTTTATTGAGCGTATGTATGTTTGTCCATTTTTTTGCCAAGGCTTACCGCCCACACGACGGATTTCTACATGTATGGTGTCGTTAGATTCGTCTCCTTTGTAAGAATGACCCAAGCTATACACTTTTTTTTTTTACGGCACACCCAAAACTCCCTAAAGAAAATTATTTGCAGTGGTCTATTTTTGTTTCTATAAATTATTATTACTACTGTACCACTAAACTACTATTAAACTATTTTCTGGCTCTACCTTCTGCTAAAAGTTTCACGTAATCAATTGACAACACATAACTCCCTCGAGGTTATTGTACATGCTTATACGTATTATATAAGTGTCTGTCCGTCCGTCCCCCAGACACTCAGCGGAGATAGTAGCGACGAGCCTGCTAGACGCGGCGCCGGAGCGTCGCCGGCGTCGGTCGCGTAGCAACGAGCGGCCGCTGCCCGCCGCGTACGTCGCGCTCTACGCGTACCGCCCGCAGAAGGCCGACGAACTCGAGCTGAGGAAGGGAGGTCAGTGACCCTCGCTGTTGGTTATAATAGTGTGTCTGTGTGTGTGCGTGTGTATTTGCGTGTGTGTGTGCGCGTGTGCGTGCACATTTGAATTATTTGTTGGAACTTTTGGTGCGTTCTAGGGAATTTGTTGAAGAAATTAGAATAGCTTGTTTTTTATTGTGAAGTATAGGTTGACCCGGTAGACGTTATTCTGTAACATATTGTATATTTTGAAATCAATTTAAATACTTTATTTTACATGAAACTTGTCCTCGTAAATGCAAATACAATACAAAATAATACAGCAAAACCGATTGAGTTATTCTCAAATTTGGTCAGTCAAACACGGAGTATTTTTTTTTATATATACCTTCTATAGAAACTCCATATGAGCATGTGATTATTGGCAACTTTATAATTCAATTTTCTTATATCAGGTGTATACACGGTGCTGGAGCGGTGTCGCGACGGCTGGTACAAGGGTTGCTCGGAGCGCGCGCAGCGCTTCGGCGTGTTCCCCGGGAACTACGTGGCGCCCGCGACGCCCGCCACTAGAGTGCGACATGAGAAGGTAACGTGTACTACTATGCCCTGTATTGTAATACATCTACTAGTGGACCCGTCCTCGCTTCGCTTCGGTGTACCTTTTACCTGTTATCCCGCGATAACTTTAACGTTTCCCGGTAAACAAAACGTATTCTAGATTAGGGCACTTGATTGAAAACATGCCAAATTGTTGCCTGAAATTATTAAAATAAATGACTACTACTGTTGTGTTTTTACAATATGGCTGACCACGTCAGCTGTCAGTCACGTCAGTTAGAGAAGTCCCATGCACACTTTGAATTTTAATAACTTTTGATGAAGTGGACTGATTTAAATAACAACAAATTAATTTTGGTTTACCTTTAAGTAAAAACTTGGTCTTTTTAATGATAAGCGTCAAATGGTTTTCAAAGCCCCTAGTTAAGCGTAAATAAAAAAAAACTTATTTCATTAGGTATATTTTTATTTGCTACTGTACTTACTAAATTCAAGTGATCTTATACATTACAAAACTTAAGCACTTTCGCCGTACTTTCGACATCAATTCGGTATGCCATGGGTATAAACATATTAGTGACGACCCGTAGCCTAATTGATAGTGACCCTGCCTGTGAAGTGAGGGGTCCCGAGTTCTATTCCCGTCCGGGGCAGATATTTACGTGACCGATAAATGTTTGTTCTCGGCTCATGGGTGTTAGTGATGTGTTATTAGTG
>LGAG01000052.1:39186-59657 GCA_001278395.1 Lerema accius | reverse complement strand
TAAGCTACTTTGAACTTATTTGCACGGTAAGCCAGTCAATTGCGTTTCACAATTTCTCTTTAATTTACGGATGATTGTGAAACGTATAGAGAGTTAGCGGAAGGATTTACTCTCTGAGTAGCTTACTTTGTAAATAACTACTGACATCTTTACTTATCGATTGTGAAACAGACCCTTAAGACAATATGTCGTTCAACAATAATAAATGTATTAAGAAACTACAAAATTGTAATCAAAACAAAAGGTTAATCGTTGTCTTTAGAAAGGGTGAAAAGTCGTCGTTATTATCTAAATTAACGACCTACTTCTGAGCACGGGTCTCTCCTCGTAACTGAGGAAGTCCAAACCGTATTCCACCACGCTTCTCCAGTGCGGATTGATGGAGGGTTTAGTGGCCAACCTAAGTGTCGGAAATTTTAATGTCGCCCAAAGTCTTCCGACGTGACTTAACGACTGTTATCTGACGCTAACAACCGCGCCCAACTTCTTAATGTGCCCTCTAAAGCACAGAAATGCTTAAAAAAAATTGTCACTAGCGGTCACCCATCCACTTTCCGACCGTGCCCGCAGTTGCTTAACTAAATCGATCGCATAAATTATGACCAATACGACACTACTAAATGATATACGTAAGAAACAATACCATCGCAAATAGAATACGATTAAATTAGTCCTTTACATAAAAAAAACGAATGAGCATTTCTAAAACATTCATAGCAATCTTTCTTATAGTGTATTGAAGTTAGTAGGACGTATGGTGATGATGATATTGATGATGATGATGATGATGTATATTTACAGCTCAACCTCTGACGTATCCGTGGAGTTCACCGGTACAGCAACAAAGTACGCCGAAGAATGAAAAGGTAATTGATGTACTTACTTAAGGGCAATCGACAAACTAGTACCATCGTTAGTTTCTTCTTGGCCCAATTTTTTTTTGTATAGTTCTAAAGGCATTATTTTACTTAAGATTTAATGCGGTCAATAAAAAATATTAAAATCTTTTTAGCTTGAATTACAGTCTCGACAACGTATACCTCGTTTTTTCTGTCTTGATTTAAAAGGTAAACAATCTTGGCACGACTTTTATTTATTTCATTAATTAAAAAAAATATTTAGATGAATACAGAAATATATTTTAACATTTAATTATTGTTTATTCTTTAGTTTTTTTTTAATTTGTGTCCGTCTTATTTTTAAATTGATAATTACATAAAAAAGACACTGTAAGATTGTTTACCTTTTAAATCACGACGAAAAAAACGAGTTCTGTATTGTATACTGATCCCATAACATACATTACAGTGTAAAGACAAAACGAAATCGGAAAAATCATCAATATCGACGGGAGTTAGTCTTATGAAGCGATTGGCGGCCATGAAGAAATGTAAATCGCCCCCGCCGGCATACAGTATGGACAATCCGGTATTTGAGGACGGACCGGGGCCGTCGCCGCAGCCGTCCGGCAACCGGCATCAACATCCGGTGCACGTCCGGTATGATTTTTTTTTAAATTATAGGATGATGTCAGGTGTCTATGTGTGAAATTGTGGGATAGTTTGTTTGGGAGATAAAGTCGTGGATATTATGAGTTAGAAGTTTATAGTTAGAAGTTTAACTTCTTTTAGGTATTTATGTTTTGCGTGAGTATGTGTGTGTGTGAATGTGTGTGTATATGAGTTTGTCCATTGTGTCCGGATCATAAAGAAATGTTAAAACCAAAAAATAGTGACTGATGGCGTATATTGCCTGCCTCTTCCTAAAGAACAATAGATAAAATCATGAGAAATTGCGCGTAGTGTAAATTGTAATAAAAAAAGCAATAAATGTACGACGAAGTAATAGGTGTTTATACATCGATTTATCACATTCAGTAGTTCCCTAGCATGGTTTAAATATGCACCAAAGCTAGCATTTTTGATCTGGTTGCAAAGAAAACCCTGTGAAAATCATAATAGTGTCCCTTAAAACCTTACTTAGAGTACCTTTCACTCTGACCTAGATTTCATTTCATTGAGCTTTGTCCTATTGTCGATAGTATATATACATGTACACATTGTCTGTGTGTGTGTCCGTACACGGCATGGGTTTGTATGTGTGTGTTAACAGGGGCATTTGACTATTTACACAGTTTCCTATCCAATGTAATATTGATATACTTGTTATTATTTTTTACTTACAAAATGTTGTTATATACAATCTTTCTTCAACATATATTATACTTTATATACAATATAATTTTATACTTTATATGTCGTTTCTGGTGACAAGAGATATGCAGTATTGAGTTGAAAAAACAAATTTTATAATTTGAATACGATTACGCTCGAAGACATTTTAAAGTAAATAGTCAAATCCCATAAGGGTTGAAACTCCCTATTAACCGAGCACTGATTTTGTTGTCTGTTACGTCGTAAAAATGCTAATGAAGCAATTATTAAAAATAAATTTCTATAAGATTACTAAAATATGAAGTAAGTTGCTTCACGCAAGCAGTTTTACGACTTGTAATGACATGTGTCCATTATGTAATTAACTGTACTTGTTTGTTCCACACTGTGTTTCCCGTATCCCGTATTATACCTTGGGATATAACTCGCACCAAGCTTTATGGACTATTATTAAACTTTTGGTATTACAGCATCATAAGAAAGTTACTTTGCCATGTGAAAAAAGGCAATAAACCTAATTTTGCTAAGTTTCTAAGCTAAGCGCTTTTTTAAGCCGAAGTACAATGCATTAAGTCATTTTGACCCGGATACTTGTGTTATTATAATAAAAATGTCTCATGATAATGAGAGGGCATATACTAGTAAAGTTTGGCGCGCGTTATACTAAACCATCACATTAGATGTAGTGACCGTTGTGGGTAACACTGCAATCACTGCATACTCACAGCGGTACACGTGATCCTTTTACAATAGCTAGCACGCTTATCATTACAGATTATTGAAAAAACAATATTCTTTTTTAAATTAAACAAATACATCTGGTTTAGTATGAGGAAAAAATTACATTAGTATAATTTAAAAAGATTGTTGTTTAAAAGATTTTTTATTATCAAATAAAGAAATGACTCCTATAGAAAATTATTTACTTGACTAACAAAAAACATAGTCATTTTAACTGAGAGCTTTACAAAAAGTAAAAACTACTTTTCACAAAATTTCCCGTAATAAACGGTATTCTCGAGCGAGTGGTCTTCGACGAGCGTGCTAGCTATGAAAGTGTATCACGGACGCGTTGCTACCATGGTGGTGTGGCGGTGGTTGGGGCAGGTCGGGGTCGTGTCCGTCGCAGCTGTTGCGCGCGCTGCCGGCCGGCGGCCCCGCCCACTCCGCCCACTCCACGCACACACGCAAGGATCGCGCGCACGAACTGCGCCTGCACAGGTTCGACCACACACGCACGAGAATATTCCACTGTTACTTATACTAGGGATCTAGTAACTAATTATACTTAAAAAAAATTGATAACGAACCGAAAGTATTGCGAAGCGTTTTTTTTGTTATGTGTCATCATTTGAATGTGGTCATAGAAAAATACAGTTCGCTTTCGCGTTTCTATATGACTATATGACCCCTGATATTACGTAATACTTGAATGGTTCCTTACCATTTGCATGCTTTTATATACATAAAACCATAACTTTTAGTGTTAACTTTTTATAGTCCGTTCGATGCATCACAGTCGCAGAACATTTTCTCAAATATTACCGGTTTATAGAGACCTTTATGATTTATTATATTTTTATGCATACCTTCTGCTATACTAAAGATAATATAAAGTTATGGTTTTATCCAGTAGCGTAACTATACGGCAAAATGCG
Organism: Lerema accius; assembly: GCA_001278395.1. Taxonomy (NCBI): domain Eukaryota; kingdom Metazoa; phylum Arthropoda; class Insecta; order Lepidoptera; family Hesperiidae; genus Lerema; species Lerema accius. The sequence continues at coordinate 55,825 of LGAG01000052.1, read as the reverse complement.
ACGGGACCCCCGACGGAATGGGTTCCCGATTTGAGACAAAATCATTAATTCTTTTCACGTAACTTAATAGAGGATGTTCAGGATATTGGGTTCATATTACATTATATATATTGTTAGAAGGAACCACACTATTTCTCACTATCAATGAACGGTATAGTTACGCTGTAGGTAATTTATCCAACATTTAAGTTACATAGATAGTTAACTCATCTGTTTATTCCCTGTACATGTGATTGAGTGTTTTACCGAAGTCTTGTTTTGTTCCTAACATCCTCAATGTTCATTGCTTTGTGCTTTTAACTTGTTTGTTTCAATAAATGTTATCATTGCCTGCTACTACTATCAAAAACTTATTTTGATTTATTACATAAAAAAAATGTTGGCTACTATGTTCGTCTCTTTCGTACGCTAGTTTTGTTTTAAGTGTTGAAGAGAGAGGTAAGTATACAAATATGACGTTCCCTAAACCCATGGAATCGTCTATGTCAAAGGGAGAAATTAGTTATATTTTAGGGGACCCCCAATTAAAAATCGTGAACCCTAATTTTTCGTCACCTTGACGTAGATCCCCGCCGAGTCTCCCGTGGACCCCTGGGGGTCTCCTGGACCAATATGGTAATTAGTGGTCTATATAATCAAGTAATATAACGTATAAGTAATAATGCATAATATAGAAAAATATGATGCATTTTTAACAAAGATTATTATTTACTTCGATGAAAAAGTATAAAAAAATATTCAAACTTGCACGTAAGGACTTAATATAACTTATAAATATACGTTCTTCGTTCTTTCTAAGTAGTAGCCTAAATTTTTGTTTAGGGCGGTTTCAGACCAGCGTATTTTACGCGCGTATAAGCTTGTTTTTGTACGCGCTGAAGGCACGGATAGGCGCGCCTTTTAACACGTTAACGCTTGCACTCGTATTAGCGTTACCGGTTCGAGCTAACACGCCGACATGTGCCAGTTCATGCGCGTCATGCATGTAAGCGCGTATGCTAAAACGACCATATACGCGCAGAAAAAATACGCTGGTCTGAAACCGCACTTAAATATACCAGATATTAGTGTGTGTGTTACTACGAGTGTTGACGGTAGGTCCAACAACGAGGGTCCGTGGCAGAGTCAGCATCGCAAGTCGCAGTCGCTGGACGTGACGGCGGCGCGGCGCGACCGACACCACTCGCAGCCGGTCAAGGAGAAGTATGACTGACCTTTTATTATGTTACCATTTCATATACAGAAAAAATTAAAAAGAAAATTAAAATTCAAAATTGTACGAAATTGAGACGGTGTAATCGCTCATCGACAAGTTTTTCAACAATAAATAAAAAAGAAAGAAACATTTTTTTTAATATAAGCAAAATCATGAGCAAAAGCTAACAATTATGTATAATGGATATTGACCCGTCTTACATTTGTTTTTTGTCTAATAATAATTTTTAATGTATTTTGTTCCATGAAGCAAAGGTTTGTTTTGATAAATGTCAGAGACATAGTCTGTGTTAGATAAAATTGTCTTATGGCTTATCTATGGCATTGCAAACTAAATATTATTCTTCTGTCAATCAAACTTCTTGTAATTTCAGTATCCATTATAACATCAGCTAGTAACTTAGAATTTAATTTTTTTTTACATCTTTTATTTTAGAACAAAAAACATCGGAATTTTAAACTAATACCGAATCATCAACACAGCATAATCGCGTTCTTGAAACATTTTGCATCACGTTACTTTGCGATATAATGTAAATAATGTTTAGTTGCATATAGTAACTGTGGGAATGTTTCAGGTATCGCTGCATAGCGCCGTACCCGCCCAATTCAGAATACGAGTTGGAGTTGAAAGTGGACGATATTGTCGTCGTGTGTCGTAAGCGCGGCGACGGATGGTATAAAGGTATTTATTGTCGATTTGTGTAATTAATTAATCGAACATTCAATGTATCGACCCAAGAATGTAAAGAAGTAGTAACCCGCGAAAAATAATTTAAACTTTCTTTAGGATACTGCTACTAAAAAAAGTTTACTCTGGTAGACTATTCTAGTTTTGCGGGTTACTGTATTTGCTTTTTAGCGGTGTACTTGGCGTATCTATAGTTTTCGACATAATATATACAATGGACTCTTGATAATTTGATTCTCAAAGGACCACAGATAAATTTCAAATTACCGAGAGTTTAAATTAACAAGTGTTTGAATAACCACGAGGAAGAGTTTGATCATAGTTCGTGATTTGTTATTCTTATACACTTGATTAATCAACTAAATGCAACAATCAAATAATATTATTCATGAGTTTTGAAATTTTTCATGGGACCGCAATAAAACTTAAATTATTGAAAAATTCTAATTACGGAGTGCCAAAATATCGAGAGTCCACTATATTTTTAATAAATATTATATTTTTTATTTACAAGGTACTCTACAACGTACGGGACGTACAGGATTGTTCCCCGCATCCTTCGTACAGAGTTGTCCGCCCGACTGACGTCATCACCTCTAGTTAGCGCCCTCTGGAGGCATTCCAGTGAACTACTATAGCCCCGCCCCTCGACCACTGACAGATTGACAGTTTGACAGTTGACAGGAAAATTACATTTTGTGGGATATGAAAGTGACAAACATTGTTGAATAGTTGACAGATAATAAAAGATAGATGTTTAAAAAAATAATAATATTGTTGCATTGAAACCTAAAAAGGAAAACTAAAATTCACGAAAAGTAAGTTTATTATAAAATATTACGATATTAGTAAACAGTTCAAAATTTAGGAAATCTTATTAAAGACGGTTCTAGAAACTGTCAATTCGAAGCTCCTAGCTAGTAAATTGTACCAATTCAATAATATTAATGAAGATATATTTTACAAGACAAGACATAAATTGTGAGAGACAGGGACAGACGATAAAAACTACATAATGAGTGACAAGGATAAATGAAAAGTGAAAAGATTATAAAGTGCACCGTGGATGAGTTTTACAACAATTTTAATATTTAAATGTGTAATTTTTCACCAACTTATAATTTTAGTGTCGTGCTAAATGTAAAATTGTACTTTTTATAATATATCTGTTGACTCCCTGATATAATAAGTAGAACAAATTTTGTATGTATCTCTCGATGATAGAATAATTTATCGATATATAACACATCTGCAATAAATTTATATATAAGGTAGGTATATAAAACGTTGATCGTTTATATAGCTTTCTATAATAGCGTATAACAATTTTGGTACAGTTTCGATATGTTAAATTGTAGGAAAATATTCTTTAACATTGTTAAAACTAAAATAGCAGACTAATTAAAGATACAACGACTTTCCAATCTATTACTATTTGTACAAATTATATTTAGGGAGACCTAGCAGCCCTAGGTTGTAGGCAAAGTTCTGGGTTTGATTCTCGGACATGGTAGATATGCAAGTCTAAATGGAAATTGTATTTGTCAATAATGCTGTAACAAACAAGACCGGTGTTGCTCGAAATTGGTCCTTATACTAAAGGAATAAATGTCACATTCGCTTGGACGAATCAGGGGGAACTTCGATACACAAGGGTTATTATTAACAACCAAATATTGGGTAGGAAATGAAAGAAAACGTGGTATGTTTTTAGCTAAATAACTGATCTCTATTACCTTAGGAGATTTCAATAAAAGTTTAATATCACTTTACCATAAATTTTTATATTAGTATGCATTATGAAATCCTTTTGAGTTGTCCATGATGTTTTGATGTATTTCCCTTGCAACATTGAAATAGAAGTCATTAGAAAAACTAACTACCTCACAGCTAAAAATGGAGGTGGGAAAGGGCATATAAAAGTATTTTATTATTTATAATCTATTTCACTTTTACTCATAGAGTCTTCAATAAATCTGTTGAAATCTATCAAGGCGTTTGGGCTGTAAAGCGAGTCAAAGAAAAGAACATACATACACTAGATAAACATTATCCACCTAACACAGTCGGGTAAAAAAGTCTTCTTGTAGGTCAGCAACGCATCGGTACCACATACCAACTTACAGGCATTGATTTATTTATGGTAAAAAAAACGTATTTTGTAGCGGTTTTCAATTGCACGTAATTTCACTTACGAAACAATTATTATATTTATTATCCTTCTATCTGTAATAACATCGTGTAACAAAATAAATATTTTTTAAAGTGACTGATATTACTGCCGAATCTTTACTAAATTAAATTATTGTATCTTGGTAAATACGTTTTAAAAGAAATTCTTAGTTTTCTAAATAATCACTCGTCATAGAAGTACGCAACTTGATATCCATTTATTATTAATTAATCAATTTTAGATAAGTTTTATTATAATTCAATTTATTTTGATAGAATCATTACGCTTATTATGTTTAATAATGAAATTTGTATTTTATTCTAACTGTAATTTAGGTTCATTTTCTTATCAGAGATTTTGATACTAACTTTTTAAATTACATTTTTCTGATTGAGATCCTTAGATTATTTAAATCAATTAAATGAATAAAAGCATTTTTATTGTGTAATGGAAATGAACCTATATTGTATAAGTTTATTATAAGATACACTGCCATATTATAATCGTTAAAAATACCTTTTGAATGTTTTCACTTTTAAATAACCCACTTGAGTACTCGTAACAATTAATAATGATGTTTAAATAAATAAATAAAACATATTTGTATTTCAAATTAGATTTATATTAGCTTAGAAAAAATATTTAGATTTCTTAACACGGACTTTTGTGCGTAGTTGAAAAAAATATTTACATAAACAAATGAGAATTTTAACGAATTATCGGTTTTTTTTAATAGAAATTTTTTAATGGTGTGATTTGAGCTAAAGTGAGATTGGTGTTTGTATGAAATATGTAGGTACCTACTGTTTGTTTCAGTGATTAATAACGATGATGTCTTTGCTTTATTTTAATTATTAGTTATAAGTTTTTTTTTTAAGGAATAGTGACTCGTTTTAAGTTTAACTTTCAATACAAAAAAGAGGTAGCATTTTTCAACGTATTTATGTGAACAAATCATAGCCTACGTTTTTATGTGAGTTATATATCGCCTTAAGGCTGTTTTAATGTTATCCAATAATAATTTCACTCATTTTATAAAATACTTAAAGACCGGATAGATTTTTATTTAATTTTATTTATCCCTCTGTTTTCCACTACACGTATTCCCGACCTTAAATTTTCTTGTATTTCTAGTAAATTCTCATCATATTAGACAAAATTTTCGATAACTTGGTATCTCTTACACCGTTTAATAAAATCGTATGCTAGGTTTTAAATATATAACCATGTAAATTCGATAGGTATTACTCAATTTTGACAGCTATTTTATTTGTGGAAAATGCTACGTCGCCCTACTGTATATTTCATGTTGAAAATAGTAACATATATTGCAGTACCATTAATTTAATTGTGTATTAGTAATAACCCTATAACAGCTCAAAGGTACTTCACTAAAATATTAGTTATAAATTGTATCGTTTTCTGTGTATAATAGAAAACTTTGTTCTTTTGTACTCATATTTATTCTTTGTATAGGTTAATCATTGTATTTCGGAAAGAACTGATTCTTTTAAGTATTTATTCGATTTTATTCCGTTTTTCGAAATTATTTCGTGTGTTTTATTTCTTAACAACGAATATCCAAAAGTGTAAGTTTTTGGTAAAGTGTCGATTTTTTATTTATTTTTAAAATACTGTTTTCCACTTACAAAACATTTATAATAGTGTTTTTTAGTAATCTGTAAATAATAATGTATGATGATAAAATTACATTTATTAAGAAATACAACATGTTTTGACTTTTTACTGCACTAACCGTTATAATGAAAATGTTCAATTGTAGTTGGAAAACGGTAGAAAATATTATTTTGTTTTCGAGGATGTAATGCTTTATGTAAATGTTAAGGGAATCATATCGAAGAGTTGATCTAGGTAATTTTGAAAAGGAAATAAACATTTCTTCTAAATTGTATTTTTTTTTCTTGGACCCATCCTTAAGGCCGTAAATGCGCGTTCAAAAATGTGTGCAAAGGCCCTTAATCATCTGCACGCAGTTTTTATATCTATTTGTCGCATTTCCACTTTTGAACGACATTTTTAATTACCACCACTACTGATATTATAAGGTTCGAAGAATGTTCGCAAAGAGCTTTCGAACTACTTTCTAAAGATACTATTCGTCCTTTTTCGAGCAATAATTCTCGGTACAACTTGCAACAATATGAAATGAAAGCCATTTATAACTTTCATTTTAAGAAAATCAACGTTTATGTGCTTGTCTGAGTAACAGCTGCAATATATTTCTTCTGTTTTTCTGTCCTAGTAGTTTATCATTCTACATATAATTTTGTATGTTACGTAATATTTATTCTTTTAAAAATACCTACATGTAGTAGGTTATTAGTTTTAAAATATCATAACTCCGACATTGGAGAAGAATCCAATGATTCCTCATTATTACAAATCTAGCCGTTTATGCTGTTGAGTGTGCCAAAAAAATTTGATGCGTACTTACCTACAATAGCTCAGAAAACATCGTGGAAAAGTACTTAGAATATCATGAGTTCTTTTAGATACCTCATTTAAGACGCTCCCCACCACAGAGCAGGGAATGTATATTTCATTTATTTCATTCTTTCTACCGTTCTCCGCATAACATCATTAAAAAAAAAGTTGTTAAAATGTTTAGTTTTATATTAAAGATAATACATAGACTACGCTAATTTAAAGATGTTTAACTTATAGTAGAATAAATTACGCACGTTAACACAAGTTATATAGACCTAGGTATATCGTTTCTGTAAATTCGCCAATAGTAAGACAAGACCAGTGGCTCCACGTATGGGAGAAAGTCTAGATTCTATTATCGAACAAAGAAGTTTGGGAACTAAATAAAACTACGAAACTCGTGTTCGGGTGATGAACTTAGCGATAATTCACATTGTTTTTATTAATGAACTTCATTCATCGTTAATAATATAACTTAATCGATTATGACGCATCAAACTTCGATCACTAAAATAGTATTTTTTTTACCTTTCCAATCTAAGTAAGAATTGAAAAAACAAAACTATAACTAGAGCCATCTTAGAGCATTTCGGGATCCTTGAACTCTCACACATTTTGGGTCTCGTTGAAACGTAATAAATAACAAATAATTTTGTATCTCATATCTATCTGTCTATCCTAAAGGCTACCTTAATTTTAAATCGAAAGACAAACTTATTTTTCTAAGATATTTAAGTCCTAGGCTAGCACTAGGTTATCATGATTTATAAGTCGTAAATAAAATAAGCAGTGCGACATAAATATATGAAACCAAACACCTTATTTATACATTTTTTTAGGCTTCAAACTCCAAGTCACACGAGTATAATCGTAGGAACACTTCTGAGGTCAAGAGTCGCTCCATTTAACCACTGTTCCGTTTTCTCGCAAAGAAAATAGTTCGTTTGCAAGAAAATGAAAAATAGAGCAGAATTTTTAGAATTTAAGTTCATTAAGACATGGCCACAATTAGTAGGCTGCATTTTAAATGAAATGCGGAAAGCTTTTAATTTAAAAGCTTTAGGAATGAAAAGTCAGTTATGAATGAAGAAAAATAATTAAAGTAGTTATTTTACTTAACGTTTAACTAAAAAAATATAAAATGGCACTATTACGTCAGGTAGGTACTAGGTACTTTTAGGTACCTACATTATAATACTTTGTTATAGAATTTTATTTACTGACCATACCTGACCTTAAAATAATGAATAATCAACGGAATATTTTCAGCAACCAGTTACTTTGTTAGGTTTTATTTTGACACAAACGAACTAATCTTTTTGATCCCTTTGGTAAATTATCCTCCAATTCCCTTATACGATGTCCTCTCTATCAAGAAAAGATTTTAGGTATATAGTAAATCTGAAAGAACGCATCAGGAGAGTTCAAAGCTTTGCGTCATTTATTGCTAAAAATATAGACCTGCGTCATCCTTCCCTAATTTGAATGTTACAGACAGTTAGGTTTTACGCAGCCGATGAATTTAACATGAATATACATAAATATTCATATTTCAGTTCTTAAACACCGTAAATTGCAGGTAGCCTGAATATATATCTATCTATCTATACATATTATTAAAAGAAGTCCCCTTTTCTGTCTGCGGTTTGAACGCGATAAACTCGAAAACTGCTGAACGGATTTTCATGCGGTTTTCAACAATAGAAAGAGTGATTTTTAAGGAAGGTTTAGGTATATATACTTTATCATACTTTTATATAAATAGTTTAGTGATGACGTAATAAGTATGTACCTACTTAGAGTTGAAGTTTTATTCTTAACTAGAACGAATTCTAAAGTATAAACTATCTTTAACTAATTGTAAAACGATGTATTGATTAGGTAGGTAATATTAAAATTTTATATCTCTTACATAAGTTTAGTGATGACATAATAAGAAGGTGGGTACCTACTTAGAGTTGAAGTTTTTTTTTTAACTAGAAACGAATTCTAAAGCATATCTTTAACCCGTTGTAAGACGATGTAGTGATTAGGCAAGTAATATTAAAATTTTATATATGTTTTACAAAATATTGATTTTTGAATTTACTTGTCTCTTGAAGAATTCACGTCGAATTAATTTTGAAAAATTTAGAAAATCATGTCCTATTACTTTTTTCTTTTTCTATAGCAACGACCCCGTTGCCACTTTGTACGCTGTGAAAGAGGAAGTAATTTAGGACGTTTCTGTTTACTTCTTTCCTCCTTGGAGATTTTAAATAGGCTTGTGGGTCAATGGGATCCCAGAAACGCTTTTACCGTTTTATTGAACTGAAATGGCTGCGTAAATGGCATGATGGTCTAAATGGCAATACCCTCCTATAATCTTAAAACCCAATCAATTTAATTATCGAGATAATCCATTACCTTTTTTTGGACAAAAAAAAAAGATTTTATCCGTTTTTCTATTTTATATTTTTTCAAGGGTGGATGACAATCTGCTGCATTTGTGTGAAGTTATCGACTCAAAAGATTTACAAAATATAAAAATATAAACTCGCTTTAATGATGTATTAGTGGTGATAAAAAGTCTTTAATTTTCTTATAATTCACGTTTCAATTATGTCATTTACTCGGTCAATAGAGGCAAGACGCTTTCGTTTAGAGCGCAAGTGAATGCAAGCGACGCGACGGCCGTATACACCCGAGCGAAAGGCCGAAGGCTGCAGCTACACGAAAAGGCTTCGTTCGGCCCTCGTCTCGTCCCCTCACTACTCGATCACCCGCCGCGCTTTATTTAGTTATTTCCCGACTTTCGTCGTAACAACCCGCGTCGTGTGTCATAAAGCAACGTTTTGTTATGCTTTTCGCTTAACCAAAACAGTGAAATGCCGACAGACGTCATGTCGGCATGCCGTTCGGAACACTTCCTCCCGGGATTTAGTAAAAAAACCTGCGACGCAGAAGTGAAATCGGGATTTTTGGTGCTCCTGGGGCCGGGCGGGATGCGCCAGGACGTGAGAGTCGTGGTGTATCGGACCTCGCTGGAACACTTCGCGGTGATGTATCCCCGGAAGCGGCTGACGAAGCCCCTAGGGGTCGTCAACCTGAGGAACACGACGACCGAACGCGTAGACGCCAGCTGCGGCTTCTCTGTTCGTCAGAAGGATTACGACAATGCGGTCTCTGCGAAGTTCCTGTGTTCCGAAAGGGACATCGAAGCCTGGCTCAGTGCCTTCTCATCGAAGACGTGCCCTCCAGAGCACACGACCAGTCTACCCGTATTGTTGGAAGCTGAAGAGAGCTAAGCGGTGAATTATTATAATTGGTTTAAGTGAATCGCCTCTCTATGTGCGTCCGTGACGCGAAAAACGTAAACGAGGTTACATTTGTTTTGCAATGGGATGCGAAAAGTGAAAGCTTTAGTTTTTTGCGAGCGTACGAAAGCGGTCTCCTTAGTCATTACGCCTACAGGCTCGGAGACCCGAAGGCTAGACTGGTTTAACAGGATTAGGCAGTAATCGTGATATTTGTAAACCGACACATGTAAGGTTACACTGTATGTATTGTATTATGATCCTGTAAATATTAGTTCAGAATACTTGCCAATTGGGTATATCAAACGTAGTCTGAGATAATTATAACGAATTTTTAGTCATCTAATTCTGTAGCTCTACGATTACGATTTATAGGTATTATTATGATATTATATTATGATAGTAAGACTCGAAAGTAGAAATCAATTTAGTAAATGAGAAAAATGTTTAAACTGATTAATTAAAACGCAAACAATAGGTACTTTTATAATTGTATGTATTGTCTAATTGATGCTTTTTACAAAAGCTAGCAGCGATGTATGAACGATACATCGTGAGATATTCATTCTATTGTGTCGTTAAAGACTAGTAACTGCATTGTTTGTTACTATTATTGTTAGCAGCTGCCAAGTGCGAAGTTCATTGTCCTTTGTTTGGCAAAAAGTGTAGCTTCGATACCGTTTGTTACCATAGATTAATTTAGTATCATATTATTACATGAATCATTTTGTTTCTATTCAAAAACTATTCATAGATTTTTTCTAATTTCATTGTTCTCTGGTAATCGAATAGGTTACCGTGTGTATTAGGTTTTTCGTGTTTTAGGCAGTGTGTTAAACAACCGGCCCTGAGTGAGGACTTATAATTAAACGCAAATTGGCGACTAATTAATTAAACGCATTGAAGCAGTGTGGTAATTGCCTTTCAGTGCTCTTCGTTTATAAAGAGCGACTGAAGTTCGAATTAGGCATATAAAAATGATGGAATATCTTAAGATGTTTGTAATATAATTTGTATAAAAGGTTAGAGGGTGACTGACAGACATCGCACAGGGTGAATAGAGGGACCTAAAAGCGTGAAATTTAATTTGGGGGAAAAGCGGTATTTTTTATTGGGATACATCAAAGGGTAAGATCTGAGGAAACGGAGGGGTTGTGGTGATTATAAGCCATTTCACCACCCACATATTCATTAACAAAATAATTACCATAAACTTAATTATACACTGAAGTGAAGCTTCAGAAGATATAAGTATTAATAAATTTGAAAGTGCACATTCGAGTAGAATATGCATTCCATTTTCGAACTGTAATTTAACGACCTCGACGCGGGCAATGCTGTTACGTCGCAAGTATTACAACTATAACTTTTATTAAACAAATTGGCTTAAGTCCAAAATTGGATTATGACATTAATCCCTTTTAGAAATGTTAAACGCCCAACTATGGTTAAAGACTACAAATATGCCGTAATACGTTTACAAACAAAGAATTTTGTTAGCCTTCAGTAAATATCTACTGATTATTACTTTTAAACACAAAAAATCTTAGACTAAAATACGTTAAGAGCTAGTGAGTCTATAAATTCACTCCTTCAAATAAAAAAGTGAGGTCTTTTATTTTTTTAATGATTATGTTGAAAGCAGGAATTTTATTATTTAACACTTGGATACAAATAATTTAAATTAAAGCTGCGAGTGTGTTTACGATTCCTCACTTCCTTTCTTATAATAAACACTTTCGAATTTTGGTATTATTTGAGGATTTTGAAAGAGGGGACCAAAAAGTGTTATTTTAACGCCTGCTACGTACCGTATATTATAGTAATCCTACAAACAGCGTTTTACCTACTTTCTGCCATTATTCGCCTTTTTTAGTGTGTTCGCCGCCTTACTTGCTCATAAAAATATTGGCAAATGTATGCATATTTATATGAATTAGCATGAGTTACGCAAATCCAAAGGTTAAGCGCATTCATCATGAAAACGGTGTCTTATAAAATTGAATTCTGTGGCTTACGATATTATACATTAGAGGGATCCATTTTTTGTCAATGTTATGGGTAATTTTTTTTAAGGCTAATATGGAGCTAAAGTCTAAATTAAATAGATGTCACTACTAGAGTTTGAGATAACTTGCTTGTTTTGCACAATACCTTTGAAGTGCGTTTTAGACATATCTAATTTAAATTCTAATACACCATTTGTTCCCCCAAATGAAAATATAGCGCTGAAAATAAACTACCTATTTACCGATCATTTATAGACACATTTCAGTCATAAAATCTACTAATGCCATCTAGCGGCAAAGTAAAGAAGCTAATAATGGTAAAGAAGAAAACTAAATTGTTTTTGTTTTAAATCGACTGTATTTAGATCAGAGCAATGTATTAGATACGATGTTATACCTTGAGGTATGTTCATGAAATGTACGTTCATATGTTTTTCTATTTGTACATTAATAGAAATCGATAATGTGATATGATAAACTTGTGATTGTAATATTGTAACTTAATAAAGACGATAATATGATAGCATATAATGTATGTTTATTATCAAATTCATATTTATATCCAACTACCTACGTGGCCTACGCTCACTGCGCTACACTGTTTTTATTTAGGTACGCGGGAACAAAACATGTTTTTGAGATAAAAAGTATTTTAGGTTCTTCCCCGTTATATGAAGCACAAAGAAAGATGTTGGTCCAGGGGTCTAATTGTCAATCATTAAAAAAAAAATGGAAGTCTGCCTAGAATCAAATTTCTAAAAATTAATCCATTATAAGTATACAGAGTAGATATCATACTTTAAAGATTGGAAAAAAATATTATTTAGAAACAATAGTAAATTAATAGACGACAGATCAACGTCTACCCTGACTTCTAGTTAAAATTTTAATAAACAAGTAAAACCCTAGAAACAAGTAAAAAATGTAGGTTATTCTTGCAAGTTCTACGATAACGTTAAAATTACACGTCACTTACAGCTCGTGTTAACGATCAATTAATCTGCTTTGTTTGTTACCATGTTACTACTCTAATAAACGGCTTAGTAGAGCGAAACAATTTCAGAATAGGACGTGCATTAAAAATGCCGCTTGTGAATTTCAACACGACAATGTTACTTCTTATGTTAATATCAACGATTTACATCGTTATTTCGTTCAAGCCTCTATCCAAGAGTGAGCATATCGAACGATTTCAAAAAACGAACAAAGAAGTAGAACCGTTTAGAAAGAATTTGACAGAATGTGCGCGACAAGTTAAGGCATCAAATGTGGATGTTGAGAACTTTCTAAAAAGAATCCCACAGTCTACAATGCAAGGAAAATGCTTCGTAGCGTGTATCTTGAAACGTAACTCGATTATAGTAAAAAATAAAATTGTCGCCGAAAACCTATTAGAAGCGAATAAAGCTGTTTATGGCGAAGACAGCGAAGTTATTTCCAGATTGGAGAGAGCTATAACGGAATGCAATCACGTTGTAGAAGGAATCTTTGAGATTTGTGAATATGCTTCTATATTTAACGATTGCATGCATATGAAGATGGAACATATCCTTGATAAAGTGACCATGGAAAGACGGATGGAGGCTCTTGGACAGATGACGTCAGATCCGGATCAATGGACTGACGACGAAGATGAAATTTTAAAGTTAGTCAAAGATGAACTTTAGAAGACCATTAGTTATTGCGCGTAAAATCTAATTAGGTGGTTATCGATATTGTTCGATAGTTATAAGATAATTAATGTTATTTTTTTCGATTTTGGTTGCAGCCCCTCAAGCCAAATGCCTTTACCTTTCACGCTCACATCAAACGCTATCTTCAATATGTATGGGAATGACATTTGGCGCGAAAGAAAATGGCGTCGTTTTAGTAATTCCCATACATTTTGAAAAAGCGTTTGGCGTGAGCGTGGCAGGAAAGGACATTTTGTAATGGCTCAGATTTTGAATCATTTAAATTCTAAAGTTATGATTTTTTAAGTCATGTAAGAAGTGAAATAGGCGATACCATGATTTGTAGCGTATTTTTTGTAGTCTCAACTCCTTTTATTATTCTTCTTTAGGTACGAATATACAAACTGTTTATTTTTACTTAAAAAAATTCAATAAAATTGTATAACTCTTCAAAATTCAAAATCATTTATTCATATAGGTATCAAAGATTATGTACGTCATTTTTTGAATCCATTCCCGCTACGTTAGGTGCTTTGACGTGGAAGAAGCGTGGAAAGAAATTCCCCCGATAATAATAACAATGATATGTACAAAAGACGTTTTACAAAAAAAATTGCTGTACGGAACTGGATGCCGAACTACTCATATCTATACATCTTTATATCTCTACATTATAACATCCCTTGTAAAAACACCTTTCTACTTATGATTGTTTCATACAGTTTACATAAATAGATACCTACATTAAGTGTAGCATTCATAATTTCATAGCCGGGCGGTTTGCATTGATCCTATGAGATTTGTGAAGTTAAGCTATTGCAGATGCGACCAGATAATGATTGAGTGACTGGCAAAACCATTTTGATAAAGTCGAAACATCATCAAAGCTAATTATTAGTTCTATTTTTCGCCACGTTCATAAAAAGCTTGGGACGACTATAGAGAAAATTGTCTATGATTACAATTGTTACATTAACTTTTTGACCTGCTGATAGGTGGCGTTACTAGGGTCAATTGCATGCTTATTTTATAAATAGTATTCTGTTGTGTTACATATGCTAATTTAAACTGACTGTGACTTGGTGTGTAACACAATGCGTAATTATATATGCGAATGTTGTATTTTTGAATAATCTTCGAAGGTACGTAATATAGGATTTAGTTAAGATGTAAACTATTTACTAACCTAACTACATATAGATATTTGACATTGATTCAAAATTTATAATGGCGCGAGCAGGCGCTCGTTGCACTCTATTCCGTTTAAGGTTATACACGGTTTTACTCTTTGGTAATTATAAACTTTGGAATTATAATCTGTGTACTGTATTACGAGTTCGTGTGGTATAATCTATTGCATATTATTACTCTATGGGTATAGTATATTTGTAATCTGTATTTATGTTCAAAATCTATTCGTTGTCTGTGGACGGAGATGAAGATGAAATGGTAAAATTATGTGTCAATGTCATGAAATGAATGTCATTTTAAAAAGAACTGTGGAAGTGTGGAATGGAGGATTGGATGGCTTTTTGTGAATATTTTTTATGATGACTACATTTAAGTATTATAAAACAGTGATTTTGTAATTAATAACCATATCGAAATATACGTAAGTAACCAGTAACTAGTAACTGTAGGAGGTACTTGGGGGGTAAAGAAGGCAACTTATAACATCAATCGCCTAACTTAAAAAAGTTTTGGCATGGTATTTCAAGATAAAAAAAAGATGCAATCTAAATCAAGTTCTTCAACAACATGTCCAGTGTATGCAGTGTCCACTACCGTTACTGAATTGTGTTATCAAAGGTTCGGGTTGTTTTGTCTTCTGTATTTGTTTTTTGTTACCGTTTTTAAGATTGGTTTTCGAACATGGCTACTACCACTTTAATCTAATGTTAATACTTTCATGACCTATAATAGTAACAGTTCGCAATTCGTATTTTCTTACACTTAAGTGTTGACATATTTTTCTAAACAACTGCTTATTGTTGACAGGATTTTCTCCGATTTCATCAAATTTTTTCATGTACTTCAATAAAGCATAAATGCAATTATTAACATTAAATTTCATTTTTAACAAATTTTATTATATATTTTAACAAATTATTACTATTTTGTAATTAATAAATGGAAAAGAAATACTCAAATTGAAAATACAACTAACTTAATATTGTCAAAATCTGAGAAGATATAAATTTCAATTTTGGAATTGTTGTTGGTAAAATTTGATTTTTTTTTTCTCTAATAGGTTTTTTTTTATAGAATTAAGAGAGCAAACGAGCTGGCAGTGCCAAAAGCGCCTGCCACCCATGGACACTCCATGCAAGTTTGTCATTGGATAATATAATAACATTTTTATTGTATTTATAATTAACTTGTCATATTAATAAACAAATGACTAATATAGAGGAAATAAAGTTGATCACATTTAGATAATGAAAAAAGTAAATGGTGACATTTCAGCTTTTGTTAATAAAATATTTATTTAAGTTCATATGACAATGTAAAAAAAAAAAAATTGTTTTCTTTAATTATTAAAAAAAAACAACTTAAGGGTGGGGTCTTATTTAAGGCGGCAGGAGTTCGCATACGAAAGTGCTTTTAGTTGTTAGAGGATTTTTGTCCGATTCCAACGATACCACTCTCAACTCTCGGCGACGCACGGTTTTCGAGATAATTAAGAAAAACTAATCTAAATAACCTAACCTAATGTACTAAACAAGCCACAAACTGTCATATTATTATATTGGCAGAACTGTCGTAATCAAATGGGCTGTCAATTCTGACACAAATAATGTCAATTATCTATGAGCTTTAACCAATTTCTGTCAAAAAATTACATGTTGTCTGTCAAATTGATTAATTAATTATCTGTGTTACTGAGTGTTAGAAGTTGACCAACATGATAACAGACCAAGTTTTTGCGATGTTTTGTATGAATATTTGTGGAGGCGAAATATAGGTGAATTTTCGATAACTTTTGATGTACCCTGGACTGTTTTGATTTCGAGTCACAAAGGAAGGTTGGTTGGAGTCAGAATAAAATTTGTGGTATCATTACTACAATTTCAGGGGATAAAAGCAGGGGGAGGGGGGGCCGCAGGCCCCCCATATAGGGGGGCCTGCGGGGG
>LGAG01000052.1:22740-35319 GCA_001278395.1 Lerema accius | reverse complement strand
ATGTGCTATATATTTGTCTCAGGTTCCACTGTTCCTGTATCTCTTACCAACATAACACCGTTAATTCGAATCTACTTTTGCGTTTTATGTTGAGGGACATGTATAATGTCAGCGTAAATGTTGTCAAGGCAGTTTTATCACCATAAAATTGCAATTTTCAATATTTTATTTTACGAGTTCTATTTAATTCCTAGAAACTAAACTTTATGTAGTTGCTTAGATTAGTTTAATTTTTTTTTTCAATTCTTAGTCTTCTCCTCCATGACTCTTCCACCAACCAATCTTCAAAATAACCTTTATAATTAGCCATTTGGAAGAGCCTTTTCTACCCACGCCAACAACTTTCTATACATTGTGTGTGTGTCCCATCTAGAGCAATAAATCTGTTCTCTGAATCACTATGGCTAACTTTTTTATGAATATAGTCATGTTCAGGAAGGGAGTCATACGCTCTCCAAAAATCAGTGAATTGTAGAGCCTTCTCGAACATGTTTCTTAATAAAAGGTATTAGGATATCAAAAGCCTCTCATTATTGGGACACACTTCTAGGTGTAGCTCATCGCTCTCATCTTCTACCATATTGATGACCCAGTGGCCCTCTATAATGTAGTCTATTGCATTTTCTTTTTCCGAACTTGGACTCGTCTATTTGCACTATTTTTCCAGGGCCACTGATCGGCTGTTCTCTTTGGTGCTCCAACTCATAAATGACTATTGTTTCTCTACAATAATAAATACCAATATGCTGTAGTTCTTGTTGATAGAACTGTGTTTTTGCCAACATGTGTAGTTTCTCGCCATACTGTATGAGGCATGTTATGTGCAAACATATACATCAATTCAAAAATTGTTGATAATGGTAGTTGAGCTTCTTCAAACCATGTGCCTAAAGTTTGGGAACATGTTTTTGATCGGCAGTTGCTCTTTAAACATTTGAAACTTCCAAGCTGCTTTCCCGTTTTCTTTAGTTTCATCGGTTTTCTATGTATCTTGCGAATCTTTGTGGCGGATAGTAACTCCCTTTCCTCGGCATACTTCACACAAGCCTCAACAGTACTAAATGTGCTATATATTTGTCTCAGGTTCCACTGTTCCTGTATCTCTTACCAACATAACACCGTTAATTCGAATCTACTTTTGCGTTTTATGCTGAGGGACATGTATAATGTCAGCGTAAATGTTGTCAAGGCAGTTTTATCACCATAAAATTGCAATTTTCAATATTTTATTTTACGAGTTCTATTTGATTCCTAGAAGCTAAACTTTATGTAGTTGCTTAGATTAGTTTAATTATATTTTTTCAATTCTTAGTGTTCTCCTCCATGACTCTTCCACCAACCAATCTTCAAAATAACCTTTATAATTAGCCATTTGGAAGAGCCTTTTCTACCCACGCCAACAACTTTCTATACATTGTGTGTGTGTCCCATCTGCAGCAATAAATCTGTTCTCTGGATCACTATGGTTAACTTTTTTATGAATATAGCCATGTTCGGGAAGGGAGTCATACGCTCTTCAAAAATCACTGAGAATTGTAGAGCCTTCTCGAACATGTTTCTTAATAAGAGGTTTTAGGATATCTGCAGACCTATCATTATTGGGACACACTTCTAGGGGTAGCTCATCGCTCCCATCTTCTACTATATCGATGACTAAAACAGAATTGAAAATACATTTTTATTTTAAATTTTATATACAAAATAGCTTCTAATAAAGCTTCAATTTCCTTTTTTTCAATTCTTAGTCTTCTCCTCCATGACTCTTCCACCAACGAATCTTCAAACTAACCTTTATAATCAGCCATTTGGAAGCGCCTCTTCTACCCATGCCAACAACTTTATAAATTGAGTGTGAGTCCCATCTGGAGCAATAAATCTGTTCTCTGGATCACTATGGTTAACTTTTTTATGAATATAGCCATGTTCAGGAAGGGAGTCATATGCTCTCCAAAAATCAGTGTGAATTGTGGAGCCTTCCCGAACATGTTTCTTAATAACAGGTATTAGGATATCAGAAGCCTCTCATTAATGGGACACACTTCTAGGGGTAGCTCATCGCTCCCATCTTCTACTATATCGATGACTAAAACAGAATTGAAAATACATTTTTATTTTAAATTTTATATACAAAATAGCTTCTATTAAAGCTTCAATTTCCTTTTTTTCAATTCTTAGTCTTCTCCTCCATGACTCTTCCACCAACCAATCTTCAAAATAACGTTTATAATTAGCCATTTGGAAGCGCCTCTTCTATCCACGCCAACAATTTTCTATACATTGTGTGCGTGTCCCATTTGGAGCCACAAATCTGTTCTCTGGATCACCATGGTTAACTTTTTTATGAATATAGCCATGTTCGGGAAGGGAGTCATACGCTCTCCAAAAATCAGTCTGAATTGTAGAGCCTACCCGAACATGTTTCTTAGTAAGAGGTATTAGAATATCTGCAGATCTCTCATTATTGGGACACACTTCTAGGCGTAGCTCATCGCTCCCACCTTCTACCATATCGATGACTAAAACAGAATTGAAAATACATTTTTATTTTAAATTTTATATACAAAATAGCTTCTATTAAAGCTTCAATTTCCTTTTTTTCAATTCTTAGTCTTCTCCTCCATGACTCTTCCAGCAACCAATCTTCAAAATAACGTTTATAATTAGACATTTGGAAGCGCCTCTTCTACCCATGCCAACAACTTTATAAATTGAGTGTGAGTCCCATCTGGAGCAATAAATCTGTTCTCTGGATCACTATGGTTAACTTTTTTATGAATATAGCCATGTTCAGGAAGGGAGTCATATGCTCTCCAAAAATCAGTGTGAATTGTGGAGCCTTCCTGAACATGTTTCTTAATAACAGGTATTAGGATATCAGAAGCCTCTCATTAATGGGACACACTTCTAGGCGTAGCTCATCGCTCCCATCTTCTACCATACCGATGACCCAGTGCTCCTCTATATGTTGTTATCTATTGCATTTACGTTTTCCAAACCTAGACTCGTTTTTTTGCATTATTTTTCCAGGGCCACTGATCGGCTGTTCTCTTTGTCGCTCCAACTCATAAATGACTATTGTTTCTCTACAATAATGAATACCAATATACAGGGTGGACCAAAATTCTTTTTATATTTAAAATGATGATAAAAAAAACTAAATGTAATAGTTTAAATCTGTTTATTGCTAACAAAAGTACACGAAATGGGAATTTATTTTTTTAAAATAACGTCATCCATGTGTGATCCTTCATTGTTCTGGCATTGCTGCAATCTCGAGCGAAAATTTTCAATGACAGCTCGACACGTGCTTGGTGAAATGTTTCTGATTTCTGCGCGAATGCAATCCTTTAATTCTTCAAGAGTCACTGGGTTGGTGCCATAAACTTTACTTTTAAGGTATCCCCAAAGAAAAAAATCCATTGGGGATAGATCCGGGCTACGAGGTGGCCATTTAATGTCCCCTCTTTTCGATATCACTTTTTGGCCAAAGATTTCTCGAACTGCCATTATTGAGTCATTGGAAGTATGACAAGTGGCTCCATCTTGTTGAAACCATGACCGTTGATTAAAACCAGCAAAATCTTGCAGCGCTGGAGCAAAAAAGTTTTGTAACATAGTGATATACCGCTCTGAATTCACTGTAACCGCACACCCTCTTGAATCTTCATAAAAATATGGACCAATAATGCCTCTGGCTGATAAAGCAGCCCATACAGTAACCTTGGTTGAATGCAGGGGCTTCTGATGTTTTAATTTCGGATTAGTATCACTCCAATAACGGCAATTTTGTCGGTTAACATGCCCATTGATGTGGAAATGTGCCTCGTCTGAGAAAAAAATGTTTGTAAAGCTGGTAAACCGCTCTAACATTTCGTTTGCAAACTGCAATCTCGTGGCATGGTCTTGAAGCTTTAATTCCTGCACCATTTGAATTTTATACGGATGCAGACGTAAATCTTTCTTGAGAATGCGGTTTAATGTTGATCTTGGTACGTTAAGGACACTAGACCGTTTTCGAGTTGAAAGTTCAGGTTAGTCACGAACAGACGCTCTTACTTGCTCTACGTTTTCTGGGGCCCTTGATGTTCTAGGTGGGCCGGATCGAGGTAAATTTACTGTTGAACCCGTCTCTTCAAACTTGAGAACCCATTTCTTAATCAACTGAATTGATGGAGTTTCATTTTTGTGCCGTATATTGTAATGAGCGCAAAATTTTCGTTGAGCTAAGGTCGTAGAATCATTGTTCCTGTAGTACTCGCGTACACAGAACGCACGTTGTTTACCGCTGAACGACGCCATGGCACTAAATTCCCATTGGTCACTCTTGCAACGCGTAACCCCTCCGCCCCACCTCGCCGCCACTGCTTGACGCGGCAAACGATTTAAATATAAACGGACTTTTGGTCCACCCTGTACTATAGTTCTTGTTGATATAACTGTGTTTTGCCAACATGTGCAGTTTCTCGCCATACTGTATCATAAGACATGTTAAGTGCAAACATATACGTCAATTCAAAAATCGTTGGTAATGGTAGTTGAGTTTCCTCAATCCATGTACCTAAAGTTTGGGAACATGTTTTTGATTGGCAGTTGCTCTTTAAACATTTGAAAGCTGCCTTACCGTCTTCTTTAGTTTCATAGATTTTCTATGTATCTTGCATATCTTTTTTCAGAACGAAGCCCTACATTTGGCCACGGACAATCTCTCTCTACTTTATCTTAATCAAAATAAAAAAAACAAGAATATGATTAACAATCAAAAAATGGGATAAAGAATTATGCCAATGTTAACAAGAGAAAATGAGGATATGGAATTGCGGCTAAATATGGGTTGTTTCTCTTCGATTAGTTTTTGTTGTGTATTCATTTGTTCTTTTATTATAATTATGTAAATCACAATCACACAGAGATTTGTAATAATTATTTGGAACTAGCTGTACCCGCAGCTTCGCCCGCGTGGAAATGAGTGTGTCAAAAAATTTTGTTCCGCATAAATCTAGACCCAATGCAAATTCTAGGACAAAAAGTAGCCAGCATAATAAGCATAGAAAGAGCGCTGGCTTGCGGAAAAGATATTTTTTCGAGGGCGTATAATTTTAAAACTCTAATATCTTAAAAATTATTTATTTAATTTCCAGTTTAAACGACAATTTTTATCTATATTAAATAGCTAAGCTAACAAACATATTTTAATAGGGAAAAAAGGAAATTATAAAGCCTCTGTATATACAATATTTTGTGTTAAATTATCTGGAGCATGGACATACAGATTAGCTGAACTACTTACACGGGAAAAGGCTACATAAAGTTGATCGTGGGAGAAGCAGGGGTTTGTAAGATCTACACCAACAGTTTGAAACGTTTGACTCTGAGCTTTATTAATGGTCATTGAAAAACGCTGATCGGAAATTGTACCCGTTTAAAACTTAATGGGAAATTAGTCGGTATCAGAGGAATTGTAGGGATAAACACACGCTTTCCCATGCCACAACCAGTTAAAATCTCTGCTTCAATTATGTTTCGCTGCAACTGTATCACTCTCAATCGGGTGCCGTTACACAGTTTCGGAGGACATAGATTCCGCAACAAAATTATTGGCACACCAATTTTGAGAACTATTTTGTGTGCAGGAAGTCCAGGCGCTGCCAACGTATCCAAGAATTCAATGGAAAAATTGGTAGCGTCATCTTGGTCGACGACTCGATTCACAGCTGTGTACTCCGCACTCTGACCATCGACACATGTAAGAATGCGGGAGTTAATTGAAAGAACTTGATCGTTTGTGGGAGCTATAATAGAACGCTCGCACAGCCAAGAGTTCTCTTGATTTAAAATAAGAGCTGGGTCCCCATAGACTGAAGCAATAAGATCACTGAGTGATGAAGTCCTCTGACATAAATTTTCCGGCAGTTTTATTTGCTCCGTCATATCAGTGTTCTTAAAGCGTTGGCAACGCACCATAAAAATATAATGATCTAAATTCAAAATTATAAGAATCTTTGGTTAGGTCTTGACAACTCACTGATAGAGTTGTCCAGAAGATTTTGGAATCAAGTTGATACAATAATTATAAAATATTATAAGGAGTGATTCAAAGATACCTATCTATTTAATTTATTAACTGGAACACTCAGGAGTCCTGCCAGTCGACTGGAGGTATAATTCGTCGTTGGCAAGGTAAGTGAGTTTGATTTTCCTAGTCGAAGATTCCCTCTCATATAAGGGTTCGGCCTTCTGGATTATTCTTAGACGTGCAAACGCCGTGTGTGGTTACTATTTACACGTAATTCACCAAGCGTCCTTCGCCAACTTTTAATAGTAAATCTGAGAACTCTTGAGCGTGATCATTTCTACCAATCTGTGCTCGCGTGTTAGTCGTCAAGTGCAGATGACTGTCACATCAGTCAAAGGATGGACGATTTTATACAGGCGTTAACTTCATCTGCTCTCGAACCTCGTACGATCACAGGAAGAGTTTGGCGAAAATCTCCGCTGAAAAGAAATATAATTCCACCCATAGGTCGATCGTTTTGCCGTATATCTTGCAATGTCCGACTAACAGCTTCTACAGCCTTTCTATGAGCCATAGTACACTCGTCCCATACAATTAGACAGCAATCTTTTAAGAGTCCAGCTTTTTCACTATTACGTGAAATGTTACAAACTGGACTGCCATTGCTATCAAATTCAATATCATTTGGAGGAATTTTCTCTTGTAACCATAACAGAATGTGAGCATGAGGTAGACCACGCTTCTGCCACTCTACATTGTACATATAATACAGAGTGGACCGGAACACTTTTTCTTTTGTGAGCAAATCAATTAATAGCTTAAGTTTTAAATGAAAAACTCTTGAAACGATGTCATGACGATCGTAGGAAGCTTGACCTGTAAGAAGTTCCCTTTGGATTTCATCCTACTTTGGGTTTGTGGTGAATGTAATAAAGAGGTCCGGTGCGTCTTGAGTGCGCTGGTGCATATACCGCGGTCCGCCGGTAAAACTTGATGGTAATATAACCATTCGACCTAAAGTTTCAACATTTGTGTCATGTTGCATGGCATCCTGTAGGTCAATGTAGCTTTCCGCCCGTAAACTACGTTGATTTGTCCGAATGTATACTAAACGCTCAGTCTCAATCTTTGCATACATATCGACAATGAATTGGTTGAATAAAGCTTTAAAACGATGTAAATATATAAAATGATTTCGTCTCAGTTGAAGTAAGTAAGCGTAAAATTGTAATGCTGATGTCTTCTTACTATAATTCAGCGCTCCTGTCGAGGGATCTACGTGGTATACGGTGAAATGGTAACCATCCTCACCACGGCAATATATGTATAAGTGGATATTGTAAAGAGTCATATGCACGATGAGTCTCGCTAATACGGTGTAAGAGATCATCGTGCTTTCTTAAAATAATATCGCGTTTGTCACATTCTTGATCAACCATAACTACTGCCACTTCATTAGTGCTTGGTGCATTATACCTACCTTGGTGTTCAGTAGGTTGACGTCTATCAGCATTTATAACAAATTTGTAATCGTTTGGGTTAGAATGAGGAACAGAATCCAATGCAGTCTTGAAACTAATAACATAGTGATTGTTACTGAGTAACATACTTTGTAGTTCATTAATTAAATCAATGTTCAATGAAGGAAAGTTTTGAAGTCTAGCATTCGATTGCTCTAGGTAATCAGAAATAAAATAAATTTGTAAAAACTTTGGACCATTTTCATTGGGCAATAAAGAACCAATCAAATGATAAACCTGGCTCTGAATTTTAAACGTGGGATTAAAAGGGCCTTCGATGACCTGCTTGGCCCCAAAATAAGTCATTTGAAAAGCATTGTTATAAGGTCGGGTGACCTCGCTGGCCATGCTAGGGTTGAACTTCCTCGGAAAATCCGGCGTCCTTCGAATTCTTCGTTTAAAAAATTTCGTAGGGGGAAGTGGGGCAGATTCGTACAAGGGGCACCTACATACACTAGCTATATCTAATATTAGGCCCACGTCAACAGAATGACTTATACGTGTATGCGTAGCTTACCTATGTTTGTGGTTGCCGATGGAGTTTGACAGCAGTCGCCATTAAACGGCCGTCGGTGTAACACAGAACGTGTTTCGCCCAGGCGTAAGTAATTTTTAAACCTCACTTTTAACGTATTTTTTCAATATCAGTTGGTTCTCTAGATTGTGTAATTCTATTTCATTTAAAAGATAGCATAGTCAAGTTTATGAATTGATCCGTGAATATATGCAATATATGCTTGGTTTTTTTATAACAATAAATTTATTTAATTTTCTTATGATGGGGCAGATTAATACAGTAGTGTATGGGGCAGATTCATACTGTATGAATGTGCCCCATTTTAATATCTTAAAAATTAAAAGTTACATGATGGTTTTATTTTATTTTGCAGAGTAATAATGGTTAGAAATTACAAGAAAAAGGGAACTAGAAGTGGAGAGGTGGATGAACAGTCTATTTTAAAAGCTATCGATGAGGTTTTAGTACACAAACTCTCTTTAAGGAAATCAGCAACCAAGCATGGAGTTAATGCACAAACATTACAAAGCCGTATCAAAAAATTACGCAAAACAGAAAATCTTTGTAATGAAACTCGTGTATTTGATTCAAAATTTGCATCACAGCAAGTTTTTTCAAAAACAGAAGAGGATCTTTTGAATAAATATATAATAGAGTGTTCCAAGATGCACTACGGACTGTCTTGTGACCAAGTTAGAAAACTTGCTTTCGAATTTGCTAAGTCCAATGATATTAAATGCCCTGCAAGTTGGAGTAATAATAATATGGCGGGAGTTGACTGGTTAGCAAGTTTCCGAAAGCGAAATAAAAATTTAACTTTGCGTAAACCGGAAAATACCAGTGCTGCTAGATCATTCGGCTTCAACAAAACAGCAGTGAATGATTTCTTTCAGAACCTGGAGAATATATACCGCAAATATAATTTCACT
Organism: Lerema accius; assembly: GCA_001278395.1. Taxonomy (NCBI): domain Eukaryota; kingdom Metazoa; phylum Arthropoda; class Insecta; order Lepidoptera; family Hesperiidae; genus Lerema; species Lerema accius. The sequence goes on along the minus strand of LGAG01000052.1, from coordinate 26,340 downwards.
GCCGATAGAATTTTCAACTACGACGAATCTGGAATCTCAACGGTTATGAGCACACCCAAAATTTTTGCTGAAAAGAGCCAAAAACAAGTTGGCCAAATAGTATCTGCTGAAAGAGGGGAGCTGGTCACATTTGGTGGTATTATATCAGCAAGTGGAAACACCATACCGCCGTTATTCATTTTCCCTCGAGTTTATTTTAAGGATCATTTCCTAGCAGGTGCTCCAGAAGGATCTTTGGGTGTCGCCACAAGAAGTGGTTGGATAAACTCGAGCATTTTTGTTGATGTTCTAAAGCACATCCAGAAACACACCTTATGTTCGACAGATAAGCCAATATTGCTTCTATGTGACAATCATGAAAGTCACATTTCTATTAATACAATCAACTATTGCCGTGACAATGGGATTGTATGTCTATCATTTCCACCACATACAACTCACCGTCTCCAACCATTGGATATTGGCGTATTTGGACCATTCAAGTCAAAATTAAAAACGGCATTTAATGACTGGCACGTTACCAACCCAGGAAAGACATTAAATATTTATCATATCCCAAAACTTACCAAGATACCTTATTTGGAATCATTCAATGGCAGAAATATTACCAGTGCTTATGAAAAAACCGGAATATGGCCTTTCAATAAGTTGGTTTTTAATGATGATGATTTTGCGCCGGTTCAGGTGTATCATTCAAATCCTGTAACAGATCCTAAAGAAAACACAGGTGATGGTGAGCTTGCTACAAATAGTGATGGCATTGCTACTGTTGGTGCTGAACTTGGTAATGTTTCTATTCGAACACCTCCAACTACGTCCAGGGAGGTCTCACCTTCACTGCTTTCACAACATTTTATGTCAACAGTCATGGACTTTGAAAATCTTGCACCATCTAGTTCCAAAGTTTTAAAGACGCCGGAAATGATTAGGCCATTCCCTAAAGCACAAAGAAGCACAGAAACAAAAAAAGGTCGTTCACATGGAAAATCTCGAATTTATACGGATACGCCCGAGAAGAATAGGATAGAAGAATTGGAAAAAACTAAAGAGATGAAAAGATTAGAAAAGGAACGAAAAAGTAAAGCAAGAGAAATAAAGAGAGCTTTGAGTTTATTAAATGAAAGTTTAGTTAAGTCAAGTAAACCAAAGAGAAATAAAACTAAAGAGATTGAAATAAATTTTAGTGATAGTGAAACAGATATCAGTCTGAGAGAAAGTTCTGATTCACCTTTCGACATGCTTGAAGAAAATGAAGAAGTTGATCATGAAGTGCCCATTGATCCTGAAAATGTCAAAGATGGCGCCTTTGTGCTTGTAAAATTTGAAAAAAAGAAATCCATTATTTACTATGTCGGACAAATCATCAAACACTACAGTTTGACAGAAGTTTTGGTTTCATTTTTGAGGAAGAAACCAGGATCCTCTATGAATTTTGTCTTTCCAGACGTGAAAGATGAAGGATCAGTAGATTTATCAGATGTAGTTTTGACATTACCAGATCCTAAATCAGCTAAGACAGCTAGGACCGCCAACATTTTGAGTTTCAACAAAGATCTTTCAATTTATAACGTACATTAATATTGTTATTTCACACATAATTTTGTTGAAGTTGATTAGTTTTAACATTTAAGATTTCTCATGTTGATTGTGATATTTTTTGAAATTGTTGATTATTGATAGTACTACTGAATAAGAAGCAAGCAAAAGACTTAGTTACTTATATAATTAAATAGTAATGGGACTGATCAGAAAGACTGATAGGTTAAATTGTTTCCATTTATGCCATAAAAAGAAAAAGTTGCTATTTTTATGTTATTATCTCTTATAATATTCTTTATTATGTTCATTAAAACGTTGGACCTCTTTATTTTGATACTGATACTTTGATTTTTACAAATATATAAATATACCATGTACAAATTGTGTATTTTTCCAGATATATGAATCTGCCCCATAGTCTGTATGAAAGTGCCCCGCATGTGGGGCACATTCATACATTTCTTTTTTTGTTTTAAATGGTTACTAAGAGCCGCACTGATGTATTATTAGCAATTTAATGTTTTAAATATAAAGTCAGATAGTGAGACTATTGTTTTTTGATGAATCGATATAGATATTAATATCAGAGAGAATTCTACAAGACTAAATATAAAAACTGTATGAAGCTACCCCATCTTCCCCTACTGCTATGCCATAGTGAGCCGGAGCACCGTCATGTTGTATCCACATTTGTCTTATAGCGTTAAGTGATCTTCGAAAAACTCCAACTTTAATAAGTTTTGCAGAAATTCTAAATCGTTCTCAGAATTTAACAGATGTGGTATTTCAATAGGGCCGACTAATTTATTGTTCAATATGCCGGTTCACATATAAATAGAGAACTTCCTTTGATGGAAAGTTTTGCATGCTTTATTCGGATTTAGAATGTCCCATTAATGTTGCTTTCTTTGAGTTAAAAACTTCTGCTCGTGTGAATTGGGATTCATCCACCCATAAAAATTTTGTATTAAGTTGCAGAATTAAAAACATGAGTAATTCATAATCTATTAATCTAAAAAAAAATCAAAATGTCCACCTTCGTGTTCGATACAAACATTTAAACGCATGCGTATTTGGCGATTTAAAATTTCCCTCTAATCTCGTATTAATTTTTTCTTCGTAAACTTTACTTTTCATTGTCCCAGACATAAAAGTCTAGGAGCGGTAGGTCGGGTGACCTCGCTGGCCATGCTTATAACTTCCTCGGCCAATCCAGCGCCCTTCGAATTCTTCGTTTAAAAAAAATTCGTACCGCTATGCCGTAGTGAGCCGGACCACCCTCATGTTGTATCTACATTTGTCTTAAAGCGTTAAGTGGAATATTTTCGAAAAAATCCAAGTTTAATAAGTTTTGCAGAAATTCTAAATAATTCTCAGAGTTTAACCGATGTGGTATTTCAATTGGGCCGACTAATTTATTGTTAAAAACGCCGGCCCACATATTAATAGAGAATTCCCTCTGATGGGAAGTTTTCCATGCTTTATTCCGATTTAGAATATCCCATTAATGTTGGTTTTTTGAGTTAAAAAACTCCTGCTCGTGTAAATTGGGCTTGATCCATCCATAAAAAGGTTCTAATAAGTCGCGGAATTAAAAACATAAGTAATTCATAGTCTTTTTTTTATCATGTATGGCGTTGGCGTAAACGCTCAGCCAAAGACACGTAAAGAGCAGGAAAACATAGGTACAATATAAATTTGGTACGGTAATTTGGAAGAGGAAAGATCAGGAAAGTATAATAGGAATGTAAAGGACTTAAAACATAAATACATCAATAATAATAAATACAATTAGTAAAAGATACAAGAATTTAAAGTAAATAGTGTTATTATAAAGTTATAATAATATTTATTACATTATAAATAATGAAAAAAAAAACAGATTACAGTTTGATATTATTATCATTAATAAAAATAGATAGTACTTTATATATATTTGGATCGAGGGTAGAGAGAAGGCAGGCAATTGAGGTTGGTAAGGGTACTTTCAAAGAGATTAAATTGATAAATAGATAGATAGAATGAGGCACGGTGATGTAAAGGGCAGGCAAAATCAATGTG
>LGAG01000048.1:294664-314733 GCA_001278395.1 Lerema accius | reverse complement strand
GGGTTTAGGTACCTTCTAATAAAGGATTAAAAAAAATATTTCCCTAAGGGTTACTCCTTTATTTTGGAAATTTTTGTGTACGGTGATCAAACTAAGCGAAAAATTTATCGAATCGAAAAATTATAAAGTAAACTACTTCTTACACCTTTAAACATTTCGATATTATGACAACTCTTTGACTTTTTACCGTAATGAAATTATATCTGGGCTCTATTCTTCAAACACCTAAACATTACTTCTTAAAGTTTTTAACATTAGTACATAGAACTTAATAAACAAATCTAATTAAACGATTAGTTTCTTCACATAACTAAAATCTGTCACATAAACATGTTATTACATCCTAACAACCTTTGTTCAACAGCTTATGAACTTTTAAACTATATTATAAATGAACAAATGTAAATGAAAAGAGTTAATAATTATAATTCTTACTAAATCGGCTGTTGGTTAAAATTGGCAAATATGACTAACTTCTATCGAAATTACCATGACAATGAACAATGCACATAGTAGGTATTTATATCAAGCTGAAAAGATAAATCATAATAAACACACATACATAAGAAGTCAGTCATACAAGAACTTACTCATAGGAGCTCCTTATCCTCAGGCCACTTCTTCATATAATCAGCGGAGCTGGAGGTTCTATAGGGCCCTTCACGTGACTCATCAAGTTTTACCACATCATAGCGGTCATTTCTTTTTACCTTCACCACCTTGTAAGGTCCTAGATATTTAGGTTTAAGTTTTAAGCCAGATCCGAACTGTATCCTCTTAATTGCTACTTTATCTCCAATGCCATAAGTAGAACTTTTCTTCTTCTTCTTATTAAAATTTTGAATATTTTCCTCTTGTAGTTTTAATATCTGTTGTTTTGCTTGCATTTTTAATTCTTCTCTTAACTCAATAAACTGCGACAGCATTGTAGTGTTAATCATTTAAGTTTCTTTATTAGAAAACACCTGTAGTTCCATCAATATTCAAACCCATTCAAACATCTTAATTTACAATGACCTTTATCGACACTAATTTAAGGTCGATGATTGATTGGTGTAATGTTTGGAGTAGTATCAATATCTCAGTTTGGTGTGAAAGCTGACAAGAAACAAACAAACGCTCGTTTAAAAGCCGTTTTAACGGACCCGCCGGCGCTGAACACCCACATCAGTTTCATCATTTTGTGAATGAACATCAGTTGCTATTACTATTATAACTCGATTATAAGGTCCAATCGATTCAACTTCTTTATGTAGTCGACAAATACAAATTCTGAGTATTCGTTCGTTATTAGCTTTATATTAATAGTTGAAGGGTCGGATTTTCGGTACTGTTGTAAGGACAATGCAGACACGTACAAATTTGACATTTGTCATACTTAAAGTTTAGATGGAGAAAAAGTGCATCATATAAAATTTTGAATAAATATAAATCGTCACTCACACAGTTTCAGATTTCCTCTGAATTTTGCTATTCTACATTTTCGGTAGATAGTAGAAAAGATTAACATATTTTATAATACCAATTCTATTGCTCCTATCCAGAAATAATGTGTCTGTGTGTATAGTCTAATTTCAAACACAGGACGGGTCTTCTAACAGAGATTAAAGGTTAAGTAAGACAAACATTTAGCCCTAAATTTATTTTACACGCGTTTTTGGTGTTTGGAGTAGTTCGAACGGAAAGCGTCCCTTCCGAAGTTTTAATCCAACTTCGGTTATACGTACGTGACGAGGTTTGTGAACAGGATTTAGAAGAAGCCAGAAGCTTGGTGTACGACTTCCAAGTCACTTTAGAGATCATCCATCCATCCACAACAATTTTTTTATACATGGTAACACATGGTTTGACTTCCCCTGTTGTGACGTCACATATTATAAAGTGGAGATTGAAATTAAAGGGGTTTATCTGAATATTTTCCTAGTGACGTCAGTTCCATCGATCTGCAGTGTAGCAGCATAATGGAATGTACACTAGTCCTCTTTACCAATAAGGGGAAATCTGTGTCTTGTGGTAGACCAATCTTGCGTTAGAACTGAAACATTAGCAAATCTTGCTTTCAAAATCAAATTATTTCTTTTGTCTGAGAAGCTAATGGTCCCCATAAGGAACTAAATGTCCACTTGTAGAAAGTCAAATTTTACCAATATCTATAACTACATTTTTTTGAAATAGTTAAAAAAAACTTACATCTCTAGCAATAAAATCAATATTGAATCATTCTAATGTATTTGCCTCATGCATAATCTCGATAAACAGTCAGGGGCTAGGACTCGAATTACTCGAACATATCTCGATCCAAAATACTATATTCTTCATACCACTAGTAGTAAATACTTTTTTATCTCAAAGCCCATCATCCATTGATAGTTTCGCCATAGTCGCCGCGATGCCCACGCCATCCACACCGTGGCCCAGCGCTGGTATGTAGGGTAATTGCATGATGTATTGATTACATTTACCTTTGTAATGCTGCCCATTAATAAAACAACAAAGTTATGGATTGTTAAGTCATAACTGGTAAGAGTTTGTTGTATTTCGAAAAGTTTGTTTCGTCGTGTCTGTCTGTTTGTCTTTCTTGTATCTAAGTTTAAGATCCTTATGTATGTATTTGTCATTTACTTTTTATATTTATATTCTATGATATGATTTTAATTTCCCTAAAAATAAAAATAAAAAAATAATGTTATTCTTAATAATTATACATGTAATTATGTGGTCTTTTAAAATAATGTGACCAAGAAATATGTATTATAAAATCAAATGTTTTTTATTCCTCAGTTAATTTATTATAAGTTGTAATGTCTATTTGTTAGAGTTGAAATTTGGTAAAGCCCGAAATTAAAGTAGTAGTAGCCGCCTCATAGGTAAACAATATTACCTACTAACCGGTTGTAATCGCACTCAACCGCAAGTTCTTTAGAAGTGTTGATTAACAGAAGGAACCAGTTAGTAATTCCTCCGCTAATGGATTCATATTGCTTGTAAAATTGCTGCTTTAGATGATTGAATATTGCTGGGTCTGAGTTTTTAATCTTTAAGATGGGAATTTTTAAGAATTTCCAAAAATTACCTGTTGCGTGTGTTGATGCGTTGTTGTGAGGATAGTTCAATAATTCTCTGTTGTATTTACATACATATTACATTTCTTTGGCATGCTCTACAGCCGAAGTAATTTGAAGGATTAAAACTATGAAGTGTCAGTGGATTCGTCTCCAATGTGGAAGTAATATAGACTACGTAACTTCTCCTCTCCTTTCCTTTCTCCTTTCCCTCCTTTCAGCAGTTGGGTGTGTTGTTTGTATATTATGATTAACCAGACGATTGCTGCGGCTTCGCCGTATTTATCCCATGGGAACTTACTTATATAATCGGGATACAATCTATCCCATGTGCTATTCCTGGATGCAAACTACCTGTGTGCCAAGTTTCAGCTTAATCAGTTTAACAATTAGAGCGTGAAGGACGTATAAACATCTAAACATCTTTACAAACTTTTATATTTATAATATTAGTAGGATAGTTTGTTAACACAATCATATTACGTTGGAATGCCGTCATGAATCTTCGCCTCAATTCCATTAAGAAAGAAAACATTAATTCGGTCACCGTTGCCGTACAGCGGTTTCTTTAACCTAATATTTATTTTATACCTACTTGTTTTAAACTCAGCAGTGGAAAAAATTACGCATTTTTATACGAGAGACAGAGCTTTTAGTGAAATTAAAGCTTTTAAAGATATCTTTGTAGAGTTGTCTAAACTGCGGTTGTTTCGGGATATCTCAACAATCCTCTAAACTCCGTTCCGCCTCGTTTAGCGGTTCCACGACTTATTTTAGACAATTTTCAATAATTAAATTCGTAAATGGAATTCGTAACAAACTTCAATGCTTACGTTCGGTAAATGAAATTTATTATTGTTATAATATTCCAGTGTACAACTTTTCTTCTGTTTATTATTCAAATATGCGTTTAATAATAATCGTTATTTAGACCTTGGTTCTAGCTGTAGTCCGTATTATTTTATGCTCTGTTAGGGCTAACTAGAACTCCTGTGTCATAAGTGCCTAGATCAACACACGGACTGATCTACCTACAACTCATAAAATTTTTGCTTTGCTGGAAATCGAACCCGGGACCTTGTAAACTGCAGTCATGCAAGTTAACTCTAACCATTCGAGCCATTGCTTCCAATATCTTCCAAAAGCATTTCAACGCCGAAATTTGTTTTCGTCCAAACCTGTTGCACTTTAGCCAGTCACGAAGCTACGACTTACGACCCACGCTTCATGAATGAGGGTCACGCTAATGGGGAAATGGTTTTCACATCGCTCGTCTTCATAAGTGAAAGTCTATGAAAACACAATCCCTTGCCGATAGTATAGCATGTTGTAACAGGCGACAGAAGCCTGCTGCGCGTGGTGAAGCTCGCGAAAGATCTTTGTTATGATTTTCTTCTAGCATAAGTTATCAGTTAATATTATTATTACTGGTATTATGAGATCTTAATATAAATCTTTATTTATTGTAGTGACAGATAATCTAGGATATCTCGGCATAAAAACCTGTGGCATAACTAGCTGAAGTCTTCCAAGATGACATTATGTGTCTAGTGCAACCTCTCGCTTCAGCCAACTGCTAAATAGGACCTACTAACCCACTAACAAACACCCCTAAAGATCTATTCGAGGATTGCGACGATTTCTATGGGCAGAAGATGGGGGCTATGCAAGCTCGTTTACTATTTTATATACGTAAAACACAAATATGGAAGCATTACGCTAAACCTCTACAATTTGTACATACAAGTTACATTAAATTCTAATCAAGTTTTTTGGACCATAAACACAAAATACTACAATATTACATTACTTGGACGATGTCATTGCAATACGCAGTGCCTAATTACGTCAAGTTCAACCGAGGTCAACCATAGCGAGCCTCGAATCAGCTGTGATTAGCAAAAACCTTTACAACCATACAAGGTCAACTACCCCATGTAGGACTGCACGCGATTGTATACTCTATCGTATTCACGGTAGGACTATTATGGCTTAATTATTTGTCTATCGACGTCGGCATTGTGTTTGCGTGTAGTTTGACTTAATCCGCTTGATACTATTGTGTGGTGATCAGCAACATGGTTTGATATATTATTTTTTATGACATGAGCATTAGAGATTGAATAGTTGTAGCCAAGTGGTTTGAACATGGTTCTGCAACAAGTAATATAATAGTAAAAAAAAAAAAGGATTCATGTTCCCGTAATAATAAAAATAAGAATTTATATGTCGACAACGTATTTAATACCCAGAATAATTACTTTCAAAAAACAATCTGTTTCATCAAAATAAAATGTTGTTAGGTATTTTTTTATCATTGTCATAGCAGTCTTAAGGCATGTCGAGGTCTATAACTCCTGTTGAATTTTAGGTATTTTGTCAGCCATTGAGGCTCTTGTAAGGTGGGGCCCTAGTTAAAGGTCCCCTGTGCCCTGATAATGACGGAACTGCACATTGTAATAATCATCAATTAACAATACGAAATCCGTATTGAAAATCAAAAGACATCCTCTTTTCAAATTAGTTCAGGTCAGTAGTTACATTCAGTAATTACAGATGGCAATTATCACGGAGCCGACACGGTCGGTACTTATCCAAGTGGACTGGCTATTGAGAAAAAATGCTTTCATTCGTAAAATGTGGGTACCCTCCTTTTAAAAAGGTTTGGACCTCAACGACGTCGTCTCAGTCTAAAATTTTAAATAGTCTAAAATTGAAAGTCTAAAACTGAGCTTAAATTATTTAAAACATTTGCAGGTGTTCATGTATGTCTGGACAATATTAGACCTGCTTTAGGAGATCAATTCCTATGAATCTTTTCTTAGTGCTTTTCCTTTCTATAAAAACATGTTTGTTCTACGCTTCATGTTTTTAAGTTCATTGGTTTAAGCTGTGTGTTGTCTGTCAGTTTATTTGAGGTACTAAGAATGTAATTGGGAATGAAATGGAATTAATTAAAAGCAGATTATTACAGAAAGAGTTTTCAAAAGCCAACAAAACTATGTCGCTACGAAAAATAAGTAGTGCCAATAAATTACCAATGAGCTTTTGAAACTTTTTCTTCATATAACTAAGACCCTCATGGCTTCTAATCTGTACTAATAATATAAAGCTGAAGAGTTTGTTTGTTTGTTTAAACGCATTAATCTCAGGAACTACTGGATCGATTTAAAAAACTGGCTTCACAAAAGCCAATAAATTACAATTTTATTCAACATCCATATTGTGGAAACTGAAAAATGCATAACAAAACAAAAAGCTGATTATAAAACCGTAGTAATTAGTTTTTAATTAAATTAAAAATTAACAACCGCTGTTGCACCGGCCTGTTTAAAATTAACCTTAATTACAAATTAAATCCTCAATTAAAGTTGAATGCCCTCGGTAGTGGAGTGGTTACCTGAATTCGAAAAAATGGATTTGAGTGTCACGGCTAGAGTAAATCACCTTTTTATATTAAATCATTACCATCATATTTTCAGCCGTTATGTTTCCATAATTCCTCGACGTACTAAAAAAACCTCCATTTTTAAATAAAGTCTTAAAAAGTACTTATTCTTTTGTCGTGTTTACTTTCATGTGACAAAATAACGCTATCTTTTATATTTAGAATTAAATAAGTAAGAACAATTTACTTCAATCTTTCAAAACAACTTTAATTCTTTTTAGTATAGAAGTCGCTTTTTTATCTATCTACCCTCTACTGACCTAAGTTATAGTTACACGAGTTCTCTGTAATTATTTTTAATCTATGCACATTCTATAACACCCACATGCATGTCAGTTGGTCGTAGAACTAGCTCGCGCGCGCGGCGTCGCCCACGTCAGGTCAAAACCGTTTGCTTCCGGTTCGGTTGTTTTACTCACAATATACTACGGCTAACTTTTGGATACGGTATTATAAATAAATAAAAAATATTATAAATTAGTTTGTTTTGACCCCCACTACACCCTCTTAACAGGAATACGTCCACTTAACCTGTAACCCCTTATTTAAATTTGTTTATGATTTCATACTTATGTCATTTTGTTTAGAAACTTATATGATGTTGCATGTGCCGTTAGACCATCATAGTTTTATGAAAAATAGCAAGGTATACATTATGATTCATCGGTCACTTTGTCCTCGCAATCAGTAAGATGGGTGACCATGACCAGTAGCAAAAATTTTTAAAGCAACATGAAAACTTTAAGGAAATGCTTGACAAAAAATTTCATGAAACGTAGTGACTTTACTCTTTCGATGTCTCTGTATAAAGTTATTACTACATTACTACAGTAACAATATAATAGGAACAATGTGCGTCTGTGAGTCACGAACAGGTCTAGAATTTTCTAATACTAGATCTAGACCTCAACAGCTTATCAATGAACTAGTAGATCGCTTCAATGAGTGTTTATACTTGAATATAAGTGTTACTCAATCGCAAATAATAAACAATGGTCTTAAAGATGTGCTATTAACATATGTGTCATATCATATCTAAGAGAGGACGATTAATGCGTTAGGAGGTTATTAGTTTCATACGGTTGCTTCCGCAACCTTACAAGGTTGTGTGAATTATGAAATGCTGCCGTAATTACTTCCGGAAACATTGATTTGATTATATTCGATTAATTACTGCGATTAATCGATTAATAAAATTGATGAAAAACAAATATCAGTCATCACAGATTTCAGATTGACGCATTAAAATACAATGCGCATGCGCCTATAACTGCACTCTGTCAGTTTATCCCCCTTACAAGTTAAACTTTTAACGCCTTAAACGTGTTCTAAGTTCTCTAAGAAAATGTTCTACATTAAACTTATATTGACAGATTCTTCTTCAAAAATATTGCCATAAAAGAAATAGGAAGTTACAAAAACCAATTTAAGTTTTGACTTGGCCTTCTTCAAGTCGTAAAGCTCGATAGCAATTCAATGATAGAACTACATTGATAAACATTTTGTTAATCCACCAAATAAGGTTGAATTCTACGCATTACTCTACTCTATGCCCCGTTAACATTACGCAAGGCTAGAGCGAGTAGCCTGCCCGAACCGAACAGTTACTCACTCAGTCAATGTCGCCGCCCGCGCGTGATCACTTGCTTTCCACAGATTAAATAATAAAAAAAAAGTTATGTACAACTAAAAACGGCGGGAAACTTACGAAAGTTACAGCTGTAAAAGGGCGGGAAATTCGAAATATTCGAAGTTATTTCCCGCGCGTTTTTGTGTGAGTCATTCGAATTTGACATTCTTTTTTTATTGTGTGCCAGTGTTGAGTGAAGTGAAGTTTAGTGTAGTTTTAAGTGTTCGTTTTTCGTTCGTTTAGCGAATGATTCAGAGATGTGTCAATGGATTTACGCTCGCGTACGGCTTTCGTTCATTCATAAACGGCTGTTAGGTAAGTGTGCCTGTGATCGCCGGCTTGTTCACCTTACCTTGAATACTGTTAAGGACTTATGTCATGCATGATTTCAGACGTATCTATTTCTAAGGATTCATGAAACATGACACAAGTGTTATAATTGTCTTCTGACCTCATAACTTATGTTGACGAAACATGTATTATCGACTGTGCCATAAGGCGCGTAATATTTTTGAGCGTGTTTTTATTTGTATAACATTTTTTTATACGTTATACAGCCTTAACCTAAAAGGCTCGACTTCAATCAATAAGCAGTGAACATTCCCGTAGTAAGCAGAGATTATACTTGTTTAACTAGTTTCCCTTATCAATACAGTTTACCATCATTCACTCTAAACCAGTATTTACGTTATGTAATTACAAGGAATATTTATTTTTCTTTTAGCACAATGAATGCTAAATTAATCGATACCTTTTTATAAACTCTTTAATTAATCTATAGTTGTATAAAACGTCGTGACAAGGCAAATACAGTTTAAGTAAACAAATGTGGTTCTGTATCTAGCTTTATAAAAAAAAATCTTCCATCTTATTATTTTTCAATGATTTTCTAATGAAATTAGTTTACTAATATCGAGTAGAATTATGGACCGTTTCTGAAGATCTTTGTTTTAAACTTTTAAGTGAAACTTTGCATTTTTGCAGCATATTTTAAGAACAGAACCTGACGTTATAATGCTGAAATACATCAAGCTGGTTTGACTGTAGAGCGACCCAAAGAAATTGACATACATACTCGTACATACGAACCTAACTAGAACAAACTTTCAAATCATTGAAAAACATTACTGGTTTGCAAGAGCAGTCGGGTAAAACTACAAGTGTTTCAACACGGAACCCAATGTGCTGATTAGTTTTTATACATCGTTAATTCAAAGTCGATATTAGAGGCCATTGTCTTATACCGGTCGCATTAGACACGGCCTTCGCTTAACGACAATATAGGTCCACTACTAATTGTTTCCCACGCGTGGGCCTATTATGTTTTCCATATACAATTATTGATTGTCAGCAAGTACACTACAATTAAGATTGTTGTTAACTCTTTGATTCATCTTGGCCTGTCCTTTGTCGGAGGAGTCTAGAGTGCTGTGCATAATGGCTGTTTTAGGTCTTGCAAAACATTGATTAGGTTTTTTATTATTTAATTGTATGTGATTGGGTGTTTGAGGGTTTCCCTTAGGGCACGATGTGGTAGCTCGACGACAAAGTCCTGCAATAATTAAAAAAAAACTCTTTGATTGGAGATGTTCCAACACCTAAATGATGATGAAATATGTAAATTATTTCATTCAGAATTACGAGTACTTAAAAAACAAAAACCGCCCTCGGTTTTGTGGTGTCATATCATATATTATATAAAAAATGTATCCGACATTACCTCATACAATTTCACCACCTGTACCTATAATTTTCTCTGCATTTCCATTCGTTTGCCACATATTTTCTTTGAAAATCCCACAAGCAAATTGAAATACGTGACTTTAATGTAAATATGCGCCACTGTTTAGTTAAAACAACATTTTCTCGTTGTTCACTTCTGTTTCTCATACACATAATACATTGTGGAAATGCAAATTAGTAGTCTACGCTAATGTTATGAATTGAAAACAAACCCATTAAGGTGTACTGTTTTCTAAAAGACCGTAGTGTCAAAAAGAAACGATTGGCTCAATTTGAATGATACTTACAGTTTTTGTTGAATGTATTTGTTATTTTACTCAGTTGAGTTTGTCCATGGGAGAATACACGATTTTGACCGATGTAGGTACTTATGAATTTTCATCAGTTTTTCCAAATCTCAACAATTTAACGTAATTTGAGAAATGATTATCGTTGAAAGCATCTTATTTGTCTGTTACTTGGTTTAGAACATAATGTATTCGAGTTTGTTTTTAAACTAACAGCTTGTATAGAAATAGAAAATAACCGACAAATTAGGAGACAAGCCATGTGATGTTCCATGACCATCTTTGCTTATGAACATAAGCTACATGAAATAAATAATCAGTCAGGCAGAGATAATGAAATAAAGATATTACTACTCTTACTTAATCTGCTTTAGTTTCAGACGCAACTTTTTTATCTCAATGCGAATTAAAAGCAATTACAATATAGTTTTTGCGCGATAAATCGAGCAGAACGACGCGTGCTTACCGACGTGGTTCATTATCATACAATACAGGACTTTGACCCGGGAATAGCTAGAAATACTACTAGGAAATCATTCACGGATTCTATTATTATTATTTAAATCCACAAATAGGTTCTCTTCAATATAATTACCAATGGTACTTACATCATTATCAGAATCCAGGAATATCGAAGTATCAAATCTGATAAGGTCTTTTAAATATTATAATTTATGATATCACAGACTTAAACCTACAATATATTATGCTACGCATGATTTTCCTTGATCTCTGTGTAAGTGCTATCTTTGAGGCTTGTAGACCCACTAAAAGGCATTATGATGTCCTTACGTTGAGGCCCTTTCAGCCTCAACTTTACGTGCGTTTATATCTCCGGCTGTTAACGTCACATTACAATGATTCACGGCCAGATATCTTTTGAGATGGAGGCTACCTAAATTGAAATGAATCACTTTAGGCTTTTTTATTTTCCCATTAATATAGACTTTGGTTTGGCTAATAATGATGTTTTATAGCAGTTCCGATTTTTTTTAATCAAGTCATCCTGGCTGTTAGGATCTGCGGAATAATATACACCGAAAAAGTTGTTTTTTCGGAGGTTATTTATAATTTAAACTACGTTAACTTACAATCACATTATGGCCTGTCTCCTGGATTTCTGGTTATTTTATTAAAAATGTGTGATGCAAAGTGAAATTATTTTGAATTAATCCCAGAAGTTCACTTATATTGTATATTTATTAGGAGCTTACGTTCTATTAGCACAAAGGTGGAGGCTTAGTTTTACTTATTTTGGAGTAAACATTTTTCTTACTTCTGCTAACAATTGTGTGAAGGGTAAATTACTACAATATTAAGTACGTAATATAGTATGGTCCCGTACATATAAAGAGCTATGAATCAAGGACAGAATTAATGTTGTAATCCGTCAATATTCTTATGATAAAGTTGAGTGGAGTTTTAACTACCAGTCTTACCACTCGCGGGCTATATTGACTATACTTCGCACACTTACGGGCTATTTTAACCCAGGTCAGCTAATACGTTACCATTAAATTACAGTTACACTACCGCAAAACATCTGGCTGGAAATAGGTTAAAGCAATCAGTTCACCTCGATATAAATTATTTGTACGCACAAACCAACAGTGTAACCTATTACTCATTCGTATTTCTGATTATAATTATGAAACTTGCATATTTCAAGGAACCAGGCAAACTTTTAGAGTAAAAGAGTAAGAGAGAAATGCTGTCAAATTTAAATTGAAAGTTACGGTAACTTGTGTGAATAAATAAGTGATAAAAAAAATTATAAGAGATACAATACGTAGCAGAACGATGTCTACCCAGTAATCTAGAGTAATTAAATTATTTAATATAACATAAGTGGTAATAATTGTATGTCGTAATTTCTACTGAAGATCATATTAGTAGAGATCATTTTCCGCTTAATTACCTACAACAAGTGGGTACAAGAAAGTACACATTTTCTTCATGTTTGTCTCATGAATATTTATTATTGTATCTATTAAATACTTGTAGATTCTTAGGAATTATAAAATTATATTTATTATGACAGATGTTCTAGACTTTCCCATTATTTAATATTAAGTTAGGATTAAATGAAATTAAATATGTACCCAGTTCACTACATATATTTTGAAAAGTAAATAAGATAAACGGTTAGTAGGTTCGTTGGTCGAATAGCTTTGGGTCATTTAGACCTCGCGTGTAAACCGGCAATCAAAACACTTCCCCTCGACCACGTTAGGGTTAACGTTTTCCAAAATTAACTTTTAAATTACTACCGAGGTTAAAAAATGTTGAGATGGTTATACACACAAACAATTGGTATACAAATTAGACTTTATTCTGTTTGAATAAGGTAGAAATTACTTTAAGTAAACCGTGACCAATTCTAATGACTTTGACAGATATAAATACCACAATTATTCCGCAGTTGCTTTCCTACCAATTAATTGAAATAAATTAAGTAACGTGACTTTTTAAATTGTGAGGTACAGATGAATTTTTAAGTGACTTCTTGCGATAGACAAATAAAATATCTATCTTAATGGTACCATGGGTAATCTAAATAGACTTGTATAAGCTATAATTTTTAGCATAGTCTATAAAGTATGTTCTCTTAATATATGAAATCTTAGCGTACGTGTGATTGTCCCTGAACTCCTCTAACGATTGGAACAATTTAGATAAAAAAATTGTGATGAATTTTTGAAAGACCAAGTGTAGTTTCGAACTATAGTCGTACCTAATAAATTATTCTAATGTCGAGATACTTCAAGGGACCAGCCTACTTCGACATAGCAAAAGTTATCGAAAATTATAAGCCTTTACTAAAAATACACGAAAACTTAAGATCAGGAGTACCTGATGAGGAAAACTAAGCATGTTACAGCACAACATCTGCCCTTCAGCCATAGTTTTATTTGACGTGACCGTTACACATACCCATCTCTTATAACAGCTGCACTAACCTACGGGCGGGTTAATAGTTCAAGCTTATTAAGTAATGTGGCGTAAAAAAAGCTATTAACAAAATGTACAATCATTGACCGAGTTATTCCCATGGCACTCGTCGCTTCGAGAGTCAAGGTACACTCGCGCACGGAAATCGAGTGGCAATTAAAGCAAGTTCAAGTGCGCAATGAAACGTTGACAGCGGCTCCATGTAGGTTGTAGGTATTGCGGAATAGGGCTGCCACTACACTAGTTTTTATTTTATTAATGCCCGGTTAGTAAGGAAATATTTGAGGACCATAGACACCTCATAACGATCATATAGGAGGCGACAGAGATAGGGAGACTCAAAGTTAGTTATTTGATTGCGTTCGTTCACGCTGGTGATATTTATTTATAATGCTGTGATTAAATAAATATGTCAAGCTATTTTATCGTAATTTTATAATACATACCACGCCATATTATACTCATCTAATTCCGTAAGTTCTGCGCGTAGAAATATTCAGGTGAATTAGTATTAAAATTTATGACTTGTGTAAAAAATTCATCAACTTTATTGTTAATACAACATGCCTAACATCCATTAGTTTGTCAGGTTACTTCATCTAAGTACGCTTGCCTATTATTATCTAATTAAGCTGTAAAAACTTAAAATTTGTTTTTTGAGATAACAACGACATAATTACACGGCCATCTTCAGTCTTCAGATCACGTTACCGTTAGCACTTCAAAAACAAGCGCACTTGCGTCGTAAAATAATTACAATACAATTAAAATAACGACCCAATCTCGATGTGAAAGTGAAACGTAATTAAAACTCTTAATTGATGTTGTTACAGTGTATTATGGAGTTTTTTAGTAACACTAAAAGCCGTTAAACTTATACAATGGACACGCCTCTCGATTTGGAGGCAGTAAAAGGCATAAAAACAGACACAAAAAAGGCTTGTACTCATAAAGCTCTTTGAAAGGCGATTGTTGATTACGTTTAGCCAATAACGACTTATGTAGAGTTTGTTTCTTTCGCTCCGTATTTGTACAGACGATGAAATTGGATTTACTGATGGAATCAGTTTTTGTTTTGTACTGCCCATAACGTTGCCTGGTTCTTATTAAGCGTTTAGTTACAACTTCCTCCTCAACCATATAATAGGTTCCATTGTTGAACTGTCACTGTAAAAGCTGGAAGGTTTAGTTAGCTAATACAACTTTGGCACAATCTCAAAACCCAGTAGAATATTTTTTCTTCAGACAATTTCATATGAACACTATCTATGTATGAACAATATCCATTTAATCTTGAATACTCAGACCTATAACTTCTCCATTAGCATTTATCTTAAATACGGGCATAGTTTTTCTGACTGCGTTAACAGACTGAACGGAGAATCTAACTACATTGCGTATTATGTCTCTTTAAAATAGAAAGCAAAGTTAATTGTCAGCCCTAGGATTCTTGGGTGGCAGTCGTTCTCGCAAAAACTGGGAACAAACCGGGTCGTTGCGCTTCACGTCGACGACAAATTCGCCTTTTGTGCGTTACGTTGCGTAAGATGCGTTGTCATGGATGTTTGCTTTTATACATTCGTAGTGAGCAAGTGCAGGCAATTGTTTTTCAGTCGTTTAACTTTTCTTCTGATGTGAAACAGCTTTATATAAGTTTTGTGTTTTGGACTTTGCTATACTTAGTATTTATGGTATATTTATTTTGAAATTAAACTATTCTTATTTTATTTATTTCTTATTACATCTTTGCAGACTGAGGGCTTGTCTAAGTGCTTACAATGTTTTCCACATGATATCAGCATTGACACAAAACAAAAAATAAATAAAAACCTTGTAATTGTAACTTCAGGATAGCAATATTTACTTCAGATAAAACAATTTAATATTCAGACATGACCTCATTTTATTATCCGCACAAAGCTTTCTTTCAACGGAACTTCTGTCTTTTAATATCACAAAAATCTCTGCAACGATTCCGCGTGAACAATGAAAACACGATAGTTGAGAGGTCGTTGCACTGCCGGCGAGCTGACGTCGATGACAAATTCGCCTTCACGCAGCTGAGTGCGACGCAAAAAATGGGCCGGAACAGTCCGACGGCCGTGCTGACTTGCGACTTGTCAGCGAGACTAATGTTACGGCCCTACTGACTGATGCACGTCCTCGGCGTAAGATCGCTACGTTTTTGTTTACGGACGCGGAATACGTTTTGCACGCATTCATTTAACACATTACATAGATAAATATGAAAAAAATATCCATGTAAATAGTAGTCGTATATAATTGCTTAATATTAGATTAATCTTAATATTTATATTTTTACTTAACAAAGCTGAAGAGTTCGTTTGTTTAAACGCGCTAATCTCAAGAACTATTGGAGCGATTTGGACAATTATTTTAGTATAAGTCCATTTATCGAGGAAGGCTGTATAACATCACGATCAGATGAATAGGAGAGGAGCAGCAATAAAAATATTGCAAAAACGGTAAAATTTAGCGGGCTGCGGGCATTGAGTAGAATTATTATAATTGTTAGCATAAATTATGATGAATTAGATGTCAACCCTCACTACCGAATATTGCGATAATGACAGCGTATCAGATACAATGTAACAGGGACATCGAACAGGTACCTACTTAATACCTCGTTACAGTAATGAAAAGGTCGTCAGGACGCTGAGAGTTTTGGGAGCGGAAATTCTCAATTCGTTTTTATCGAGACTCGTTAAGTGTAATAAGGAACCCTGGTTAATTCTTTGATAAGTGATTTCAACATTCCGGTCGTTTAAAATTATTCGTGTAGGTACGTACTCTTTCTTGATTGTTGTCTTTTTGTTGCAGGTATGTAATCGGAGCTTAAATCTCCCGTTGACTGTACAAGGGTATGCTTTTTGAGTTAGATTTTAATTCGAAAATGTTTTTAATACAAAAGTAGGTACTTAAGAACTTATGGACAATTTTGTGGCGAAATTTGGATATTTTAAATCATTTTAAAAATCCTATTACAGCTTATCATCACAGGTCAACGAGTAACGTAGTTATTCACATTAATCGCCAACGCAAAACTGTACGTGACTGTACATTTTTAAATGTAAAAAAAATATTTGCGATAAAAGTATTATTCGAAACTTTGGCGAAAAAAATACAAAATGAAATATTTGACGCGACAATTATTGCCTTCATGTTCTGACTGGCCGAGTGCTGTGTAATTTGTACTTTTGTACTTTTGCACGCGACTGTACTGCGGAGTTTGATGTGAAATAAAGTTGTGGTTTCACGGTTTGAGCGGATTTTTTATTTGAAATGTTTTTTTTTTCGTGTAAGTGGCGGTATCGTGCGTGGACATATTTTTTATCTCTGTGTACGCGAGTGTACGTGTATAGCTAAAGCCCTTGTTATTTTTGGACGAATAAAGTTGACATCTTCTATTCTTTATGTGCAGTGTATCGTCGCGTAGATAATTATGCATATTTTTATTTTTCATTAAGTTCATGTGGTACTCATTAATGTTTTGTAGGATTATTTCTTGTGGTTACAATATGAAAGGGTCTTTATAGGCTTCTTTAACAAATTACGAAAATATAGTTTAGGATATTACAGGTTCCATAGGAAAATATTCAAACCCTTTTTAACTGGCAACCTCTTTTTAGAAGCAACCCCCAACCTAAAATAATACAGAACTAGATTATACAAGTCATTCCTACTTTGTACCGTAAATCACAGAGAATAGAATGGAATTTTGCCTATAAAACAATATCCGCTATTCTATTATCATATTTGCACCAACTGTTCGAATCACGCTGTATTTGGCTTTTACACTTCATTCGAATATCGACTTTGATTCCTAGAGATAGAGTTTTATATCGTCTACCAGTAATTCTAGTTTATAGAACTGTAACTAGAGGGTTGCGTTTGTCTATCAAAATATTTTTCAGAGTTTGTTAAGCCTGTGTTTGGACTCTAAAGGCTTGGAATAGAGTGTAAAATAGGTCGAACTAAGTATTTTTGTGCTGCACCAACTTTCACAAAACTCACATGTATTTTGAAATATTTGAGATCAGTTTTTAGATTCCTAATATTACGTGGATCTGATAGCTAAGGAGTTTGGATACTTGTTTCACTTCAAGTCATAGATTAGGAACAAAAAATAGACTATGCTGAAACCTGTCAATATCGACATAAACCGTCTATAACGGGGGCTTTTAGAGACAAAATTTGTAGATGTGTTTTGTTTTGATAGAAAGTTTATGTATCGAACAAGTCTATATTATAATCTCTTTTTAGATATTAGGAGTTGTAGTTAAATGTCGACCACAGGAACCAAACTATTTTATATATTGTGATACTATATATTTATATGTGTAAGCGACATTTACAGTAATTTAAGTCTAAAGCTCTTACACAGTACTTTAGAGCCGACATCACCAAATCGTCTACAATTTTCTAATCAACAGAATGGGCCAACAAGCCCAATCCTGCTCGATTTGTCCATGAACAGTAATATCAACATCCTGTATCTGTGAACTGTTTCGGCCTCGGAGCATCCTGTAGCTGAGCGATCCAGTCAAAACTAATAGATTTATTAGTTGCTCCGAACGACCGTTGCTATTCGCATGGGAAGCTTTGTTTACCTAAACAATATTGGATTGGTCATTTTGTTGATATGGGAGTTAATTCTATATGACTGTTGTTAATTGGATATTACGCCAATACTACTTAATGAATAAATAAATACTTACACATACTTGGGGCAATACATGTGTGTCTCAAGCCATCAACGATACCATAACAAAATTGATGAGTTATTTGACGACTGACTTACAAGAGGTTTACTGGCGATTTTACTCAAAGATTACGAAAGCAAAAGCAATATGTAGACAACTACTTTTCTCTTATGTGCGTAGGAGTTTCTTTCCCCTTTCTTCTCCTCCATATTAAAGCACCTTTACGAAATGGGGGGGAGATTAAAAAAAATGTTTGACGTGCGTAAGTGTATCATTGATATACGAATAAATGATTTTGAATTATAATGTAACCTTACTGTATTAATAATTAATTTAACACTTTACTTTCACAATGGTAACCTATAAGCTGAACAACGACATAATGTCAAGCAAGTTTAATCGATAAAGATCCGTAAGACTAACGACGTAACCACGACTTGCTAACGACTCCCTACGTGCAGTCCGTTTCTCTCTACAGTAGTTAAACAACATACCTGTATATAGCAGCATCGTGATCTATGTGGAAATCAATAGAAGTCTTACAATAATCAGCAATGACATCCATTATAACATTGCCGCAAATATTCATAACTAATAATATTAACCTTGCGCGAAGCCCTATTACGTCCATACAGGGTTCTGTCGCCTTTTACAACACCTTGCTCTGTGGTATAGGATTAAGGTCAGTATACTAGGACGTCGCAATACATCCAAAAATTTGGGCAACATTAAAACAGAGAGTAACGTTACGATGTCACGTGTAATGTAACGTCACGACTGTTGGTCACGACACGCGACTTACAAGAGCTACAAGTAGATAAAGATGAGTCAGTCGGGGTGAGTAGGTAATGTGTTGAGACTGTTATGAGTTCAATGAAGTCATAGGTCGCCAGGGATTTGATGTCAAAAGTTAAAATTTAGATGCCTCACGGTACGAGTAAGTAGTATCCGAATCACCCCCATGTATGTTATCCAATATTGCATAGTTTAGGAGATTATATCTATAATAATATATATATATATATATATTATAATAATAAATATATTATATTATAATTGTTTAATGCTTGTTTCCATTATCTTTACCTAATACTGGTTTTCGATTTTTTGCCTATTCTATTGAACAGTTGAATTTAATTTTTAAGGTAATAATTACTAACCATAGTACTAATTGTCACCCTTAAAAGTACGGTCACTCTATGCGAAGCGGAACTTATTAAAAATTGAAACAACTAAGTTGTCAATACCTGCCGTTGAGTTGACGCAGTAAATTCTCTTCATAACCTGTTGTCTTCAGTGTGAAATCACCGCTTATTTAGCATCCTCTCGACATTCTTGATTTCCAAATTATTCATGTCAAGTGTCTTGACAACTATGTATGTTTTGATTGTGGTATGTGTTTAGCTAACATTAACTTTGCTTTCTATAAACCAATATGTTCACTTCATCTGTTCACACGCGACATACAAGATGACGCAAAATGTGTGTGTGAACGAGACCTTAGATTGGATTTTCCTTTGGCTTTTTTAAACCCTGATCCAGTTGTTATAAGAAAAAATTTTGAAATATGAATTTTCAAAAACTTCATTCAAATAAGACGATTACATATTACGGTGATAATGTAAGTTATCTCACAGAAATGCTAATATATTCTTGTCTTTCCCCACTTAGGCGTAACTAAAAAGTGTAGAGGGGCTATGAGGGCTGTAAAAACACGCGTAAAGTCCACAAAAGCCTTTTACAAATGTTTTGGAATTTCCAAAAATGCACTTTAACACAAATTATAGGCAACCCTACATATAATTTCTACCAAACTTAAATTCTGTCAGTATAAGTAACCGAAATATGTGCGTCAGTTCTAAGTTATACTGATTGCTAAGTTCTGTACAAAGGCACACGTAAAGTACATTTAAGCGCCAGTAACTACCTATTTTAAATACCCGATCGTTTAGACTTGACGGACAGTTGACGTAAATGTTAAACAGATGTCGTCACCGTTTGTCGCAATACCCAGTACCCGGTACCCAGGCGTGGGCAGTAATTGCTGACATAGAACCAGGCAAGCCTTTTGTTAGCTAGCCACTCTAGGACACTATGACCTACTTCCAACTAGATTTACAGCCGTTGAGTGCTAAAATTACCGCCACACCTGCTCGTTGTGTCGTAGAAAAAATGCTTTTAGAAATATTGTGGTTTCAGTTTGATTGTGGGTTTGTTATTGTG
>LGAG01000048.1:282642-294456 GCA_001278395.1 Lerema accius | reverse complement strand
AAATCAATTTGGCTTAAATTAGGATTACGATCCAGATCTTAATTCTATACTTGATAAATTTGACAAATCTCATACGATCGGTTTTATCTCTATCATGTCAATTCTCCCGTGAAATTAAATTTTCTGAACAATCTCTCGTCTTAGTAAGAACATTAGGGCTTCTTACTACGAACAACTTGTCAGTTTACATTATTAAAAGTTTAATTCTTGTAACAGTAAACGACCACTTCTATATTCGTCTAAAGATAGACACAAATCTCTAACATATAATTGTAGATAACATAATATTAGTAATGTAATTAATGTCATTAGTGATGTAAGTTTGATGAATTATTTGACGACCCTTATTTTACCCTGCATTGCCTTGTTTATCGGGCATTTGTTACCCCGCTGGATTGCCGTTCAGTGAATCTTAGGTTCAATTCCGTTCTTGTAATAATTATTGCTCGTTCAAATTCACACTAGTAAGTACTTCTTGCTTGCTTAAGAACTTACTCGCTGTAGGACATTGTAGGAAGAAAACTTAATCAAGTATACCTGAGAGTTCTCTACAACATTGTCAAAGGAATGTGAGCAGTTTCTTGCACTTAGACAGCATTGAACTGTCTAGTACTAACCAAACTTCTACCTAATGGAATAGTTAAGGTTTGTGCCAACGCTAATTGGTTTACGATTAAACAATATCTCCAGTAGAAATACGCTTTAATCTTCAAATGCGGAATAATTGTCTTTTTATACAACTTCTGTAACTCTATTAAAATGTTCAACATTCCTTTTCTATGGACTCCCGACAAATTTATTGTAATTTACGTCATAACGATGATGTAAATGAGAATGTTAGAAGTTGTAAAATAACCATCAAATGAGTCGTAATGTTTAGATTTATACCTGTTCGGATTCAGTTATATTTAATAATAGTTATTTTCTTTTATGGGGTTCGTCTGTATGTTGAGAAATTTTATTTTACTTACCTGTAATATAAAATTACTTCTGACTTGACTTAATATAATTTCAACATGATTCTCACGATTTAATCTTCGCTCAACAACGTCGTCATATTTATTAATATAGATTGTCAAAATTAAACTGTGATTAGCAAGTGGAACCTAATGCCATGAAATAACGGCTTCAATGACTAATAACACTTTGTAAAAAATATCTGATTCATTCTCAACAGAGATCTATTCTAGAATGAGTAATCTGATATGGATCATATCGACCCGGATCTATTAATCAAAGAGGACTGACCATGGCTATACCTATAGCCATGAGGATTACGGTACTCCATGAGAACTATGTTGTCTGAATAATACATTGAATTCTTTCAATGGGCCGACTTTATCGAGAGATGCTTTTGCTGATTTTGTTTGAGACGCAGTATTCCAGTTTTTATTATAATGCTGGCAATTTTTTTAACGTAATAACTGAATATAATGACGATTTTGCTTGTTATCAACTCAATGTAGTATATAATGACGATTTTGCTTGTTATCATCTCATATCTCGATGTAGAAATATTTCACGTGTATATCTGTTTGTCTTTACCACTTTCGAGATTGTTTGAAATATTTAATATCATGCAATTCAAATCCGCTCCCGGATATTTTTTGTTTGCTTAGTTACTCATAAGTATTATATTACTTTATGTTAAAAATAAGGAAAAATACTTTTCATTTCTAAATATTTTATCAACAGTTATTAAAACATGAAAAAAATAGTAACCACATAGTAAACTTAGTGTAGTAGTAACATCGATCCTTTTCAACCTTTTGATGAGTCGTAAAACCGTTCCAGCTATCATAAATGCTCAATCTGCTTCCACATCAAAAACTATTTGAGTCTTCAAAGTACCGGCGCGGAAGCTCCGCTGTCTCGTTGCTACGGTCGGTGATGTTTACGCCTGGTATCGATGTGTTTACGGTTAGTTTACGATTGTTTGCTTTATCGATTTATACACATCACTATGAGATCATGATTTGTTTACTATTGGCACTTACGATTGAGATGTGTCTTCATTGATAGGTAATGATAGTAGGTTATGACTAGTTTGACATATTTGATTTTTTTCTTAGGTATGATTGATAATTAGGTATAGTGACTAGTAAAAAAGCTTTTTTCGTAATTATTAAAATTGGTGAAAAACTTAGCTTTTTGTTACCTATTCAAAATAATTAAACGTTGAATTTCATCCTTTTTATATTTTTAATGGCCGAATATAGGGTATATATCTCAGTCAAAATACTCCTACTCAATAAGTTGTATGTAGATTTGTTCGTAGCATACAGTAATATGTTTCCAACATAATACGTGTTCCAGGTAGATTTTCTTGAAAAATTGTTGGTGCACTTAGCAGTAAGTTACGGCGCTCGTCGGCGATTTATTCGGGATACCTAATGGAGTCCGGGCATTAGCCGGGACTATATGACGCGAAAAATTACAACTGTCTTACTCACTCGTAGCACTGGTATATGTTCTTCTAACTTAGCTTCAGATCTTTAAAGGGATATAAGTTAAGTACAATTTTACATCCCGTTTCAAGATCGATGGACATTATAAATTTAAGATTTGGCATAGTAAACATGGAGACCGCTTAATTTGATGTTAATGTGTAAATAGAAATATATTTATACAATAAAACAAAATGCTCACTACTATGCGTTGATACACTACGTCACATGGTCAATTTTGTCTACAAACTTAATCTCTAGGTAAATTTTTAACTGGAATAAAATTATATTCCTTATATCTATAGATAAACAAAGAGTTTAATATTATGAAGTTAAACTATATTTATGAGGAAAACCAAATTACGCCATAACAACGAAAGCGCTGGTTTGTTTAGCTTTATAATCTGTAATGATGTTTAAACTGTGTCATTGTACGTCCTCCAAGACTGACGTACGTACACAACGTACTATCTGTATTACAACACATACAGGGTAACTACAACACATCGTAGCTATATTGTTGTGGTACTGTAGATGAAATAGAATGACATCGTAAAACATTATGGTCCTAGCTAGTACTTTTAACCTAACACTCATTATGGATGTCCAAATCGTATCCTATACAGGATGGATGCAAGTGTATCCTAGTTTAATCGGTTTGTATAATCTTTAGTGACGATAAAAAATACTCTAATAGCTGTTAGATGTAAGTGTTAGTCTTGGAATTTATTTGCAGCTTTTAAAGTTCGTTGTTTATTGAATGTAGTTTTGAAGTAAGAATTTTGCTTTAATATTTTACAGTTATTTGAAGGTTTGTTTTTAAGTATCACTTGTCTTAGGTGCTTTCCTTTCAAATGATATTTAAAAGCAAAAGAATATAAATATGTATACCAATATTATGATCAACTATAAGTGTAGAAAAACAATTAAAACTTCTAACGCTTTTGAATTTTACAGTGTAAAGTTTTCCTTCATCTAAGTGTCGAATATTAGTACATGTACCCTATATTTTAAGATAAGATAAGATAAGAAACCGACGGATGTCTCTCTCCGCTGTGACAAACAAGAAAAGTAGCGCCTTCATTGCTCGTAAAAAAGATAGAATTTTTATTGCAGTTTTAAGACTTTTTGAAGAGTTCCCGTAAGCTTTTCAATATAACCGGATCATGGGATTAGCTAAAGTCGTAGTTTGTGTCTAGTAGTAATAAATTTGATGAAATTTACTGTAGAATAATTTGTATAACTTTCATTTCAACGATTAATGCCGTCTGACGAAAGAGACGGAGAAATAAAGGGGACCGGAAAAAATTAACACTAAAAATATTAACACGATCGAGAATCGAATCGGGGACAGTTTTTAGTCTGTGCTTCCAGGTGCAGGCCGGCCACAATGTAAAACATCATGGACCAGAAAATAGTTCCGAAAAAAAAACTTGCTAAGCAAGCCCTTAAAAATGTCATTCAATAGACATTCTTTCGAAATCCCATCTAATATATTCCGGGTGATAAACAAAGCGACAAGCGGGGTCAGAATTGGAACGCACGTGCGTCCGCCATTTCGTGCCATATTTGGGCCGCCATCTTGTCATCAAGATTCTTCGGCCCTTGACCATTTGTGGAGTATACGCTCCTGACAACGTGTGTGCTTTGGATGTCGCGCTTTAAATGCCGACGAATTACGGGACTTGTTAAGGTTCGATTCTGTAGAACGCGACAGACGACAGACGGTGACAATAGGGGATAGATATCATTTAGCAAAGCGGAACACTATTGAACACATAGTACATTATAATTGAGGAGACTTAAAGCATTATGCATCTTACTCCACTGTAGATTGGCGGAGGATAGGATTACTTACTTAAGTTATGTAATTCCAAAGACCGATTACTACATTAACTGCTGTTGTTAAACATCCGTTACCTACAATAAAAATCGATCTATACAAGATAAAACTGTTGTTATATCTTGGGTATCTTGGTTGTCGCTGACGTTTGTCGTATGTCCACTCTTGCGGAAGCGTACCTTAAGGTTTATCTTTTCAATAAGATTTACTCCAGTCGTATTTATGTCATCATACAATGTTGGCCGTTATTGATTCCGTTGGTGTAGCTTTCTGATATTGATAGTCAAAGAAATGAACTGCAAAAAGACGGACGTATAGTAGAATTATAATTGTGTGTAGGGGGAGAGGGGAGGTATTTGCTTTTATTTTTTTTAATTAAATATAAATTAAAGTTAAAAAAAAATGCAAGGACTTTGTATAAATTTGTTTAGAAGTGGAGTGAGGCAAATTGCTATAATACTACCTAGCTACGTAAAATCCTTAACGGAAAAAGTATGTTGCAAAACGTATGCTGGGCAATATAATAGAACATAATACTGTAACAGAAATATAAGCGGCTTATATAGGTACCAAAATCAAAAGCGATTCTCATAAATCATTAAAATTAGTAGTTATCAAGTTCCGCAATCAAAAAGCTGTAAAGTAAGTACATATACTTCCTTTGATCAGAATTAGCATCGCTGCGTCGTAAACTCCAGTACGAACTACTGTTTCCGTTCCCAATTTATTTGATTCCTCTAACTACAGAGTACCAAATGTTACAGATTTCATAGCTCCACCGATTTTATGACAAATTAGAAGTCGCCAGCGGCTCCGCCCGCGTAATTTTCCCGATTCTGGATTTTTTTTTGTTGCTCCTCTCCTATTCATCATAGCGTGATGTTATATAGCCTAAAGGTTTCCTCGATAAATGGACTATCTTACACTAAAATAATTTTTCAAATCGGTCCAGTAGTTCCTGAGATTAGTGCGTTCAAACAAACAAACAAACTCTTCAGCTTTATATATTAGTACAAATGTGACGTATATAAGAGGAAACTAATATGGTTTCGAACCACAGTTGGACTAAAAGTGGTGTTGATGTCGAGATACCAACCAAATAAGTCAAGGGATCAGCCAAATTTATTAATGGAAATGTCGTCATAACAAATATTGACTAATATGATGAGCAATTACTAAAGGCACATTGAAATTAAAGGTTTTAAATACCTGTGGTGGAAAACAAAGGAATATAGGGCAAACTAGAATCAATTATGTGTCGTCACACTGCATTGCCTAGAAAATCGCTGAAATAAATGTTTATCTTTCTTTAAACATAAAATATTTTAGAGAACAGTGTTGACTTGCCTCTCCTAGTCATAGTATTAGATAAATACTTAGACCAAAAAATATAGACTAAGTCTTTAGAACAAAAAATGAAGTCATTTTTTTATTTTATTTATGTCACAGAATACGGCCTGTCGAGCAATGTACCGGGAGACGTTATCATTTGATACGTTATGTTTTTTTCTACTATGCTCATTTGTTTAGAAGTCTAAGTCTATATATTTTTTCGTCAGTGGATAAGTATTAATAAAGTGTAGTTCACATGCGAGCGTGCGACCAGGAAGCGTCAGTTAGTGGTAAGTGGTCGGTGCGGTATGCGGGTTCGATTCCCGTAACCGGAGCCAGTGCGTCAGTTCTTACTGTAAGTCGATAGGGTGCTTTAATTAGGTCTCTACACCGCAGATTAGATAATAGCTTCTTGATAGATATACGGTAGATAGGGTTTAATTTTACTGGTATTAGGAAGGTGTTGGTTTTCGATTGTATGTGTGGTCATTTCTTTGGCTCTAGAGCGTTAATGGTTTGAAAGATTTCAACCTGTGTCATAGGATTCGCCTCTATTTTGAGAGTGAAATTATAGGTTTTATTTTTTTTAAATGTCCCTCAGCTTTTGGCAATCGAGTTTTGTTTTCCTGACAACTATTACTAGTTCAAAGTTTTTATACATTAGGTAACCAAAGATGTTTAGGGAGATGTCTTTATGTATACAAATACCTATGGAAGAATTTAATGGAAGAATTTTATGGAAGAATTTAATGACTTTGGTTCATAAAAATATTTGATTCGATATTTTTTGGACTATTTATTTTAACATGAATATTATTGACCAAGCTTTTAATAAAAGTTTAAAAGTCTTAACAGATATTTAATTAGCCTAGACTTAAACCATGAATTAATTTATTCTCTGTATAGTTAAACTGTAGTTTAGTTTACCGTTGTAACTAGTAGTATTCGCAGCTTAAAGTCCATGCGGGTTTGTTGAACAAACAGGACAACGTACCTATTTATTTATAAGGTCCACCAACTGCGCTACAATGCATACATATTGTAAGACTATATACGAGCAGGTACCAAGTTTGGGAGGTCGATATCAAGGAACTGCATTTATCCACCTGTATTCTACAATAATATACATACATACACATATACATACATACAAGAATATGTTAACGACAAAGACGCATGGAAATAAACAGCTCTGCTACCAGTTCCGCTCAGGTTATAAGATTAATTTTGTAATGAAAATAATTGTATTGTATTATTTATTTAAAATGATGTGCGGGGGAGTAGATTAAAAAAAAAATTGACGTGCATAAGTGTATCACTGATACCTATATGAATAAATGATTTTTAATTTTTAATATTCAAATTTAAAATAGTTTGATATACCTATTTGAACCTCTCTC
The DNA here is from genome assembly GCA_001278395.1 of Lerema accius. Classification (NCBI taxonomy): domain Eukaryota; kingdom Metazoa; phylum Arthropoda; class Insecta; order Lepidoptera; family Hesperiidae; genus Lerema; species Lerema accius. Next base: position 287,434 of record LGAG01000048.1, on the reverse strand, counting down.
TTTCTCTGGCTATGTCTATCTCTTCCGCTCTAATTATTACAAAGGTAATAAATATCACAGATTAGCTCCTGCAAAAGGGTATTACAGTCATTATTGTAGGCTGCGATAGCATCGATGACGAGCCTCCACATTACAGTCGTTCTTCAGTTGTAATCGCATCGTATTTCAATCTCAATCAAACAAATCAGTTATTGTGTTAGCAACAGACAGACGCAGTGGATCGCGTTTCACGCTTGACGAAGAGTCGCTTTGACTCAAAGAGATTGAACGACTGTTGGATTGCGGATACGACGGTTATTGATATAGAAACGTTCGGGATCTATCCTTCTATCTATCGATAGTGATAACTGGGTAAGTGAACTGTTATGCGTGATAAGACCCTTTGTATAACTACTGGAATAACTTCGACATATTCGGAAGACAGAATCGTGACCTGGGGGCCCTTTTTATATACTGAGGAGGCCCTGTACTGTACGCCTTTTAAATGAGTCTTTGTTCAGTTCCCATTAAGCTAGAAATTGGAGTGACTTTAGTTTTCTATTATCAGTCTGGTTGTGTGTTGTTATTAATAATAACGCTATACACTCATAGCCCTACACTAGGATTCCCTGTGGGTACCATGGACTACACAGAAACACACTAACATACACCTAGACCGAGAACAGAAATTAATTATTTAAATTTTGGCCCCGCTGCGAATCGAGCCCAGGACCCTTTGAACGGCGATCCGGCGTGGTAACCATTGCGCCATACGAGTCAACGAACATATCACATATCTACATTTACAACTCATTCTTATAGGATACAAAATGATTTTCATTATGGTTAAACTCGATTGACAAGTCAGTAATATGTAATATCATTACGTGTCGCAGTCAGCTGTGCCGGAATTGGTGCGGTTGTCGCGACCGCGGAGTTCATTTTAGTTCTCTCCGTTATCCGATATTGCGATGTGGTTCTGTGGTTTCATGTAATTAAAAATGGCAAATAATTTCAGCTACACGTGTGGCTTGCATTACGAATTCGTCTAGTTGTGATTGTGGTTGGTTTTATGCTCGTCCGGGTTTTCATTCCGGGTTTTGTCGGCTATTGTGGACAAGACTGACTTTAGTTATGTTAAACTCACACTAATTCATGTCTTATGAATAGACAGCACACGGTTGTGAGACAGTTGGTCCCGTTGATACAAAGCTGATGTTGAAATTAACATCTTCTAGTTACGTATTATCAGAGGAGCTTAGAATCTATTGTATTACATAATAAGCTATGGTTGCATTTTGACCAAAGAAAAGATCTTGAAATTCGTATGACTACATTTCAGATGGATGACGGCCACGTAGCATATTAATGTAAGAGATGTAGGCTAAACCTTGTAGGACCTTTCCATTAAATTACTTAGTCCTTAAGAAAGTAAACATCTCCGCCCGAAAACCCCACAAAACCCATCTCAATCAACCTCATAACCGTAACCCATCACGTAAAAACAATCCCTCGAGAGAATCATTCGCTCATCGCCTCTCCACTCAACGAGGGAGGAAAAATTGCGCAACTAAATATACGAGACGTCATCCCGTAATCCCGCGGCCATCCCGGCCATCTCGGCCATCCCGGGACATCGGTAATCCCGGCGTGATTAACAACAGCCACGCCCCCGGGAATCCAATAAGGAGTGCGGAATCATTTGCGAGATTGCGGGGTTTGTGTTAATTTTTGTAATTGCCTCGAGATTAGGTTAGATTCCGGCTGCCATCTTTCGTTATCGCATCTAATCTCGGTACGAGCTTGGTTTTATCTTATTACATCGTGATAATGTAATGAATTGCTTGAAACTTAGCTCTCACAACTGTTCCAAAACTTACCAACACGTAGAAGTAGTCATTTACGTTAAAAATACTCCACTGCTACGTATTTGAGGCAAAAATTATAAGCCTATATCACACCACAATAAAGGCGAAATGATGACAACTCATACGCAATCTTTAAAGCCATTTATGCTGTAAAGCATGCCACAGAAAAGTGACAATTGTACAGACATTTTAACCGGTAATTTTTCTCGAAAATTTGACCCAAATAGTCAAAACAACGAACAACGTAGCACCAAATTAGAACAGTTATCACCAAAATGAGCTACGACGTAGTTCATACCTTACTACGATGATAAGTGAATATTGACCTTCCCTTCAGAACACCCTTAGTTATTAACTACTCTCGTAATAGGTAAACTTGAGAACGTCAATCATACTCGACACAATACCCTTTGGGCCTGAATTTCATATCCAATACCTTAGGAGCTTGACGCCCTAATCACTCACAACCATGATTAATAGGTGTCCTGTTACGTGGGCTTTATTACCGGGTACTAAGGTTGATTATAGAAACAATGGGAGAATATTTTAAGATTCCTACAGCGCAATTGGTGTTCGTGATGAACGAAAGGACCCGGGTTTGAACCGATTATGGTCAATTTCAGAATATTTCATCCACTTTTACAGTATCGAAGCAAAGCAGAACGAACATTTTTTTCTTACACTAAATACTATTCCTGCTAAGAGGAAAATGTTTGGTTGTTTGGGGCAATAATTGTCTTGGTTAAAAATTTGACAATCATATTTTGGATTAACGTCGTCACTAAAATGTGTTTTGTGGGATGAACCCAACATTTTATGAAACTATATTTTGCGGGCAATTCTTAGAGCCGTAACTGCATTATCTATTCACATAAATCAGAGTAGACAGACAGACAACGAAGCATCAGCTCTCCCATAAATATTGCTATCGGAAATTGAACGGCGTATCTACATACAATCCTTGTTGAATCGGTTTTTTAGTTTGGTTACATAGGGCAAATAAACGAAAAAGTGAAAAGGAATTTTAAATATCTATGCGCTCATAGCTCTACACTAGGTGCTCTATTACGTACTATAGATAATGATGTAGATTCTATGCATAACACACACACACGGATAAACACACACTTAAAAACCGAGAATAGAAATTAAAAATTCAATTTAATTTTTTTATCACTGCGGCTTTTTCATGAGAATATAATGTTTATGTGTGATAATAATAATGTCCAGGAATTTGTCAAATTAGCCGACATCCATAAAAGGTTAAGAACTATTCGTATAATCTGATAGCAACAATCTCTTGATAACGTTAGTAACCAAACCACGCATGACCTTAACAATAAATTTCAAGTACCTATACGTATGTACGTTACATTTAATTTCAAAGCTCTAAGAGTGAAACACATTCCAAGTATGTCACAATTAAATCCGCCAACTCCGCGTTATTTCAAACAAGGCATTATTAAATCCGCGGGCGCGAATATTAAACGGGGCGGATACAAAGCGGATAGTAGGAATTCTTTGTGAGCCGGTCAGGTATTTGGCAAAAACATGTAGCGGCCGGATTTCACCTCGATAGCGCTCCCGTCATTTTTACAACAGCCTATTGGGTCGAATTTTTGCGCTCAAGTTATGTTAAATTAAGAATTTTACGCGTGTTAACCCTCGAATACTACATTGGTTAGCTAGTCAGATAAATCGTTCAATGTTTTGGCTTCGATTCCTCAGATTTATGATGGACAGTTAGAATTGAAAATGTAATAAAATAAAAAAATAATAATTTGTGCCACTCATTGCAAAAGAAAATGTTAATAGCCATAAAATATAAAGTAAAATCGTAAGTAAATATTTAAATTGTATTATTGTTAATCCTCTATGTGTGTGTTTATATTTTGTATCTCGGTGTGTCTGCGTGTGTGTAGCGTTATTATATATCCTCACCGAATACCAGGAACAAGGAATCTATGAGCAAATGAGTAAACGAGTTTCGAGTAAACACTCCTTTGATAAATCCGCGAGGTGGGTTCTCGATTTAATTAAATTAATTAACGGAACCATTTGTACCGCGGAACTTACGTCGGATTTTGGGCCAAGCGAAGAGCGGTTTATTGGCTTATTTTTGCGTTGTGAAGTAAGCTACTTCAAGTAGGTGTATTGTAAGATAGAATTTTTATAATTTTAAAGATATTGTTAGTCTAGGCTACTATAAGTTTCTACAAAACTACTTTATAAAATACTGTTTGTAGATTATTTATTTTATTATTTAGATCATACGCTAATAATAATTAACTACTAAGACTATTGAAGTTTAGTAAGTACTTTTTTTTAAAATTTAAAATAATATTTAGAAAATAAAAAAAAACACAAAGCGTTTAGTTCATTTTTGAATACGAAGTAAAAAAAAAATTAGGGTTAAATGCTTGTCCAAATTCGAACCTATCTCGGTTCCTCCTCTAACTTGCACCACATGATATCAAAATCCAACTAATCCGCCATTTATTATAAGCATGTAGGTATCCATGTCCCCTTGTTATAGCCTCGTTCAAATTAACTTTGACGCAAACATTTGCCCACGCGAGATATTGTGGGGTTACGACAATTAGGCATCTTTCACACGACAGTTACTAAGGGCTGTTCTAAATTAAGGTTCAGAAACGCTTAATTAAATGCTCAATAGATATCTATGACGGTTTTTTATGTTTAATTGATATTGACGACCCCTTAACCTAGTTGGTAGTGACCAGCGAAGCGAGAGGTGCCGGGTTCGATTCCCGGTCGGGGCAGATATTTATGTGACAGATAAATGTTTGTCCTCGGGTCATGGGTGTTAGTGATGTGTTATTTGTGTTGTCCATGCCTCCCGCGACACAGGGAATCCTACTGCGGGGGTAAGAGTGTGTTATCGTTTAGCGTTTAATTATACATATTTATATATACACACATCA
>LGAG01000048.1:258874-272181 GCA_001278395.1 Lerema accius | reverse complement strand
CAATTGGATCAAAAGTATGCTGAAAATTAGAGAAAATAATCAACAATAAAAAAAAAGAAATTTCTCTTTACTAGAACTAGAGGAGATACTTTTTGATGATTAATATTGATTGAAGCTGTAGACCAAAATTGTTATTTTATATTAAATTTTAATTTGTTGCAATAAGTTAAATTTTATATTCTTTAACGTTTGTAGCTACCTATCTACCAGTAATACTTACTGTAATACTATTAACTAAGACATTTTTAGTGAGATTCAACTAAGTTTTAATAAATTATTTAATTACCTACATAACTTTAAAAATGTTAAACTTTGTCAAGTTTATAAATACTTTTAGAGTGTAAGTAAAATTTATTTCTTTATGTTTATGTACCCCGTACTTACCTACCTTCCTATATATTAAGAAAATTCAATAAAAGAGTTTATTGAAAGTAAAACATTTTTTATTTCATATAATTTTAATGCTATTATCACAGTGCTGTTAATTGGCGCACTCTATGCTATTAATTGGTGATGATGGTGCTAGTAAATGGGCAGATAGTAATTTTTTACTCTTGCCTATCTACAAAAAAATTGGATAAAGATAAACAATTTTTATTTTTAATATCATCCTACTGATTAAATATTGAAAGTAGAAAACATATCGTAACGGGTGGAAAAAGGTTTTTTCAATGTGATAAATGGCCTTAAGTCATGGCCAACTCTTAAAGTGCTGATAATTGGGTTGTTTACCCTATAATGACATAATTACAGCTACTATATTATATCCACGCCGATAATTAACAGGACCTACTAAATGACTAACACTTCTACAGACCTATTCGAAGTTTGTGTCAAATGTCCCTGAAATAGATGGTAACACTGCAAGCTAGCTTGCTATACCCATTAATAGAACATATGTGTTCTTATTACTAAAAATACTGACTCCATGTCCTAGAACTAGGTTTCCTTGGTAAAGGGTGCCCGTATGTGCACGGAACCCTAAAACTCGTAAATAATTATTCGTTCCATTTGTGAAATTGGCCCGAAACATTCGCAACGCCGTAATCCCCGGGAAGACTCGGCGGCTGCGGGATTATCTTTCTCCGCCGCTAATGTCTTGCGATTTAAGTATTTCTAATCCCCGGTGCAATTATATCAAGTATGAACTAGTTACTGAATGGAAGGAATGCCCTTCAAAATGTATTTAGAAGCGCTAATAGCTGAGCGGCCTACGTCAGTAACAAGTGATCGATGAAGTTTACCAACTGCAGTTGCAGTCAGCATTGGATGGATGAACGCTAGTAGCAAATTTTCGTGTTTCGTAGTCGTTGAATGACATTCGTTAACCGTGTTTTAGAGGACACTAAGCGGTCGGTCTTATTTGTTATATACTTATCGTCGAATGACAGTCGTTAAGTCATGTCGGAGGCCTTCGGGCGAATAAAAACTTGTCACTTGATTTGACCACTAATCGCCAATAGGCACTAAAGCGACGTAGTATTCCATGGTCTAGGCTAGGCGTTCTCAGTTACGAGGAATAACTGCTACTTAGTAGAGTATAGTTGAGTAGAGAATAATTGTTTTGAACATATCTCGCTTGGATCAAACCCCGGACACTTTCAACAGCATTGCGGCACAGAAATCATTTTGCTATACGAGTCTTCAGATCACCTAATAAAAGTTCCTTTCAAAATAAACTGGATATTAGAAGCTATAATTTACGCAAGTACTAGAATTTTAGACCCGCCTCTATAGTGTTCGGGCTTCCGATGATACGAGTAGGCACTATTGAGCTGACTTTAAGTTTCTTATCTCACAATGTAGGTAAAACGTTTGTAAACTTCATTGAAGTTAAATTGAAATCTAGTCCAAAGTATATCTTTATTAACAGACTAACTTTTTCAGAGCTTAATATAAGAACCACTAATATTCTCAATAACACTACCATGACCTACTATCCAACTAACAGTCCCCACTAAAGTTCCACTAGCGATTTATCATGATGTCCATGGGTAGCAGGGAATGATAGCACAGTAAGCTCGTTTGCTATTCTCATATAAAAAAGCGTACTGCCAAACTCTCGCTAGGGATGGGAACAACACGTCATAATATAATATATTAGATCGATAGTTTTCCGACTAAAGTTTTATAGTTGTACATGGATTCCGGATCCCTGCATCTTCCCGTCTGCACGAGAAAATAAGTCAAATAAGAAACTTATGTTGTTATTCGTCGTAATCCGGTATTATCCGGTATTATTCCTCGTGCTCTAGTTGTTCGCGACTTTCCTCTGAGCTTGTTAGAAGATTATCTTAATGTACAGATATGAAAATAATGTCGCGGTAATACCCAAAGTTGTACAGGTTTATGGTATTTCAGATTAAGTTGATTGAACAAATGTCCCATAATAATTGTTTGTTTATTTTTTCGTATATTAGATACGATCTAAGGCAACAGAATTCAACACTGAATAATATTGTAAAATTGACAAAGGACGCATTGATCCATTCAAATAATTAAGTAATGCTTTTAAATCAAGATGCAGAAAGAACTTTAAATTAAATGATTTTTTTGTAATCTTGCAACAGCCAAAATAGCCAGTCTAAGAAAGATATAAACAATAAACAAGCAGACATTCAAAATAATGCTTATATCCATAATAATAACATTGAAAATATAGGCCACTGCCGATTTCGGAACAAATACACCGACAAAATTTAATAAACTCAGCAAGCATTTCATTACGCATTTGGAAACAATAATCCATATTTTGTCAAGTCTGACAAACTGAAATTCCAAGAGAAATGCACGGATAAGAAACGAAAGATGTAGGTAAAAGGCAATAAAATCCGGATATTAGCTGCGGAGTAGGAAACTGTATCGCGAAGACTAATGCCGGTAATCCGGATCCTCGCGGCTTAAGAAACAGTCGACGTTCTTTGGGAGTTCACAAAATTGAACGCTTATTTATCGGTCGTATTTGAAGATTAGTCTCATATGAATCTTTTGACGTAATAAAATGGAAATTAAAATTTTTACTTATGTATATTAAAATCATTTTCCAACTGCTATAAATATTTTAGCAGTACTTAAAGTATTTTGTACTTATTAAAAAAATTGCCTGATTTTATCTAGCATACAAACAGTGTGTAATTGTGTGGCTACAAATAATATCTTCCAATAAACTACGGAATGTAAATAGGGTGCAAACCCTCCTAAGTCTAATGATTTTAATGTAACGAGGTTGTAAGATTCCTTAAAAAGCCAAACACCTAATTCACAATAATCGTACAAGGCCTACAAACAGATACAGCTCAATATATCGTATAATAGTTCTATAAATAGTGAAGCTCGTTAAAGCTTGAAGAGACATCTTGCTACGTTTATCACCAAAATGGAACCCAATTCACACTAACTAATTCGATATCTAAATTACACGGGAACAATTGATACATTGGAGATAGGAGCGATCGACGCGGCTTACACAACCACTTCCCGTACACAATGTACTATTGAGACTGTCGGTGTCTTGGAAATAAAGAAAGCAACTGACGATATGAGAATACGATGAAGAGACATGAACGTGTGTGTTATTTCCTGTATCGTACCTGTGCATTTAATGTTAGAATAATCTAATCTTCAATTTATTAGTGTACACAATAAAGTTGGTTTAATTCTGTTATCTATTTAAAGGTAATTTCAAACGAATAAATTAACAAATGTAACGCTATTGTTTTTGAGGTTTACCAACGGAATTAATTACACATTCAATTAGTTACTTTTGTTCCACAATTAAACAAGGGTATAATATAAGCACTACATCCCGTAAAGCCTTAAGCTGTAGTTATGATTCAAGATAGTGTAGCAAAAGATAAAGTCATAAAATTACTAGTCAGTAACGTAAATTAATGAGTGGTGTTTACTGATACAAGGACTAGTACAGAAACTTGATAGATATCATCGATGGGGCGGGGACCGACCTAAAGCCTAAAGCCAAGTATTCAACGCACGACCAGCATCGGCATTCCGATGGTGAGACCAAAGCTTATCGACTAATTGATCGCGATCAGCTAGGGTGGTACATGATTACTAATAATATCGATAGAGTTTTACGTGTACTTGAGATTGAGACCATTTTTATTTGGACATGTACCTAATTTCTTGTGATATTCCTCAATTTAGTGGAGCTGTGAAATCGTTGTGTAATGTGTTCAATTTACCTTTAGAATGAAATTCACCACTTGGTCTTACAGCTAAATTGACGAGAATGACTTCAATTCCTTCAAGTTAGAGGCGACCGAACTCTGTGTCATCTAGTTTAATTCTAAAATTACTTGGCGGTTGGGTTTTTAATTTTTGAAATAGTTACGGCTTTAAAGCCTACATAACGTAATAGAAATGCCGAAATACAAACTACAAAAATAACGCAACTATTTTAACACCAAATAAAAAAAAATTGGAACAAACTTTTAAAATACTACGCTGTACTGACCGATATTTTAATGTGTATGAAAACTCAATAGTGTAAACCCACAAAGAGTCGTTAGGCTGCCAACTATCGATAAATCCGTGAGAGCGAGCCGCGCCGTCGCACAGCTGTTACGATAACCGCTAACATTCGTGACACATCGCTCTAGTTGAATATCGACTGTGTTAAAACGCATCCCCTATGCATTGTGTCGGTGCGAATTTCGAGTGAAATGGCTTATTAAATAGCCATGGATTGGAATAGTTAGAAGCTTAGTCGTAGTACTGCTTCTAAATCTGTTTTTATCCGACTTCTATGTGGTCGCTATTAAAGAGCTTCGCACAGTGCTTAAATATTCATCAATCTTATTTGCGTTTGATGATAATTTTAAAAAGAAGTTTAAAAAAAAAATTGTTTCTATTTGTAATTTGGTTGGTAAGTTTTAGTTAGCGTAGAATGTTTTTGCTGCAATACATTACAAACATGCATCTTAAAATGAAAAATACTTCATAGAAAGGGCGAGTAAATATAAATTAGTTATTAAGTTTACAAACAAGTTTTCTAATTCAATTATCGATACTCATTACACGCATCAATAGTACATCACTAGCGATAGCATTAAGATGTTGCCCGCGGGGATATTCGCTCGGTATTTCTATTAGTTGGAAATGTTTGTGTAACTGTTGTTTGAACTTCTTATTCCTTTCATTGCAACACATTTGTCATACAGTACTCGTGTTATTGTGATGTGCTGGCGTTCTTCTTCGTATTTTATTGTATCAAAGCCTTCGATCACTAAGTAATTCAGAGCTTATAAATCTATCTTTGTAAAAGCGGTAGTATATTTCAATCTAAGTTCCTGCACGTCCTCGATTTATTTTTAAAACGTATATTTCAATTACCAAAATATACGCTTTAAGTGTTGCTTCTTTCTGGCGTATAAATGAATGGTTTAAACTTTAAACGGTACGACTAGGGTAAATGCACCAATCATGTGCCACTAATTTAAGAATCAGAATAAAATGGGAAGCACAATGCTGAAAATTTTCAATTACTCTGAACAGCGTCCAGCAGCGCCCCCTACTGGCAAAGCAGAGACAGTGCAATTACGAACAAAAACGATTTATCCCGATGTACCGCCACGCACCTGCTATCCAACGGCATATTTAAACTTGGCACCGAGACTTGCTAGATTGCACCATCTTTAACTTTGTCTACATGCAAATAAATGGAATGTTATTGAAATAAATGGAAAGTTAATTATAAATTAGTAAATGAGCGTAAGGTTAATCCAGATTTTTTTATGTTGACATTTTTAATAACTACAGGATTTGTCAGTGTTATTGCACACCAGCAATTTCGCAATATTTTTATTGCTGCTCCTCTGCTATTTATCTTAGCGTGATGTTATAACTATAGCCTTCCTCGATAAATGGACTATAGTTTCTGAGATTAGCGCGTTCAAACAAAAAAAAAAACAAATTTTTTAGTTTTATATTATTAGTATAGATAATCTTTAAAATTATAAAAACCATGGGTACATGCATTTGACACTGAACTTTTTTTAAATAAACTTTTTGTGGTGTATTAAAGAAATGCCTAGTATGGTTTAGTATCACATTTGAACAAAGAAGATGGTACTGTATTCGAGATTTCAGGGAACCAATCAAAATGTTAGTCATTGAAACATCGTCATAGCAAAATACATTCAATAAAATAAGCTTTTACTAAAGATAAGTACACAAAATTTAAATTGATCGGGAGTACCTACCTCATGCGGATAACTAGCGGCTCAACTAAAGTATAAGAGAATATTATGTTGAATAAAATTTTAAAAACAATAATCATCATTTTGTATCGATGTATACCAAAGGACATCACTATAACAACTAAAATAAAACTGTTATCATTCCATCCAATTCGACGGTACGTCAACCATGCGTCTGCGTCCATTGCGCGATGCTAACTTATGCGCCAATTTCGGCCCGTACTAAATCACCGATGGACCTCGTCGGGATATATTGGTCGTAAATTCCGATATAATCTCAATGAATTCCCATGTAGACGGCCTTAAATTTAGTCCCGACGGTTTTTTGTGTCGCATAAGGACATTTATTGTTTTACTGTGGCTCCTGTTGTTTACTATTGAATCTGCAGGCTGAAGCATGAAACATGTTGCTTCGAGATTTGTTTTGTAGTACCATTTTTTTTTAATGAGCACAAGGGAGTAAATTATTGTCGAGTAAACCGGGAGTTCCAAGATATATTTAACTTTTTATAAACTAGGAATAATTGCTGCCAGTATTCTTGAAACACTGCCTCGATCAGACGTGCTCGAAGAATTTTAATTTTTAAGTCATTATAAAAATTAAAGAGTACTTATTATAATAAATTAAATATTAGACTTTTTTGTATCACGTGTTAATTATTGCAATTGCTTACACTGTCGTTGTAATTATTAATGAAAAAGTCGTAAGGTAAAAAAAAATGAGAAACCACGGAATGTTTATCGAATATTGGTCTTTGAGTTGAAACTTTCACATATATAGATGAAAATATCGCATCCTCAAATTTTATTAACTTATTTTGTCAATTGAAATTAAATTTCAAGCCATAAAAGTACATATTTACTTTAACTCTTAGTAACTGAGCGTATAAACCTCAGTTAAGTTTAAACTAGTTAGTGAAATCTAAACAATGTTCAGTGTACGGCGTAGTGGCGACGGCTTTTTAGTTAAATGTGGTTTTAGCGCTGCAGTTAAATTAACTACTATAATTAACCATCTGTGTATCAGTTACTTTTCGTCATTAATATACTACTGTTTATTTAAATTCACCCGCTTATTAATAAATGTTGGTGAACACAGATTAGGGAGCAAAATCTAATCTGCGATGTGTATAATGTTAATCCTAGGATTAGTTAATCCAAGCGTAAGTGATCACATTGTGATCAGAAGAGTAGTTAAAAAATATATCTGAATCCTAAGGGAACCTATAATCGGGATACCATCTATTCTATGTCCTATTCCTGGAAGCAAATTTTATCCATTTGACGGTTAGAGCGTGAAGGACTTACCTATAAACATCCAAATATGCAATCATCCAAACATCTTTACAAACTTTCACATTTATAATATTAGTAGGATCACAATACTACTGGCAAAGCCAATTCATGTCTACGATTATGTTTAATCAAATGCTCACACACAATAATCCTGTTTAGAACATTTTCGTCTGTATCCCGCAATCCAATGATTGACGACGCCTGCCCACAAACGGCTCCTTGCCTCCCGTCTGAGGCGTAGATGAATGAACGACATTTGTACACATTGCTGCATACGATTCCACAAATCTTAGCTCTCACTGAACTAGCCCAGCATTGTACCATCTACAATTCATAAAATACAACAATTAAAGCTAATTGATAGCATTCTAGAAATAACAAAATATTGCCGATACATAATAGCACTTGGCTTTAAGACAAACTTATAGATACATTAATTATAGCGCTAGATAACGAGTGTGAAACAGATGATGCCTGTCCTATTACTATGTCCATAGACGATGGTGACCATTTACTAACATCTAATACATTCCGCTCGCGTGCCTATTCTCTGTTACCTACATTTGAAATTCTCTCCGAAAATAACAAATGATAACAGAGAAACATATGGTCTTGTATTCAGCTAAACAACAGATGGACCCTATTAGGTGCAAATGCGGGGTCTAAAAGACTCGTCATTAAACCTCGTATCGGATCACCGCCTAATCTCATGCCGTATCTGCCACCCTTATCTGTCTGTTGGGTTCATTTGGCGTTTTTATTTATATAAACACGAATAAAAAGATATTACTATGTTTTGTTAACCGTGGTCGAAAATCCAGTAAAACAATATTTTTTATCGAAACCTACGATTTTGACAACGTCACAATTATTTTAACTATTCTAATATTTTACCTTTTCTCTGTTACCTGCGAATGTACTACATTTGTTTATCTAATGATCCATGCCAAATTAAAACTATCTAGTCCTAAGAGTATCTAAGCTAATTCCAAGACGGAAGAACAGACACGGCGAAACTACAAGAGATTCAATTTTCTACGAGACCCTAAAACTGGTGACATAGTTACTATTAACACTGTCTATTTATCACTGTAGACAGTATATGTTATCAGGTTCCTTGGTAAAGGTATCCGCTGACAAATCACAGGGCCCGTCTCGATTGATGACTGGCCTCTGTCCTCCGATGTCTTCGGCTCGGGTTACCATAACTCACTAAAGCGATATATTCAGTGTTTGGTACTACATTACGAGTATTATATTATGCAAAGATATTGTGGCTGAAAAGGAAGAAAAAATAGATGGTATGATTTCTAGAAAGTATTCTCTTAAAGTTATATGAAACTTTAAATAAGATTATAATGATTTTGTGCCATGTAGGTACCCTGAATAAAGGGGACAATAAAGAAAATTAAGATAATAATTTACAATCTACACTACGGAGTCAAACTAACAGTCAGTGGTTTTCGGCGTACCTACTTTTAAAAATGTATCAATTTTAGTATTACAAGATCCAAAGACTATAGTTAACGAACGAAATCTATTTCAAACACAAATCATAATGTCCGTACTTACTTTCCAAAAATCATTATTTTATCTGTAGTATATACGTTCATTCAAACAAAGTGAAGCAAAACACTTCGCTTTATAACCAAAAATCTGAAAGCAGTCAGACAAAGATGTTCACTTCAAGTTAACGCTGTTAACGGTCACGTTTGGTTAACTGGACGCAAAACAAGAAAAAAACATTCAATCAAACAAGGAACACTGCACACGACTCCTCTCCCACAGTTGGTTCCCGAATTGTGAATAGTCCGATTTTCCCGGAATTGTCCCGACCCTCGTCTGCGTTGACAGTTATGCGAAGGTCATCACCAACAGTTGTTCCCGCTTGTGCTCCTTTGAACGGGAATAATGGGTTTTTCGATTCTGCCCTCTTTAGATAAATGTTTTGACAACCCTTGTTATTAATTGTGGGACAGGGAATTTATTTCGTTTTCTTGCTTTCTGTTATACTTTTCATGGTTGTTTTAGTTCTTTGATGTGATGGGTCCCTTCATCACGTTCTATTAGATAGTTCTTTTGCATTGTATTTTTATTAATGTTTTCATTAATAACATTGATCACGATCTCAGTGAGACCGATGTCTTTTTTAATAGAAGATTTAATTCATTCGGTAGCGCTATTGATTCCCGTGATCTAATAAAAGAATAGTTAGTAATTTCTTAATTTGAAGGTATACTTTAACAAAACAAAACAAAGCCACAAGGCTAGTGAAATTTTAGTTGCAAGCAACATGTTCATAATTTTATTTTCGATATTAATAGAAATTGCCAAAAAAGACACGTCGCATATTAATTTAAAATGGTTGATTTAATAATCTGTGCTCAAAACGTACGCATAGTTTTCGATAGGCGTGTGAATTTAGTTTGCATCTGTAATTGAATTTATTGTTACATTTGACGCGTTAGTAGTTAAATTTGAATATGGTCGGTGAAATCCCGGCTCAGTCACAATTTATCTGGCTCGTCGTGTTTGAAACAAAACAGTCGTTCGAATGATTTTACACGAGCCACGGATTTGTTGGATTTTATGGTTATTTTTAACTCAGAAAATCAATTTTTGTGTGTATGAGTTTAGAGCGGTGTTGCTTTTATGTTTCGGCTTAGGGAGTTATTTTTATTTTTTAAAGCTGAGTTTTTGGTTTAAATCAGATAAATCATAAGTCAACTGTACCAAATTTAAAATGATTTATATTATGAGATTATAACTAGTTATAAACGCATAAAACCCGACTATTAAATCTGAGGGTGGCACGACATTTTAAAATTAAAAAACATATGCCATTTTCAAAATAGAGACAGACCATACTTTAAAAAAATCATTATCTTTCTCGTACTGAGGTTTCTTTCTACGAAACTTTGCAATGGTTCCTTCGGCTGTCTCCAGCCTAAGAAACTATAAACCGCACAAAACACTCACTCGCAAGTCGCAATGGTCCGTGAATTATGTGCAGACGGGACCCAATGCGTAATGGACGAGACCAAGCTTGTTTATTGTTTTGTGAGAAACGGCAGTTTGATTCTGCTGACTCCGGAGAACGATCCAAACCGAATTCGTTTTCGATTCGATTTCGCTCTCGATTACAATTGGTTTGAAGTGCAGTCTTAACCATTTTGAATTGAAAATCCCCAATGTCACTACAATTTGCCTTTCTTAAATTCACCACAAATTTTTCATTCAAGTCGATCCAGCCAGATTCAGTTACTGACTTAAGTTCTTTAATTATTTTACTTTTTATCACTTCTATATTTTTGGCTACTTTAGCTGCAAGGGCGCGAGTACTATCTGATCAGTTTCGTGGATTTTCTTGTAGTTTCTTAACTCGACCGCACATTGAGTTGCGCGGCCTTGGTTGTTGCGAACATTGTTGCGACCGTCGAAGTTGTTTGATAACAAGATGAAGTTGTCTTTAGTTTGGGAGCTGAGGCTTCCCAAGACATTGTTACGACAATAATGATGTCTCAATATTCCTTTGAGTATTTCAAAACTGATGACGTGATTTCAAACTCTGTTTACTGTTCAGGTGATTTGGTTTTGAAGATGTTTTGCATTTTTAGATCTAGGATTGTAATGTTACATTGATTCCTGTCAAAGTCTGTAGTTTTGGCTACTTTGTTAACCCTGTTACTCTGATTACGGTTATCATTGAATTATATTATTTAATTTTATTTTGATTCTGTACCATTTTTATCAATTTCTTAACTCATACAAACTTGTTGATACCCATGAAGTATTTGATGACCACTGATCAAAACAGTACACAACAGTATTTATGAAGGGTTTACCTCAACTTAATATAGATATTAATAATTTGTCCAACAATATCCCGGCAAGACGACAATCCCGGAGGCAAATAAACCCGGTTTATGCACGTCTTTGATCAGGCAAATAACCGGGTCTGCAGCTAACGGCCGCGTGTGGCGGAGTGCTCGTTAGGCTGCCTGCACGCGGTCCACTGATGCAGGCGACACAGAATAACAATCTGTTATGTAGCCCGTGTGTACCTTCCCAATTTTGCTTTTGTATAAAATGTTACTGCTTTCTTTAGTATTATTGTAATTTGAAAAAAAAACACCGATTTTCTTTTTCACTACTCGAAAAACAAAGTATGTTCTTTTGATTTTCAGTGCATTGTTTTGCTTTGTAATGATCATTCGGGTATTACATAGAGAATTATAATTTTTAAGTCACGGATTCTGACAAGGGACTAATTTATTTATTGTAATGCCTTCTGTATTTACATAAGTTTCTATAACTTTGAAATTGTGGAGTAGTTTCGGCTCATGTATATTTTAGGTCATAATCAAATTTTAGTGAAATTGTACCAGGTCTTATGTGGCAGTTTATGTTTTAATTTTTTTTTATATTTCTGTCGTGAATATATGAATAAATTAATGACTGTATTGGCTGAAAAGCAGAAATTGGCGTGCTTTATATTAATTGATTCGCTTGCATTTACATGATTTAATTTTTCTTATTTATCCAAATTGAAGACTATACGCGAAAGTGAATGAAAGAGTGATTCAATTAAAATAACGAATTCTACATGCAGACGTATTTTTTCTGATTGTTCATTTTGATTATATTAATGTATTAAAGTTGATCGTAGAAATGAAACGAGTATATCAACTAAATAAATACAACGACAAAATTAGGTGGAACTTCAATGCAGACCTCTAGAACGATTTTAAAACGAATACCAACAACATAGGAGTTTAGCTCTAGATATATTCTAAAATCTGAAAAGCTCGGAATAGCGGGCTGTCTCGTGGTATCTGAAACCGCGTACTTAAGTGTTTCGCCGGGATGCTGAATAAAACAAATCTGTCTTCGCAGCGTTTAACTCTTATTTCCATCCACTTCTCGGCTATTTCCCATTTATCTTGTGGCTCAAGTTTAAAAAGACAAAGGTTTGCAGAATTTTAATGGATTCTATGGAAGACGAGACCTCAATTTCGGATATTGATAGAATAGAATACTTTGAAGGTTTTTTTTAAAGTATTGATTGGGTAAGTTAGAAAAACAACAATGGATATTCAAGAATAATTAACAGCAGTCGGGTTGCCATATTTATTTGATTCGTACTTGAATCTAATTGACTGGTTGGTAAGGAAGCAATTAGAGACCTTATCTGTTTAACATCGTTCTGATTCACATGCAACAGTAACATTTTTAGCTTTTTACGAAACCACAAATGGCCTTAACCACTATCCTATTGACCTAGTGATAACATATTCACCCGTGCATAAGGAAGAAGACCTAAATTCATATCCATGTCGTTGTATTTTTTCCTGCCATCATAATAAAGTTTCTTGTCGATCCGAGCGTCAGTAAAAGGAAATTCTCTTTCCACATTATCCCTGCCTATTCCCGCCGAGTTGTGATCTCCTAGTACCGACAACATTGCTGACGCGACAACTATTTCGCCATCCCTCTAAATTGTTGCCGCTTGTATTGTGTTGTAAACTATTTGCGGGTTTCCCCGAGCCACGGATACTCTGTTGATACTGTTAATACGATAACATTCTTTGAGGTATTATTATACGCATATTGACCGTAGTTGTGAACATTTTGGATTTTATTTCGTTATTGTCTTGCTTAGCTAGATAGTTTAAGAGATTAAAAAAGTTGTGTTTGATTTGTTTCTCCTTAATATCTTAATTGTTAATATTAAATAAAGTATAAAATGCTAATAGAATTAAAACACTTAATACCTAAGAATAGATAGGATTT
>LGAG01000048.1:221628-238104 GCA_001278395.1 Lerema accius | reverse complement strand
ACTTATTAATATTGTCTGTTGGACCGAAATCTTCCCATTTTTATTTTGAAGTAGCTATCGGGCAGCCTAATATCTACTGAACCTACTTCAAATAAAGACTCTTATATTAAGAGAAGTCACAATAGAAATTACTTTGGATTTCAATCACGCAACGTTATAATGGAATCTATTTCGAAAGAATTTTCATTTGCTGTATTGAAGAAAATCTGTCAAAAAATTCGAGGATTGTTACAGGGGAAATATCGATTCACTCGATGGTTGTATGTTCAAATTAAAATATGAGTTTTTCTCCATCTATACAACTAAATAAAATTGAAGTGTCTGTTTGTAATATAGAAATAACCACTTTTAATTAATGCATACGTTTGAGTATATGTATACACGGTACACGTACCACATATATAATTATATTTTTTTAATTTTTGTCTGTCTGTCTTGTGTTTTAAGAGAAAAACTCAGGTTAACAGGTTTACACAGTTAAGCTCTGGATAGAACAGCCAAAGAAAATGCCATAATTCCACTACACTTTCAACTGTTTTTGTTTCCGAAGACCGGTCGTCTGTCACTCCTCATTATTGCGACGCTAACTTTCATGATGAAGCTACTACAAGTTTACTTAAAACTTTTACTACGCGGTTAGTCAAACAATTACACAACTAAATCGATTTTCCTTGTTTATAAGCTTTATAAGGCTCCTTATTTTTTATTTATTATATATTTCGAGTAAACCTGACGACCCCGTAACCTAGTTGATAATGACTCTGCGTGCGAAGCGAGGGTTCCCGGGTTCGATTCGCGGCCGGGGCAGATATTGATGCGACAGATAAATGTTTGTTCTCGGGTCATTGGTGTTAATTATGTTATTTGTGTTGTCCATGCCATCCGCGAGACGGGAAATCCTACTGCGGGGGTATGAGTGTGTTAGCTTTAGAGCGTTGAAACCTCCTGTGTTAATTGTTTTTCTGCTGAAATAACGAGGCCATGGTGTCAGTCTCCCTTGGGCATTACATTTGTCCTCATAAGTTAGCTTACGCCACCATTTGCAATTATTTTCATATCTTCTACATTGCAGTGATTCCTTTATTGTTGTAGATGTCCATGTGTGTCGAAGATCCCATCGGATAAGTTTAGATGCAATGGTTTCCTGATATCATTCCTTATTATCCTCTGTTGACGTCACTGCAAAAAATAAAGCCCGTGTAATTATGTTTGAATATTTAAAAAGATTTCTATGTGACTCCAAATAAAAGCTAAATTTCTCGAGGACACGTAAGGTAACTCGTTATAAACCTTAATATTCGGAAACCAACTTGTATAAATACTTACAGCGTTTCTAAAGTATGATTTTTTAAAAGGAAATCCCCAACATTTATATTATAAAGCTCTGAATTCGGTATATAACATGAAAAGCTTCCCCATTCGTAAGTTTCTGCGCTCGCCGTGACATGAGATTCGCCACGAATTGCCTCCCAGCACATAAAATTGTACTCATAAGGCAATTTTTCCTTTCAAATATAAAAGGGGACTATTTGTAAAGACCTAAAGACCGCTTTCAGTGGCTAATTTTACGAGAACGCAACTTCTAAATGTTCCGCGAACTCTGACCTAGATGAATTGAAACGATTTCGTTTGAAACTAATTTAATCCAAATATTTGCTGACGGGAAAGTTCCTGACATACTTTACTGAAGTTTCTGTGAATTATTGTTTGTGTACAGTTATCTTATGAGTTAATGTCGGAACCATTAGACATAGTTGAAAACTGTTTAGTATTTTAAAACTAATTTATGAAGGTACTATATTATTAAAGTAACCATATGAGGGATACAGGCCATAGTCCACCACGCTGGTCTAGTGTGAATTGGCAGACTACACACGACTAAGAACTTTATGGACTACTTTTAGGTGGCCAGGTTTGCTCACGATGTTTTATTTAGAAAATTAGAGGTGCGTGCCGGGGATCGAGTCCAGGAACTGTGGTTCGGGAGACCAACGTTCAAACCACTAGGCTATTACTGCTCGACCCACTAGGCTATCATATCACCCTCAATTAGTAAATAAAAGAAGACAGTCAGTAAATAATCTTTGTCGTATTAAGCCAGATTCAGGACGCAGAAAATACGAACATAAGCCGAATTCCCCTCCTAAAAGTCATAAGAATAGATTCCTAAACAAATGACATAGATGGCGCTGCCTCCATACATTTGTTGTAATAGGCCGTATACATTTTACGGGGGAATAAAAGAGTATTCCACCAAAGACTCGGATCACACTCTGTCGTTCGTTGTAACTATTTTATAGGGATGTTACACCTACCGGTATAAACTGGGCACACAATGGGATTTTTAATGTTTATGCTCGTATATCTTTAGCGATTTTAAAGGCTTCTGTGGTAGATAATATTATGGCGTATATTATGCCATCCGCTGTAAGGCGAGATTTATGAAATGATTTTGTTTTATGGGTACACAACATAGCTTACCTACACATAAGTGTAATTTTAAGTGATTAAATGAAATCAAAGTCATTTAATTAATTAATGTTTAACTATTCAAAAATTATTTTGATGACACAGATCATAGCTAAGTCAGATTAGTAGATGCCTGCTGATGTTTTCTTTGGTTCGAATGGAAAGAATTCTTGCCTACTTGGAAATACAATATCAATTTTAGCAGTGTACAATAAAGCGTATTGTATAATGTCTAACTTAATTGTTTGTTCAATGAACATTGTTTTACGTATGAACTAATAACAAATGGAGGAAATTACCTCTTGTTATTAACATCAGGAGAATGTCATGCCACTTTACTAACTTGTGAAACAAGACGGCATTACATTTGTCTCGCAATCTCGCGCGGGGCCTGACAAATAGTGCACTTACGCCATCTTACGGCCACCAAACGAAACTACACGTTACCCCGCGGCTCCGGCAAATGGATTGCCTCTCTTATCAGATCTCTGGAGATTTACAAACGGGTATAGGTAACTCAATTGCGGCATTATTGTGCTCGATGTTGAAATATGTCACCGATGGATAAATTGTGATCGTACGGAGTTTATGCGGCGAGATTTTGTTTTGTTTACTATTTTTGTTACTACGTTTATTTCAACTTAACTTATACTTGTGAGTTGTCGAATCATTAGATAGTAAATAATCACGTAGTCCATAGAAATCTAAAACATAAAGGCAGTAGCAACGTGTTACCTACTAATCAGAAAGCGACTTTTGTAGAGTACCTACTCTACTAACTACTGTCATTTTTTATTAAGCACGTTGTATTTCTGCGGGCTTAATTAAATACGATATATTCATCAAAATAAACATCAAATTGTTGAATTCCACGTCAACTACTTTGTCAGACAGTAGTACTTCCAATCATGGTTCCTTTGAACTTACCTTACTCTTCCTTGTTCCAGGATCTTCAATCGGAGATCGAGACTCATCGCGATGTGTACGCGTCTCTCACGGGCACGGGCCGCCGGCTTCTGGGGTCACTGTCCTCCCAGGAAGACGCCGTCATGCTGCAGAGACGACTCGACGAGATGAACCAGCGATGGCACCATCTTAAAGCCAAGAGCATGGCTATCAGGTAAGGCTTAAACCATTAATCATCACAGTATCTACCCTCTATCGTCCTATCGAAGTTCGTTACGATGTCCATGGGCGACAGGATTGGTGGCAATGCCAGCTCATTTGCTTCGTTAATACGACAAAAATCTTAACTTTACTTGTCAAAATCAGTTGGATCAGAAGAAAACTCTGCAGGATTCTTTCAAAACGTAGGTAACAATATGATTCAACAAAATTCAGCCATTCCACGAATCATGAAATTTGAAAAATAAAACAGTCAACACGAATACATGCAACATTCCAAACCAGTAACTTGGTAGTTACTTAACCGATAAAATATTTTTACTGAGTTCTCAACTCCAGATCCCGACTCGCACTTGGCCGGTTTTGTTAGGATACGATTCGGTTTATTTATTTCACCGTGTGTGCACCTCACAGTCGATTGTTTCCGATTAGAGCAAGCATTGGGCTTCGTTCGTTTACCTGTATCTATGTAGTGAGAGTTATCCCACTAAAAGCCTCCATATATCAAACTAGATTAGAACTATTTTTAGCAAAAGCTCAAAACGCCCGCAGCAGGTGGTGGAAAATTTGATGGGAGAGGAACAGTTTTGAAAATTTTAGAAGCAATTTATTTTATGCACTGCGGATTATAAAAGTTACGCGGTACACTGTAGTCAAATGTTCTTAAAATGGCTTTATTTTATGAGTTTTATTATGAGGAACGAGTAGACAGGCCACCTGATGGTAAATTGTCTACGTCATCTATATACAACTGATATATAAAGATCACTTATAAGGACTGAAATTGTAACACGTAAAACATTTCTCGATACGTTCTTAGGATTATAAAGCTATATCCATGGGTGAATAAAGTTTCAACAATGCGAGAATAAAAGATTAAACCATGCGGAGTTCACCGACTTCTAAAAAAAGTTGATTGCTATTGCGTCCTCCTTGATTTGTAGAATGCACCATCATCTAGGAAAGTTGCCTTGAAGTCAATGATAAATGGAACCCACATTCCCATTTTCAACTCTCTGTCCTTGCTTAAACAAGACTATTAATACCCTTTCAAAAACACCATACCTGTATCATTACCGGTATCTCAATAGTGCAAAATAGCGAAATCTGTATAACTCACCTGCGTGTGAACCGATCATCCTATTACTTGCTAATGGAACTAATTACAGCCGGGAGTAGCAATTGATTTAGTCTGCGGCCGCGTCGCCGCTAGCGGGATGGCGGTGTCATTTCGCCCGGGAGCACTGATTGGAGAGGAGTAGCTAATTACGGATTAGATTTCATACCGCAACCGTTAATCTGATTTAGAGGCGACAGCATGATACGATGCATTGCTTTTTACATTGGTTTTTATTATGAAAAAGAACTGATTGCAGTTTTTTAAATAGATAGTGTAATAGAACGACAGGCTGGCTAGGAAATGACTACTTTTTTAATTGTCTTTCACCATACTGTACTAAATTAAGAAAAAGTTTTATCAAATATTGCAGTCACTTGCAACTTAAA
Source organism: Lerema accius (assembly GCA_001278395.1). Lineage (NCBI taxonomy): Eukaryota > Metazoa > Arthropoda > Insecta > Lepidoptera > Hesperiidae > Lerema > Lerema accius. The sequence goes on along the minus strand of LGAG01000048.1, from coordinate 233,004 downwards.
TCTGCTATGAATTATTCGATATAATTTTCAAAATAAACAACTCGTATTGCTGAAATTCGTGTTTTTTTTTTAATATTTTAATTGTTTAATTAATTAAGCGTAAAATGTAAGTTGTGTAGTCTTGAAAAGTCGAAATGACTCAATAACTTAAGTTTTGATTAAGTGATTACGTCTTTTTCGAGTATATGATGTACTATAGTAAAAACCAGAGTGTAATAAATTAAATTTGCACGTTTTAATTTAAATATCCTCACCATTACATTTTCACCAAAATAGTTTCAGTTTCATTGAAACAGAAATGTCCAAACAGCGTTGATTAAACACACGCCGATATATCCGAACGCATTTTTAAATGTCACAGTCGAAATGACAGATTGCGAGTTGGCGGGAAAAGCGCGAACGTTGGCCATTTTGTTTTTCTGTTTGCTTTTTTCGTGTAACAAGCCAGTTACGCGTGTTATTCATATTGAGAGCTTGTTTGAATATTTCGTTCGTGCTGGGGTTGCTTTTATTTTTTGCGTAGTTTAAGCGTCTGGGTTGGCACCTGCGTTCGTTTATCATACATACCATTAACTTCATGTCCAGATTTTTTGTAACAAAATAGACACTTGTTTCATTGCCCTCATATTTTTTCATGTCAATTGCTGACAAACGAATGAGCCTAGAAATAATACGGTACACAATTTTTCGCTACGGTGTCATGTTATATTATTAACAATGAATGTCATAAAACATTACTAAATAAAAGTAACAAATAGACAGGGAATTGCTCCTTTATGTGGGCACGTAGCGACGAACGAATAGACTTGAAACATACTTCAATCGTAGCTTATGCGTAAGCTACCAAAATACTAGTTTGTCAAATTATAACTTTTCAAATATCCTTTTTTTATATTTAATGTCTTTAGTAACCTTTAATTAAGGAGGCTTTCCTTTTCATTAGAAAAACATATCGCATTTAAGATGTTTGTTCTCAAATCCAGCCATTGCTGATCATTGCCTAACTTGCATCGTACTAATGCAGGCACACTACTTCCCTCATTAATTAGTGTCACTAATTACATAATTGTCTAAGACAAACGCGTGAAGCATCGAGACAATTCCCAGTGTAATTGAAGTGGCAGGTTCTCAGGAATGCACTGTCGATCAATTTGAAACTTAATGCTGCATTGGTAATGCAATTAATAACAATGTAGACTTTATTATCGCAGAGATATCAAGACCTTTACATTAGTTATTCGTAGGTTTCTTGTACACGATTAAATTAGTACCTATTACAAACTTGCATTAGGAAACGTCAAACGAAACCTACTCGTACCTAAAGTTTCAAATCAAATAGGTAAGTGTTTGATTGAATAGTCTGAATGCTTGATAAAAACGTAAAATTTGACATGCAAATTTGATCGTTTACAGGCAACTTTATTATAGGTATTTTATTGACTATTCTTATCAAGATTCCGTCAATTAGCTTCAGCATATTTAATTATAAAGATATCAAGCTATAAGCCGGCTTACTCCCGAAAACGATTCGAACTTGATTTGATTTTCAAATCGATCTGACTTTTGATTAGTTCAATCAAGATTGAAAGTTTGAATATTTTCAGTAATTAATCATCTCTGTCAACCAATTTTAATCTGTTTGTCAGCTGTAATTAGTAAGCTTTTGTCGTCAAAAATTAAAACATATTCCAAAGAATAGTATTGACATAAACTATTTGTAACTCAAAATTTATACTTCAGGATATTGATAAAAAACTGTAATTATAAAGGCCATCATTATTGTAATAATGGAAAATATATATTTTTTTTTTCAATTAATTTTTTTTATAACTTTTTTCTTCGTTAATCAGGCTATTAATTAGTTCTTAAGATCAAAAAATAATTGAATTTGAATCTAGCTACGTAATTTTTCATCATTAGATCAGAAACTGCTCATTTCTGGAATCATTACTACAGTGTAACTTTGTGTCTAACTTTACGGACAAACGCATTGAATCGCACATTACGGACGCGCACCAATTAACGCGCAGATGCATGCAATTGTCCGACTGATCGGGAATCCACCGAATTGTATTAGCATCCTATACGGGGATCCATAATTGGATGCTTAATTGGATTGTTTAGAATATGCTAGACGCGATATTGTATTTTAATAGCGTTTATCATCTGCTGCAGTTCTTGTTACTGGTAATTATGTTTAACGAGCAACCCGCTCTCGTCTCGTTTCGGGAAACCACAGAAGAGGAGAAGTGTTTTTTTTTTCATAAAATCCTTGTGATATGTACGGTTGATATTTAGATATAAAATTGAGAAGAAGAGCAGAAAACTAAATTTTATGTACAATTTGCGTTGTACGTACCTACGTTTAATTTAGAAAATAAAACAAAACGCACACTATCACATAGTGTTTTATATACAGACGGGCATGCAGAAGGCGCAGTTAACAGTGACATGAACGTTTGCCAGCAAGGGATATTATAATATTGAACGAGTATATTATTTTCGACCAATCTTAACCAACACGGTACGGAAAAGTGGAAAAATCAACACAAAATTAACCCTCCTTCCTAGGTTAAAGCAAACGTACAAATCACTTACCGTTTTTGACCACCATTTTTCATCTCCGCCGGTGTCATTTGTAACATTTTTAATTAACGGTACAAAATTAGCCGATTTATCAACGGCACGATCCAATGACAGCTCAATAAATAACCGTGGAAATTTAATTTGCTCTCGGTCATTCTTACTGTTTTGTTTGTACTGCGAGGCCACTAGAACAGCGATTTTACGATTTGCTTTAAAACGCTTTCAGTGTGACTGTACTGTGTGTGTGACTCGTTTTGAATTTAGAGTTGTTGTTGGGAAGTTTGTTTTTCAATTGCTTATAGTTTATAGTTTTGTTGTATGTATTTTTTATTGTAAAAAGTTTTTTGTACTATTTCGTGCTATTTTTACACGTGCGTAAATTGTTGTCGCTGTTTAGTAAATTGTTGTTCTTTTTTTCTGCGGGTCGGCGGTATCTTATTAAAAAAATAAATATACATATAACACAAGTCAATCCTTCAACAGAGATGAATTCGATGACACATCATAAGTTGAAATTCGTCAATACATTGCTGTGATTCATGCCAAAGAAATTAACATAATATTATGTATTACGTTCTTGATGAGGCTTAGTAGAAGTCACAACTCTCAGGACTGAGGTAAACGACGAAGAGAGATATCTTATGTAAATAATGCTTGAAAAACATTACCCCCCTTTTGGTTCAGTAGGGTAAAAAGAACTGAAGACCCATTTACCGCCGCTGATCGTCATCCAGACGTCAGACGTTCTGACAGCTGGAGTGATAAATATTCTATTGAATTTAATTTCCTTTCTAATAATAATTCAATGGTCTTGCTATTTCGCTCCACGGAGCCTCTGAGTATTGTTCCGCTATTTCTGTTGTAAATGGAATAGATTGTACACTGTTCATTCAAAGTGAAATTGATTTATATCGTTGACACTTGTTGAGTAGATAAATTTGAAAAAAATATAGATACTTTAAAGAAAAATCTAAAAAAAAACATTGAAATTATTCTCAAATATACATAAGTAGCGGAATGAATTTCTAAAAGCAAGAATACATAATATGCGACACTCAATTGAACTTTGAATTTTTTTCTTAAAGTCTATATTTTAAGCTTTTGCATAACTTTTGAAGTTTCGTAGGACGGATTCTGTATAAATTATTATTACAAAATCTTGTTCAGCAATAATAAATAAAAAATGTATTTGAACCAAAAGTTAAAATGCGCTTGTAGCTTATCAATCAGTAACTTGGAAGTTAACTCGTTAATTAAAAGGATCATAGCATAGAAAGTTAACGATACGCCATAAATCTTTTCTTTGCCGACATCCAAGCAAACCGTAAACCGTCGTGGACGTCGTAATGTCCGCTGACCCTAATTTATTTCGCATCTATTATCTTTATTGTCCTCTCCCGTTACGAGTTACGAATAGCTTCTAATCTTTCTTCTTTTATCAGAAATGTAAGGGCTGTAACTACGATATGAAATGATATTTGATTTTTTAAGTTCTGCGATGGTTCAACGCAAGAAGGAAGTTCTTAACTTAATAATTAAACTTAATAATTAAGTGTAGATTTAGTAATAATTTAAATTCTGCATAATCAGTATTACAACAGAAATTTACTTTTTTTACTCCAAAATAAGCAATCTCTCTTCATAACTTAAAAAATCACTTAGAGCGAGTAGAAAATAGAAAATCCAAGAACAAGTAAAATGTTTTGGTAAAAAACTATATTCATACAAGCCTAATATACAAAGTGGAGGACACAGGTGTCTGCAAGAAATTAGGAAACAAGTTCTCTTTCCCACTTCGCAATTTAAGTTTGGGTTCCTTGGAGAATCTAATGAACAGTTTGGAGAAAGGACATGACACGTCTCCAAAAACTTGTCAACAAACGCTAAAACTGGAATGTGACCGAAACTTACATCTCGAACCTTTGTACCGCAATGTTGGCATACCAAACCTGATACAGGGTATGACGAGGAAGGTATTACAGTATCTCGCATGCTTACCTGAACGTTGAATTCTTGGGAAAGTTATTACGAAACGGGAAAACATTTTGGGTCAGTACTCAGACCCTGTAAGCCGAAGTTAGGAAGTGACGAAGCTACGGATTGGTAAAGGTTTTCATAGACTGAATGTGGGTTAGTAGATTTTATTTAAAAGTAATTATGGATGGAAGTACTACTACCTACATCGTACATCTCGTCAGCTATAATGGTGATACAGTATTTGAAGAAGACCATAGCATGATTTACAAACAGATGGGATCGTACTCAAACATTGACTACATGTAAAAAGTAAGAAAAAACCCGCCATCTATAAGAAAAACTGTGTATTATCTTAATATGCTACACCAGCTGACTAGTTCACCGTCTTTGCAAAAATATGAAGCCAAGCCTTTCTGTTATTAATATTGTCACGTTTCTCGAACACGGCGTGATGTTGAAAAATGACTTGCCATTTTAGTAACTACACGACGAACTCAATATTAAAACGAAAACTTCGGCTTCAGACGGTTTATGGGGTTGTGAGGGTTCGGATTTAGGGGACGATGGGAAATTGCTTCAGAAGAGTTTTATGCTTCGAATAATATCAAAGAAATAAGCATATTATTCAGAAATAAGATTTTGTGTATCACTTTTTTCTCAACTAAGCATTTGGGCTGAAAATAACTTTCACTGAAAATGGGTAGCAATTTCACTTGTTATTTTTACCGTCTATGTCGATTTACAAAAAATCTTTTAGCTGTCAATGTATGGCATTCATTTTAACTTTAACCTGACTTACGTTAGTACACTTATCAGAAACACAAGCAGTCCTCAGAGGTTACAATAAATCTTGAATAACTTCGAGAAGATTCAATCTTAATAACGAAAATAATATCTTCTACTACTACACTAACACTACTACTAATACTAACAGTCCTTCCTACAGTCCTACTCATGGTTGGTAACGATGTCCATGAGCGACAGGACAGGGGATGGTGACTTAAAACAATAACAATACAAAGAAACAAATAATAATACGAAGACAATGTTTTACTGTCCACTTCGCACTTAGTGTGGCCATAAAACTCGCGTGCCGAGTGCAGTGAGATATACGAGTTGCTCTGGATAATACGTTATGGATTGTGAGCACGTTAAGGCTATTTTATTGCGTTCAAATTGTGTATAAAATGTTGTGTACTTTATTTATAAGGGTATGAAATTACAGGGTAGGAAAGAAATCGAAAGTATTAAGGTTCCATTATATTTTAACTTTTTGGGTTTATCAGTTTGAGTAAATCACTGCATGACACAGAAAAACTAAATGAAATTCAGATTAAACTACTATATTTTAATTGTTTTAAAGAATGTTGAGAATTTTTCGTTTCGAATATTCAAAAGTAACTAGTACAAAAAAAGACTTCAAAAAAAATAAAAAGTAAGTTTTCCGCACTGAAAGCTTTAATACACGTGCAATATGTAAAATAACTGCCGTGACACGAAAAATTTAAGCTACACATAAAAAAAGAACAAAATAAAGTTATATTGTTAACCCCGCGAACACTCAGACCGTACCTTTTTTGCATAGGCAGCGTCATAAACGCCTGTCAGAGACGCCATAGTCATAGTAAAATGAACCGAGTTCTGATGCGTATGTTTACAGCCATTTTATGACACCCCACAGCGTTATTAAATGTTTATGTACATACTTATACTGCCTATACATATTTTATTTGTTTGTTTATTTATTACAACTTTTATTTCAGTTGGAAAATATTTTTATCTCGTAATGTACCCAATGATATTTCTGCAAAAAGTGCTTCGCTATATTGAGTTTATCCTTATGAACTCCATGATATTATTTGTCGTTTAGTTCTTATTCTGAAAAACAGCCCAATTGCACTTACAAACATTCCTACTTATGTAAATGTCTTCTTCTTTTATACATAATAGCCTACCTAATTAATGTATTACCACAGGCGAAAAAATATATAGATTGAGACTTCGGAACAAATGAGCGTAGTAGAAAAAAACATAACGTACTTATCAAGTGATAATTCCCGGTACATTGCTCGACAGGCCATGCTCTGTGACATACGTCAAATCGTAAAAAAAGAAAAAAAAAAGCTTAATTTTTTTGTTCTGAAGACTGAGTTTATACATTTTTTGGTCTGAGAGTATCACTTTTAAAAAAGCCTGCATAATATTTCTCACCTATCTAAAACGCACTCGGTTCAAAACTGAAAGGTTTAAGTTAATATACTGTTGAGTATTAGTATAAATGTAATGTCAAATATTTGTCGAATACAAAAAGGGCGGCCGGTCATAAGGGTGCTTAGTACAGAGTAACAGATACATCAAAGCGAAGGGGTTTGACCACAGTACACCTGAACCTTTACCAAGTTAAATAGACGTTATTTACTTGAGCTGTGTAGTACGAAGGGATATAATTAGTATAGACGTAGATCTAGTTTGTTTGTTATACGATGGTTCTACATCTTTCAGACTTTGTTTTTAATTTATTTATTAGTGTTATGTTCAAATGGGGTTTGGTGGATTTATTGGCCGTAACTATATTTTTTCACAATATATTTCAATATGATTCAGCATGAACGAATATTGTTGAACATACTTACGTGGCATATTGTATACTATTGCGTAGTTATTATTAAAAAAAAATTTTTTTCCCCGATTCTTCTCCATATTATTAATGAACCTTTACGAAACGGAATTAGTTAAAATTACGTGCATAATTGTATTTTTGATACCTGTATGAATAAATAATTTCCAATTTAAATTTTTTCTTAAGTTTTTGGGCATTTCAAGAAAAATGATCATGTTAGTTGTCAATGTCATGATTTTGACAATTCTAAGAACTAACTACGACATATACTGTAGCGTTCAAGTTAATCCCCTAATAGAGACCTTTACTAAATGTCTTCAATCCTGCGCGATCCTTCTTAATAAGATTAAGATTATTCATTACCGAGTTAACCCTTCACAAATTTCCAACGAAAGCTATGAAGAAACTGCAAAAGTATAAATATTTTAGTGAAAATTTCATATAATTTCTGCTCCAGAACGCCTTAAAACGCAAATTAAACGTTATTAATCTCCATTCCAAATTACTTAATCGTCAAATGTCATTCATAATTAAGCACAAGGAAACTTTGCGCTGACTCTGAAAAACAACCCTTATCACTGGACGATAAGATTCATTTTAAATCCCAATTACATTTCTTGAAGTTTTCATTTCGATGGCAGCTGCAATTTGGACTTAAGTGTGTCGCAATAAGAACTAAATGAATTACACATACAACCCCTTTCAAAAGTTGTAGAGAACCGAGCGAGTATAAAATTCTTAGCGAGCGCTGAGATTTATACAATTTCTTAGGGATGGGAACTGAAATTGCTAGTTATCGATATTTCTTTATTGTAGAGTTTCTTTATGTCTTCTTAAATATATAATCCATGTTATCGTAGCTGTCAAATTAAGGTGAAATAAATCGTGTTCTACTTATCCCTTGGTTTTGATATTTTTATTGTTATAATCTTAATGTAGTGTGGCTTAGTACATTTCAAGATCTTTGACAAACTAATGTTCAGAACTCTTTAATATAGATCTTTAGGTGGTACATCGATAAATAAATTAATAAGTGTAAAATTTTCGTAGTTTCGATAATATTAGAAAATAGAAAGAAAGAAAATAATAAGGAAAGGAAAAAAATAAAGTTACAAAAACAACTATGTCACCGCAGAATACAATAAATGACAATATAATTACTTACTTGCAGATTTCATAACCAAATTTTTGAAGTTGGTTAAAAATTAGGGTATTTTAGGAAGTATGTAATAATTAAATATGTTAGGTAGTGGACATCCCTAGTGTAACGCAACTCAAGGTTTAACATATTAGGGCGGCGCGCGGCGCGCGGCAGCCAAATTTCAACAATTGTAGTCATCTCGTGTTCTGAGCCAAGCTCCTGAAATATTGCCAGGATATCTTATTCTAAATCTTTATCTTTGTCGTGTCGTGCTACATTGTCCCGGGGAATTTTGAGGCTACCAAGACCACTATTTGCTTACGTCTTGAATAGTACTATTTCTTTTAAACTAGGGCTTCTTTAAGAACGTAACGCTATAAGTATTGTCTTACGAATGGCACTACGATGGTGTACACACGTTTCGTGACGTAAGTTCTAATGACGTTGTCAATAGCATAAGGTTTTAAGGTTTAAGATTAGGAGGACTTATATCTATCTATCTATCTATGTCTATAAAAATCAATTACTGTTTGTTAGTAGCGCTAAAATTCAAAAATGGCTAGGCCGATTTTTCTAATTTTGGTTTTAAATTATTTGCGGAAGTCCAGGGAAGGTTTAAAAGGTGATTAAGTAAGCAAAAATGTTCAGTTTTTTTTTATTCTGAGGCGGTACGAAGTTTGCCAGGTCAGCTTGTTATTTATACTAATTTCATCGTTTTAAAAACCTCCTCTCATAAAACTTGATATCTACAAAACGCATCTTATTTCCAAGTAAACTACAAGCATGAGTGCTTTATAACTTGAGGAGCAGAACTCAAAAGACTACTGTATCCACTTTGAACTGGAGCCAAGCTCATGAAATATTGTCGGTGGAAGTGAAAAGGTATCTCGTGCTGTTGCCGACAACTTTCTTTTGTTTAAGTTTCCGTTTGCGAGAGCTACGGGTATCCTTAATTAAATTTATCTTATTTCAGGGTTATCCTTATTATTTATTTGAATGTCCAGTCTTTAGAAATTGTTGCGAGGTGCTTATACGTTAACTATTAACAGCCGGGTTTGATAAATACTAGTTCTTACTAAAGAAAGAAACGTCTTAGGGTTGACCATAAGAGGTTGTCATCATCATCATATGGAAACTCCATGTAGGAACTTTTGATATTTTTGAAAAAAAACATTTATTTAGTTGGTGTAAATTTAAAGACGATAGAGATTACCAATTGCTTTATTATCCACTTGAGCAGTCATAATTTCAGCTATAATAGTAAACTTCACAACTATTTTCCTCTGAATCATCTTTCATCTTTACCTTACCCCATGTCCTCACTTCCAGGAACCGACTGGAGAGCAACGCTGAGCATTGGTCGGCGCTCCTGCTGTCGTTACGAGAGCTCACTGAGTGGGTGATCAGGAAGGAGACCGAGCTGAATGCCCTGGCACCCCCCAGGGGAGATCTTCCCGCACTGCTCAAACAACAGGTAACTAACTCCTCTTCAGCTTAGGCTATTTGGCTTACGAGAGTTGGTGGATATCTGTACAGTAGATGCAGGAGTAGACCCCTTTTTAGGGATAATTTGAGGTGAATTAGTAAATTTTTTTGCATAGTTAAAGTTAAAAATATACAGTCAGTTTTGACGGCAGAGTGAGTTTTGATGAATTGAAAAGTTACTTTAGTTGTTAGTGTTATTGATGATGCTGTTTACTTTTCCCATTCGAAAGGTTAGAAAGATTAATTTAATTTACGTTAATTTGTACCAAAGAAGATCATAATTATTGTTTGATGATTTTTTTAAGACGTACTTTTGTTTTACAACTCAAACGAAAAAATGTGTAGACTGAGTCTTCAGAACAAAAAAATGAAGTAATTTTTTTACGATTTGATGTACCTATGTCACAGAGCACGGCCTGTCGAGCAATGTACCGGGAAAAGTTAGTACCTACTTAATGTTTTTTCCTACCAAGCTCATTTGTTCCGAAGTCTCAGTCTATATATTTTTTCGTCTGTGTTTTACAATTGGAGATTGATAGAATCCATCGAGTATTTTTGGAATCCAACAACCAATTTGGGTTTAACCAGTAAGCCTGGGGGCCGATTGTCAGCAAAGGCAATATATTAATCGGTCAGCTGTATAATTCTGTGCGTCAACGTAATCCTCACGTCAACACGCGTTAAATCACCCGCCATTCCCAAATCAAACGGTCAAACGCCATTTTGGTTTCACGCTACCGCAAAATGGCCGCCGCAATTCTCGCGGGAAATACCTCCATTAAGGTTAATTATGATTTGTGTTTATTTGCGAACGGATTTCAGTACGAGTCTCTGTTTGACTTTAAAATAATTGTAACTCGTTTGGTTGTACGTGGATACAATAAACACTGATACTGCATTGTTGTATTTATATGTTGGTCTTTGTTTTATTTTGGTTGTTGAGGAAGGTACAATATTAGAGTTGTATAGATACCTACTGATTAAATCCCAAAGTAACAAATTTTTATAGGTACAGGTATCTCTTACAAATCATTCAGTAAAATACGCTGAAGACCATAAACAAAATTATGTCATGCGGTAAATCATATTGTTAACCAGCATCAAATCAAATATGATTATGATAATATACGTAAAGGCCGCCTCACACCATTCCGTGCCGGCGCAATAAATCGCAAAGGCGGGAACGGAAATGATAAGTAACGGTCGGAGCCGGAACCGAAGCCCTGGGGGCCTCCGTGAGTTAGTAAGCCACTGGAGGGTACTCTCATAACAGATTTATCCGATGTCGTAAAGAACGGGCACATTGTTAGTAGGTACTTCATTTAATATTGGGGTGTAAACGACTCCATCCATTCTTAAGGCTGTGAGAACCTCCCGTGTTATAATATAGGATCAATTTCTGATTGAAATCTATCAACTGTAGTTTATTTCTGTCAAAATCAATCCTATCTAGTACTATCTTAGTAGGGGAGACCGGGGTTGCAAGTCACATTTTTTTCTTTTTTCGTGTATCCACCAAAGTACGTCGTTTAGGAATGATATTTTTATACCAAAAGATAGTGTAATT
>LGAG01000048.1:182171-208210 GCA_001278395.1 Lerema accius | reverse complement strand
GACCTAAATGAGCAGTGTACGGGTTGCTTACAACTTGTAGCGAATGCTTTCTACGGGTAATTGGTTGAACGTTTTAGGGTTACATGAGTTAAATGAACACGCACGTAAAATTAAGGGTTACTGGTTGTTTCAACAACCATTTTGTTTGTTACAGATTCTAATGTTATGTAGGGTTATTATAATATAAAAATTGTTTTATTAACAATTCTGATTGGTAGATGTCAATATAAACCAATGGTGCTTGGCTTTTGAATTTTTTCACGATGTAACTTTAACTTTGCTAAATGGCAAAATAGTACTTGCCTGATTTATTCTTAAAAAGGTGTCCAAAGTTAACCTTTCCCACATTAATATAGGAGTTAATTTTTTATTTCTTTATTTCAGGTAAGCTTTATTCAGCGATGAAAACTATAAAAAATACGTGAGTCTACGTGATACTAATTTCGTAAGTTCTTAAAATAATTTCTAGAGCTGTTTGTCTCGAATTCGTTTAACTTTTAAACGTTCTCTTATTTTGAGGACAGCATTTAACGTGTCATGAAAGTTAAATCAATATGTCAATTAATGAAAGTGGTCAATTGAACTGTTCATGTTGTCGAACTGTAAAGCGAACATAATTGTATTTCCTTTTTATGTCAATAGTTGACAAATGTGCGTGCTAACGGAAGTAACGAATCACATAAACTAGCTTTCGCTATTATTAATTAGAAGTACCTACTACCAAAATTATCGCTATCATAGCCACGCCTAGCTATAATAATCTTAATTAATATGTCGTTATCATACTTTTAAATGCTGTTTATACACCAGACTTTCTCATACGTGTAAACACCCCTCTACATGTACTCCCATCACTTCAAAGTACTCTGAAGCGATTTAAATTCACCGTTTAGCATCACATGCGGCGTTACAAAGAAACAGATTAATACAGGGAACACAAAGTCGTTAATGTATTATAATCTGTAGAGCACGGCGCGGCGGTCGTGTCCGTGCATCGCTCGCGCTAATCAACACTGTCTGGTATAATGAAGAATACGTTCTGTAAGGTTACGTTGAAAGATGAGCGAATTTCGTACCTACAACAGGAATCAGAGAATACCAGTTTAGTTTCTTTTACATTCTAGCATTTATTATTTTTTGAGTTTGTGGCTTTAAATTGTCGATAACCCTACAAAATCTGATGAAATCCATTTTAATTTTACACATAATTTTTTTTAATATTTGTGTACAGTGAAAACGCAAAAATAACAAATATTTTATAGTGTACTCCTAAATGTGCTTTATTTAATTCGAAATGCCAAAAAAACTTAAGACCTCTTAAAAAATATAAAACCTGAACCATAACCATACCGTTTTAACACCGTGTTAGCAAATCCGCTACCCGCTTCCGCGAAGCTAAACGCGCCAATTTCACCGGACCCCAAGTAACTTATCACTGAGCGATAGACGTGCCTTATATCTCACGTATCACAGCATCAGTTGCAGATGAATCCAGTCTATTGAGGTCACATGACCATATGGGGCCTGCGACCAAATGTATCTATTACCTACTGATTAGATTATTATTAATCATCTATACATGTTATGTAACACATATAGGTAATGTATTTCTCATTGTGGGTAGCTAAGGATTGCATTAACTTCCCTGTTTCTGTGTTCCCGCCAACTTTTCTGCAAGTGTTTAAGAAGAGAGTGAGTAGGGTCTTTCTAAGTTGGTACGTATACCATCGTAAACTTCATCGTGACTTACCATAAAGAGGGATAGTACATAGTAGTCAAGCAAACTTATTGTAAATTAAAAAAAAAGCAAAAACAAGTATTGAACTATGTCGCGTTTTCACTAACATTGGACTGTTCATTGCCACTTATGAAGAGCTTTTGAAAGCTCGTAAGCTTAAGCTTTTGAAGAGTCATAATGATGATTGGCTATGAGCCATTACTAGTCTATTGAAGTGGACAGTGTTCTCACAACTGAGTATGCTTGAAAAACACTTTTCACTTATCTAGAGCTGACTGGAAGAGGTGACAGTCGTCAATCATTTTTTAAGTTGTCATTGACTTTGTTTCAATTTGAGGAGTGACATAGGCCATATATTTTAATACTCCTCTCCCCCCCTCTATTTTTAGCAGCCTTTTTGTTTTTTAATGTCACCAGTTTTATACAGTGCAAAGTTGATCAAGCAGTCGTTATTTTTTTTGCCACCTGATGTCCTCTGATATGCCTTAATGCCTGCCATCTAAGGATACCAATCAGCCGACGACTTTACGTAGTTACCTCTCGAATTATGGAAGCATTCGAATTTCTAACGATCATTCCAGCTGTTCCATGATTCGGCCGATCAACATCGATACAAGGCTCCAGGCTGTGTGCATAAAACATAGAGTAATACAATTAGTCTGCAGCCAACAAAAAGCACGAACAACAGTCATCTGGCTCGAGTCCAGCATATTACCATATCGATCAATGAATTATTAGTCTGCGTCATTGTCCCACGGTAATGGTGGAATAAAATACGAGGAACACAACAATACTATCTGTAAACTGGTACATACCAGCAGCTTTTAAAAAGCCGACAAAAAACTAGCTGCATTAAGGTAAGGGCCATCCTCTGCCCATAAACTTAAAAGATCCCAAAAGCGTCTCCAAGGCATTCGACCAAGAAGAAAGCGAAAGAATTAAAAAGGGAGTTCTAGACTTAAAGAAAGTGAGAGAATCTCATTATTACTCTCTGACACTGCGTTTGAAATATGTTTTCATGGTGCAATTTAGATGGAGGAAATTAGCTAGCTAGATGAAATACCTGACCATGTTTGACCACTTAATCTTCTTAAAGATACTGGAAATTTACGGTTGCTGGTTATGGGATTTCTGTCCACTAAAACCTCCCCTGGCAACCATTTCTTTGGGGTGGCTCCGAGAACTCATGTAAACGCACCAGTACCTCTCTTGAAGGACGAAGCCCTAATATAGCTGAAGTAAACCATAATGAATCTGATAAGCTACAAGCATTATTCCGGATGCTCGCCAAATGCATTTTTGCAGGCCATGGCGACAAGTGCGATCAATTACGTATGTGTAAACAACCGCCCGCCTCCGTGATATATTGTGATTGTCGTATTTAAAGCATTAAGCAGATGTGTCGGCGTGATTTATTGGTCTCTGTTATAAGTTGCAGAGAAAAACTGGACGTAGAATTGCATTGAGAGAACGCATGAGATAACAATAACATTTAAATTTTTAAAGGCAGGTGGTTTTAACAGTCTGATTTGCTATTGATTTTGCTCAGAATATTCATTTATGTTTTTCTTTGTGGAGTATTAGAGACTTTTCATAACTTATGTTGTTTTGAATATCAATTTGCTTGCTACTATTTTGGCTAATGTAAGCAACAGTAGATATTATAGATGTTACCACATTTCAACAAGTTAAAATTGTACTTGTCAATATGACGAAGTATTTGACATGGTAATGTGTGGACATAAAAATTACCATTAAAAAAATGGGTGGGGAAGATAGTATCGCTACTCTCGTTATTTGTTACGTAAAAAATTTTCACGCGTCCATTAGGTATGGAAAATGAAATACCAAATTTTTTTGCTAAATAACGTGAACAATTCACGACGTAAATCAACAGTTAAGGTATAGTCATAGTTTTTTCAGTACATACATAACTTGTCAATATATTTTAACCCTTAAATCACATGGTATAATGTTTTTGGCGACACCAAAAGCGTTTTATTCATCGTTAGTTTTGACGCGACCTTAATACCGGAGCTTTTTAAACTTTCACGTTAAAAATATTTTCTTCTAGCTTAGAAGTATTTTGAATACACGTTGTTAGAAGTTAATGGACATCGATAGATTTTATTAAACATGGTGCTCTCAAAGCTTACTGAGCATAAAGTTGCGAAAACTAGAAGGGCCATCGAACAGAGTAATTACTAAGTTCCGGTGTCATTATTAGTGCATGCATTGCATGGGTTACATGTTTCCAATATACCAGACGATTTATTTTTAAAGCTAAAGACCAGCGAGCAAAGATGGGAGATTGGGAGGCTGGTTTTTCTTTTTGGGGACTGAAGGTTGTCGTTATTACTAAATTATCGTATTTTAACATTCAGTTTTTATAAAGTTTTGATGAAATGCACTGGGATTCCGGAAACTTCTTTCGTTTCAATTTTTGTTCCAACAAAATGCAAATAAACTCATAAGAGCTTACCAGGGCGACAAAAATTTTTTTTATATTTTTTTTTATAAAATTCTACTATTTTACTTTTACCGGGAACCAACGTCTCAATAGTCACCAAAAAATGCTTTGTAACTAACAACCGAGCACAACGCCTTCTATAATCACGTGACGTATAACCGCGTGTAATGGAAACGCGATATTTCAAACAAAGTAATTTCATTCGGTCCATTAGGTCCTTTCCCTTTTATTGTGCCATTGTTATTTTGAATTGTACGGCGGACCGGTTAATGTGGATTTATTAAGCAATAAATTAAAACGGAAATCAGCTGACGTGCTGACTGTATCCTATTTTTATTTGAAACGTGTTACTGTTAGGCAGAAAATCGTGTAAAAAGAGTTATTTTTTTTAATTCACTCCTTAAGGATGGCGTTGTTTATATAAAAAAAAATATATATCACTCTCGTACATTTTAAAGGTAGCGTTTGGCGAGATCGCTAATGCTGACAAAGGCGGATCTACCTAAGGGCTTCTTGGGCTTCAGCTTAGGGCCCCATGGATACAAAAGGCCCCCAGGCCCCATTAAAAATTAAAATGATCTTTTAAATCTGTTAAAGAGTTCACTTTACTACACTCTACATCACTGTAGAAAACAGACCCCCAAATAAAAGTATTTAACCCAGGGCCCCACAAAGTCACGGTCCGAAATGAATCGTTATTGAGTCGTGGCTACATCGTTACTGGAGTCGCTTTCCGTTAAACCTACCCGAAGTGTCACCGTCGGTTTTCTTATAGGATACTATTTGAAAACTATCTGAGAATTAAAATAAGTTATGGACGAGCATTGGTCGCTTATTTCCAAAGCAAAGGGGAGGTTTGTTCACAGTAACAAACCGCACTATTTAATTTACGTTAACACACGGTAATCGAAGTTGCCGTTAACTGCTGTTCGGATTACAACCTCAAATTAATATGTACACCTAACCACACAGTTCGCGCCCCTATCCACACCCGACGTTATTGTAAATTCAACCCTATTACTTGGATTGAAGGTCGGTTTCAGCTTGCTAAATGGTAATGCACACTGTGTTGCGTGTTGCTCGTCAATAGCACCTAATTAATGGATTAATTTAATTAGCGTCTGTTTATATTGCCACAATTTTGGTTGTAATGTAACGTTATTTATCGTTATGTATGAATTATGTGCGGTTTAAGACTTGTGGGAGTCTATACGTAGAATATTCTAGATCCCTTTTTTCGTCATATTGCAGACAACTACGGAGTTAGAGTAACGAAACTATGGTTTACGCGAATGATAAGTGAAAAATCTAATATTTTTATTCAATAACTTCCAAAAAATATTTTATATCCTATTGGAAATAATACAGACATATTCATGTACAACATAGAAACTCACACATACACACCCAGATCGAGAACAGAATTGTAAATTAGTATTTCTACCTCGCTGGGATTCGAACCTGGGACTCCAATGATTGACGGTCCGGCATACCTAAGTCACAGACGAAAAAAATTAAAAAATATATAGACTGAGACTTCGGAACAAATGAGCGTAGTAGAAAAAAACCACGTACTTATCAAATGATAACGTTTCCCGGTGCATTGCTCGACAGGCCGTGTTTTGTGACATACCTGAAATCGTAAAAAAATGACTTCATTTTTTGGTTCTGAAGACTCAGCCTATACATTTTTTGGTCTGAGGCCTAAATCTAACTAAACACGATCCAAGTGTCAATACGTGGTTATCTTGAAACGTGAATCCTGTGGTTCATTATTTATTGAAGGCACTCCATCATTCAGGGCGTCCTCGGCTTCTGTTACCATTATTTATTTAGTTCGCAGTAAGTGCCACTCAAAACACTGTCTTAATTAACCAGAAACTGTGAGAGCTGCAGTCGGTTGGCTGAGGACACTGTGATAGGCTGTAGCGGAAAGCGGGCGGAAAATATTCGATGCTTTTAATCACTGTCTCGTACAGTCGATCTCAAGAGGAATTGTTGTCTAGTGAGACAGTTAACTATTTTTAAGTTTATTTTATTTTCTGAAGTTTTATTTTTATTTAATGTGAATAACAATCGAGCTTGCAGTACCATTGTGACAACTTTGGTAAAAATTCGACTACAATTTCGACCATAGATTATGTCAAACTAGGCTTTTCGATAGCTTCTTTAGCCGGCTGATATCACTGGCAAAACATAAATATAATTTAGCTTTTCACATTTCTTCTATATTTATTAACTATGCAATATTTCAAAATATATAGTACCTACGTGTTTTTTTTTTTAAATTAAAAATGCGAATGAAGATTGAACCATTCGCCTATTGATCCTGCTATCCTATTTCCAACTAATATTATAAATGTGAAAGTTTGTAAAGATATTTGGACGTTTGTACGTCCTTCACGCTCTAGCCGTTGAACGGATTAACCTGGTACACAGATAGTTTCCGTCCAGGAAGGAATAGGTCATAGGATAGACTTTATCCCTATCATAGATTCCCTTGGGATATATCCAATATTTTTTAACTACTTTTCCGCGGGCGTCGTCTAGTTTAAAGATATCAGTTTTTTTTTCGTTAGTTTCCGCGTCCGCGTCTCTCAGCCAGCACCCGGCTAGGTTTACATTCTGCCCGCTGCTCATAAATTCATAATTAAATAGCGAACTACGGCTTTGCGTCGTTACTGGGGATTTTATTTAATTTTTGCTCTCCCTCCGAGTAATGCTAAGTTCTGTGGTATTAAAGTCTTGTAGATGGCGCCTCTGGCGTATGGCTTTTGATAGAATTTCATTTTTTTTTGTAGTGATTGGGGTAAAAAAATTTTGACGCTACAGAATAACGCACAAGTGTTACTTAGGTTAAAACTACAAAAAAAATATATGACAACAATTGCGACAATTCCAAAGATTCTAAGAAGATTGGAAATAATTAGATACCTAATTGAAATAATTCTTTATTGTATAATTAACATTGACGCATGTAGTATAGTCAGTCCTCATTATATTGTTACATTTTCCAGAATATTCGTTGAAAGATAATAATAATATTGTTTGTAACGTAATTATTTTGCAATATATAATATTGAGTATTGAGTATCGCTGATAATCGTACAAGCACCTTACTCACACATAATTTCCAACATTTGCTTCTGATATCGATGAGGGCAAAATTGATTCCAGAACTTAATTAAAATTTAGATGCTGCGTTATAGCAGTCATGTGTTGGCTTTGTTGTGCAGCCTACACATTAATGATGTAATTACTGTTTCATGATCATATTTAATTAGCTTTTAATTATTAACTAGAGATCCTGTTCTACGCACGAAAGTTAACGGGCCCTTCCATCTAGTGTGTTGTAAAACAAACGCCACACTACCACACTGTGTTTGATACAGTGACATACAGAAGACCCCGTTGTCAACTAGTTGACAATGACATTTCTGCCAGCCAGAGATATCTAATGACTAGCAATCGCCCGTGGCTCCGCATGCGTAATTTTCCCGTATTTGCAGTATTATTTATTGCCGCTCCTCTCCTATTAATCTTAACGTGATGTTATATAGCCTATAGTTTTCCTCGATTAATGAATTATCTTACAGAATTTTTTGAAATCGGTGCAGTGGTTCCTGAGATTAGCGCGTTCAAACAAACAAACTCTTTAGCTTTATATTATTATCGTAGATTTTATTGTATTTATATTTGACATACAGTTATATTATACTATACAGTTATGGTTGAATATCGACCGCAGAGTTGGTAATGTAGTAATAATAAAACAGTAAATAACAATAAATACCATAAATATACATAAAATGTAAACATAGGAGCCATATCGACCAGTAACGACCGCGATGGTACGACCACAGACTATTAAATATCACAAAACCGCAAAATGACAGAGTGGATGTTAAAAAATATTTCGCGGTGTCATCCTCTTGTGTATATTGTTAGTAAACCAGTTTTCTATACGTTGTACTTTTATTAGGTTAGCCTTAGACTTGGGCTAATTATATCTATACATACATAGATACAGGCATGTATAACACAAATAAGACATCGCTAACACCCATAACCCGAGAACAAACATTTACCTGTCACATAAATATGTGCCCCAGCCGGGAATCAAACCCGGGACCCCTCGCTTCGCTGGCAGGATCACTACCAACTACGGGGTCGTCATAAATGTACCTAAGCTCGTAAATTTCTAGGCATTTGACCATTTACAAATAGCTATACGTATAATCAATTCTTAACACTGTCTTCTAATTTGAACCCGTGATCCGTTCATAAGTAAGTACTAATTGCACCATTGCGCTACCGGACTATTACCACTATTAATACTCGGTCGTGGAACCGGGAACCGAACCCGCTACCCCTGTGTTAGCGACATCCTGTGTACTTGTTAGTAAACAACAGTTGATTCATGCGTTTTGAGGAACTGATAGTTTATAAACATTTGTAAGTTATAGACGCATAAATGTGTTTGGCTATTATGAACCTTATGAGAAGTATTTAGATCTTAGTTATTGAGTATATTGATACTCTTTGATTGGCCAGTGTGGTGGACTATGGCCTGTACCCTTCACACTATGAGAGGAGACCCGAGCCCAGTTGTGGGACAGATATGGGCTGCGATGATGTTGATACTGATAGGATTCTGTATTTCGGATTGTATTTATATATATTTACATAGTTCTTTCGTCTTAGATCTAGCTAAAGCACTTAGGTATAGAGGACAGTATAATTTGGCATAGGTAGGTATATTCGAACATATTTATCAAGCTGACTTAATATTTAGTAGAATAGGTACCGATCATTAATATAAATGATCGTTGAGAATAGGGTTCAAAATTTGTAGGGTTCCTACCCTACAAGTGAGAATATTTTTCCGCAGCTACTCCATACTGTGGGGTATCGTTAGATCGGTCTTATAACAGCAATTAGATTTTTAATTCCTTTATATATTTTTTGAAATAAAAAATCGAAAAAAAAATCTTTATGTTTCAGCATAGTTATACACAGTATGTAACTGTCTGATGCTAAATGTACCGTCAGTAAAAAACGTCGATCCAGTTACAAGTACATTCGTTACTAATCTCAAATTATGCAAATCAGTGATCAAAACATCTTCAATGTACAGTTCGGTCCAGTTATCGACGTCGGAGTTAGCGGTCCGACCTGTTAATGACAAGTGAATTGATCAATCACCGCGTAATTCAGTGTAGCGGTTAATACGACGTCTGTACCGCGTCCGCACCGCTCCCGTGCCGATGTCGTGTCGCTCCCGTACCGCTCCCGTGACGAGGCCTTACCGCCCCGGACGGCTGTGTCGCGAAATCACTGCTTTGCTCCTGCGCGCTTATAGTGATGTGCTTTAAAATATCGATAAATGTTACATCGTAAATCGTACCGATTCAATCGCTACATGTATGTGATTAGAGATTTACACTAATGTTCTTGCATTATTAAACTCAGGCACAAATAAACAAAGATGTTATAATTAAAGTGTGCGCTCTTAGAGGTAGCATTGTTAAAATTAATGTTTCTGCTCTCAGAAGAATTGAGTATTACATAAATTATTAACCCTACCAAATTTAACACTGCGCTTCTTTTCACATTACCCGTATTCTAAAAGCTCTTTTACATATACATAGAGCCTTTAATTAACCCAGCTTTTGTCTCTCCTAATTAGTACAGTGCATTGAATCCTAAATAATTAAATGTTTCTCGAACCGTAGGTGTTAGTGATGTCTCATTTGCGCCAGTCAATGACCTCTAATACAGGGAATTCCATTACGAGATCGTAAGTGTGTGTGTGTTTGTTTATTTACTGTGTCCTTATTGACTGATTCACAAAGACTCAGTAGAAATTGCTTAGATTTTGCTACAACATGAAAACAATAAGTATCAACCTATTGGTATGTCTTGATGGAACCAATTATGATTTAAAAAAATCATTTACTTTTTTATAGTGTACGTAACATCGCTAGTTACAGTATTCAAAGTTACAAAGTTCCACATTCAAGCTTTTGTTAAAAAACCTTGCACTTTTGCCAAAAATGATCGATATGATGCTTCTACAACCCTCGCGTCCTGCCAGTGAGATCACGCATCGCAGGACGGAGTATAATAATGATTATGTAAATACATGCGCCGGCGCAGGGCGCGTTAGCTTTTGCATTTTGACGCGGCAGTGCGGGCAGTGCGATGGCGACCGGCAGACAGGCGCCCGCGCGCACGCCGCCATTTTGAATTACAATTTGACAGATACATCATTTTATCTGTGACATTGCAAATATTTGCGTTTAATTTTTCGTTCAAAAACAGAACGTTGTTACTACTAGTGATGTGATGTGTATTAAAGTGGAATTTATCGATGTTTTAAAGCACTCTCGAGTTGGTTGGTGATGGTTTATTTGCATTCCGATTCAGTTTGCGGTTTTTTGTTCCTCGCAATTATGGCTGAATGATAGGGTTTGAAGCTATACATAGCTACAAATGAGATGGGTGGTATATCTTGTGAATAAATCTCATATTAATTTACTTTTAAAATACTGTAGGTATACACAGGTATTTTTACGATAAGTGAGTTACGTGAGAGTAACCCCTATTTAATAAACAGCGAAGAATCGTTTATTCAAATAATGTTTTTTATTATTTTTTACTAAATTACCTATAATTAGGTACTTGTAAACTATTGTTTTTTAAAATCCAATCACCAAAATTTTAGTAACCTAAATTAGAACATCATAATTTAAATATTTTCTTGTTGTTAAAATTGTTACTAGTTACCACCTACCGAGTTACCGCGCCATGTACTCTTGTTCAGGTTCGATCCCGTGCTAAGTAAATATTTGCTGAAACAATAGAGTGTTTACTCAGTCTGTTTGTATACGGTTTACATTTAAAGCAAGCTTGTACACTTGCTTTGTTGTACCCCTTCGATTCCCGATCGCGGTAAATATTTGTTCTCAAAGTACTTGCAGACAAGTGTAGTTTACTGTGTAGTTACTGTTTAACTATGGAGTGAGCTCTACTATATCTGACTCATAATGGTTTAGGTGCTAAAGAAGATAAGCAGTTGAGTGGACGATATATAACTTCTATGGTAACATTGGTATCTAACATTCAAGGTCAGGATTATACTGTAGGGGAATGAACGCTGATTTTGTACGATATTGGGGGAGGGGTTCTAAGATGTCCCCTTAACCCGTAACCAAGCCTTAGCTACTCCAGCGAGTGCTCTTAATAATCATAAATGTACGTTAAAGCAAAATGATCGTAGTTAAATGCAATAATATTCCAAGTGATTACAGCTAAGATTTCTCCATAATAACGCACTTGCGATCCATACGCACATGACACGTACATTACAGATGGCAGATTATGTCCATCCGATCCGTCATCCGATCAGATTTCCAACTCGGTTATCAAGTGACGTCGGTGTAATGTTACTGCGAGAACCGGCGCGCAGACCACTCTTTAATGAAAACTATGGAAAATTGTTAGAAACTTGACATGCTGTGCTTCTATAACTAGAGACTATTATAAGTGAAATTACTAACTACCATTAGTTGTTTTTTATACTTGTTAGTCAATTAGATGTACTTAAATCAGTTAATAAACTGTTTTCTGTGCTGTCAAATTAATATTTGCCCCATCTAGTAATCAAACATGCACCTTTCGTTCATCTACTAATGGAACAGTACCTATAGTTAAAATGGCAGCCATCTCATAGTAAATCAGCTTTGTTGAACTACATTACATATGAGAAATTACTGCTAAGTTAGATTTATATAGTTGACCCCAAAGTATTTTCAATAAATAATAAAATTAAAAAATGAACGACCTTTAATAAGCCCTAACAATTTTGAAGAGATAAACTTCCCTTCTACTATAAAAGGACAAAACAGAACCCAGGAAACAAGAAATCCTTCCGATGACAACCGACTAACATTGCATCCGTAACAAAGTATAACACAGTTTGTCGAGCCTACGATAAAAACTGTGTTTGGGTGTTACAATGGGCCAGTGTTTATCCCCCGTCCACACGTGCACTCATTGCGGCACACCGGAAGTGCACGTGACTCACCGTGGGTCACGACCTATTGTGAAGTACCTAGTAAGGAACCCTGAATCAGAAAAAGGTAGCAAAATTGTTTAATTGCATTCGTTCTAGGTGACGAGTTGATAGGTGAAAACTGTCGTAAGTTATCGATGAAAATCCAAAAGCACTGTCAGAGATTCTATGATTGACACAGGTTCTTACAGAAATTTCCCGTTTTCTCACTAGTAGATGACGCTGACAAAAATCTATAAAATCATCGTGTTTTTAAATTTTGTAAGGAGATACAGTTTCAAAAGGAAAAAGCTCAGCATTGCCTTAATCATCGCTGTTTCTTCCTATTGCTATATAGCTAGCGAATAGTGAAATATATTAAATTTCCCTTCAAACACTATATAATAAGGCACAAAAAATGTATGTAAACTTAAAAGAAAGGAAACGTATACGTAAATGCAGTGTCACGTCTAATGTCGATTTTTCCCGACAAATTCCGATTTCAAAATCACCTTGACATCACTACGGAAACGCGACGAAGCTGTCAAATGTACAGATTAAAAAGCACAAATCGATTATCAGTTTTCCCGCGCTGCGGCAGTGTTGCCAGTCCGCATACCAAGTAGCCGCCATCTTTATTCAGAACAGGCATCTCTCAAATGTCTGCCGATTTATTTTCACTCCTATTTCAAGTGAATTTCACTTTCCGCTCAGTTTACTTGAAACTCAAAGCCGTCGAAAGAAATCGAAAATGCCTCGTGTAATGAATCAAATGTGTTCGGAAAAATTCTATTTGCATCCTTTTATTTTGGTCCCGTTCGCCTTTTGTATAGCTTTTGTCGTGTCGTATTAAAAGTTTTGTTGTTTTATCGTAACTTTTTGTTTTGTTTAATAGAAGTTTAATTGGATTATAGAACTTCATATCCAAACATCAATTTAACTTCGTTTCTTTGACTATATTATAAGGTATGTATGACAAAATTTTTGTAAAGAAAATTTGAATCCTTTGGATTTTGTTTTTTTCTACATTATCGAATTCTACAAAGAAATTTACGTTTTCAATTCAACTTTGCCAGACTATTCAACTGAGTTATACAAAACGTTCAAAAACTAAATTTTCAATATCAACTTCTAAGAGAATAATAATTTTAAGACCATTACAAAACTTTACGTCTGAAGTCTGAACCATCAATTAAGCTACTCAATTATACTTAAAGCCCAAGCTGTTGCCAGTTTCTAAAATAAAAAGTTACCCTTTGTAGTGTTAATTGAGCTTATGGTATTATTTTAGGTCGATGACCTCAGCGAAACGGTTTTTGTTTAAAATGCCTTTTTAATGTGCCTTCCTACTGGCTTTATGAAAAGTAATTCATCTACTTTTAAAACACACAATAACACCAACTATTAACCAGAAAAAATGTCTTAAAAATGACTTGAAATGAGTTAAAAAATGCAGAAAGTTTTGTTCAAAAATGGCGGACACAAAACAATTCCATTGCCGACATTTTTAATCGGTTTTTAAGATACCGAACTGACAAGTGTAGTAAGCTTATCTTAGCAAGTTTCTTGTAATTAAAAGTTGCAATCAGGTACCTTCCAATTATAAATACAGGTTAACTACTATTTTGATTAATTTTGTTTTGCATTTTAATAAGCGTAATAATAAAACGTCATGTAACTCGTATTAATTATTATTATACAGCCATCATCGAATAACCACCGACCAAAAAATATACAGACACAGTTTTCGGAACGAAAAAGCGTAGTAATGAAAAACATCACGTTATTAAGAAATGATGATGTTTCCCGATACATTGCTCGGCCGCGCTCGGTGACGTCAGATCGTAAAAAAAAGAAAAAAATTGACCTCACATTTTTGTTCTTAACACTGAGTCTTTAAATTTTTTGGTCTAAGCGAATAAAGTGTTACATAACATTGTTTTTAGTTTAAAAAAAAACTAGGGTATATAATTCTTCTAAGTGGGCAAAATAGCAAACTTTTTAGGTAAAAATTATTTGTTTGTTACGTAACGTTTAGGGAAGGCAGGGATGGTACAGAAAACTGTAACGACGCGTTATAAAAGTGGGAGGGAGGTTCAAGTATCTTAAAAAACTGCGCTACTTAATACTTGAAGACTCCCAAAGAAGCATAGTCCATTAGTTTCCTTCGTAACATTCCCAGTTTATTTCAAGCTAAACCAAAGTATTTAACGTACGGTAAAACACTAGCTTTAGAAAATAAATACACGAGATATATGGCGGTAGGAAGTCAGTCCGGGCTTCAAACAGTGTACATTTATTAATGAACCGTGTCCAATGCTGCCTTACAGTGAGCTTTCTCCGGCGCGACTTGCGACAAGGCTCGATGGCATGCGATTGCGAATCTCGACTGAAATTATCTATTTCTATTTTTGAAAAAAATAATAGTCATGTTTTGGAAGCGTAATGTATGTAAGTGCATTATGTAAATTTCTTGTTACACTCAATAGCCTATATGGGTTTATAGATTTCAACGTGTGACGTGTCAATAGGTTCATTTCCATCTCCACTGTGAAACTGACAGGAAATTATTTTTATTTCAAGCTCAAATTTCAAGCCCAAATTTTAAGTCGTGACAGTTAAATTTGCCTTCTTTATACCATAAACTTATAAAGGAAACTATTTTATATCTCTCTTTTCTAAACATTTTTATTACCAGTCGACGCCGCAATCCGCACAGTTAGGAAGCGTACCTTATTCACCACTCCAAATCCCGGAACTGCAATGTAATAAACAATCTCGAAACGCACTCGCAATTCGGACACGTTTCATTTCACAGCCCTGGAGCCCTGATTATTGGATATTGTGCTCCAAATATGGGCGATAGAGTTGATTTTAATTTGCAGCTAGTGTTCAGGAATAAGGTGGAGTCACGTTGCGGTCGATAAGCGTTTTGTTTTCTGGGTCAAGTAGCTCAGATAAACGATATTGAAATGGTAGGAGAACCGTATTAAAAATAAACTTACAATTTTTGTATCTCTACTTTTTACGTTTAACGAAACAGTAGAAAAAATAAAGCTTTTATAAAAGCTAATTAAAACTATATAAAACTTATGTAAAATCGTACATAATTCAGAAATTCCGGTTGTAAATTATATAACGTAACAAAACGAACGATATGACGTCACATGGCTCAATCAATGAAAAGAAAATCAAACTATCTACGAAGTAACCTTTTGCTCTTATCAAACACACTAACGACACCTATCAACTTGGTGAGTCACAGGAATCGCTCGCTTTACCACAGTGTCCTCACCCTAATGCTATTTGTGGATTGCAGTAACAAAACAAGAAATACAACCATCCGCCGTCGGGTTATTTTGCATACGGAACCCTAACGCAGCGACTCCTTGAATTAACTGCTTACCTCATTAGTCCAGGTTCTGTCGCTTCAAACGGTATTTGCGTTCTGATGGTTAGTTATGGCGAGGATTAGGATTGAAGTTAGATCGGAGTAATGAACTTTACATATAATGTCCGGTCTCTGTCTGTAACTTTTGTCAGTGTTATTATAGTTTTCTTTGTTTTCTGATATAACTGAGGTGATGTACGTAAATAGGTAAATATGGAAACTTATAACGTAAATAATAGTTTAAATATTTAATCAGTTTTTTACAGTTTTAAGGGTTTACCCAAAAACAAATGTACTTTACTCCTACTTTTCTTTTACCCTGAGATAAACATGTACTATTGCCAACCATAAAAAATCATCTTGTAAACTGCACTTAAGAGTTTTTTAATCATTTATTTTTCACAAGATGTACCACCGTCTCCAATCTGTTACGAAAGTAATAATTACGTTGCGAAAAATTTTAAACAAGCCTTTAAGAAAGTGGAATGATTTGAACGAGATAAGCTAAAAGCGAGACTTCAAAAGGGCCTCATGTGCAGAACTGTCGGTCGTCATGAAATCAATTAACGGTCTACACTAAAAAAACGATATGAAGTCAAAAGTGACAAGGATTTGCAGTGTTTTGGGATTAAAGTGCACGGAAATTGTCACAAGAAAGAGATTAGTTATTGGTCAATAACAAGTAATTAAACATTATTGGTGAATAGCCAAACTTAGTGGACGTCATTGGGCAATATTGAGGAAGTGACGTGACATTGGTTTAACAAGATGCATCTCGCGACGGACTTAGCGTGTGACATCACTTACAAGAGCTGCGATGTGGAGAAAGTGCAGATCTCCGAGGAAGCGGAGATGCTGTATTATGAGCTCATTAGGGCTCTGGAGGAAGAGGAAATGGTATGTATAAGTGGTCATATGTGAAGAAAAACTACTGTATTACACTTTCAATTACGGTTCTAACGTAGTTTCAACTCATTAATTCCTGCTATGTATGCCACGTTCTTAGTGACAACTGAAAAATCTGTTCCGCAATACACTGAAAGCGTCCTTATCGTTTTTAGTTGTATTGTCATTCGTACATAAAAATACATTAAGCAACTTTTTAGTGTCGTTTCAACGTAACCGTATGTCTATCGCAATACTACAAAACTGTAAATAAACATATTTATCATGCCTACAAACTGATGATATAAAATCTAAAAAGTTACCAACTAACCCACTAAATACTAAACCATTAATAATAATATGCCTTCATTTACGTTACAAAAAGACATTTTTATAATCAGCTATCGAAGAAAGCTTGCAAATAAATTATGATAATGATAATCAATATAAATAACTTCGTACGAAGTGTGCGACAGTAAGTCAGATATATCGGTAATATATGGAAATACTGTATAAATGCCTTTACTTGACGTTCAATAAACTAGGGGTCGTTGTAAATTACCGTTAGTTTTAACAGTCCTCGTCTTATTTGAGAACCTCTTCAAATTAGTACTAGTAAAATTTTATGTGACGTGTTGCAAATTGCTTAGAAAATATATCTCAGTTTTCACGTGTAACTAAGCTAGTAGAGTAAGTCCTTGTATTATTTGACTACAGCGTAATTGGGATCCTTTTCTGAGGTAATAAGCATGTGTACAAGCTTAAAAGTTACACATTTGAATTAAGTAGGAGGGAGGAATTCTTACATCTATGTAATAAAAAAAAATTACTTATAGTTCAAAACAGTCAATAACTTAAGATTAAAATCCGTTAACTGTATTAAGCTTTAAAAAGTACGAAATGCAACCAAAGTCATAAGCAACAACTAACAAAAAATAATTTTAATGACCTAATAACACATTTCATTTGACACCCAACATTGTATCTATATAAGTATTTTTTTTAGTTCATGTCTTGCCTATTAGAGGAGCCATATAATTTCGTTTTAATCCCTTAATTTGACTATTACTTTTGCGATGATAAATTATCAACGAAATCCCATAGGATTAATGTATTGGCATATCAGTTGCTACAAATCTTAATGAACGTTCGTACGTCAAATATAAAAACCGTAGCAGTATAACATGTTAACATATCAAACCGCTTGTCTGTTTGTGTTTCACTGCTCCGAACTATCGGTAAACATTGCGGCGATGCGGCTCCTGACTTTGATCAATACTAATATTCTCCGGAACTCAATCTTCGGTCTTCATAATAACCGAATATATGATTAAGGCGTTTATTATTTGTTTACGTCAATGATCCCATAAATTGGCTTACCCTGAAAGTACATTCCTTGTTTGCAGATCCTTTTATTTCTACATTTAATCCGCATGATCTACGAGTAGAATATTCTTTAATTAGACTATTCGGTGATTTTATAAGATACCTACAAGTATATTTATAAAAGTACAGTGAACCATCTAACGGTAAACAGAGAAGAAAAATAATTAAAAAAATGTTCCGCGCTACAATGTAGGCTTTACCGTCTTAACGATAGTTTTTTGTCGTCTCTTTCATACTTAAAATAAACATCCACTCTTAAGTCATTTTTATGTCTTCAAGGCAAACGCGCATATATTTTCATATAATATTCATTCTATTATTAAATATAAAGGTAATTTATTTAAAAAAATGGGTTAAAGTGGATGTAAATAAAATAATAATATGTTATAATTGAAGATGAATATAATTAACCTGCTTTGCTGGCAAGAGCGTCTATTTTTTTAACACAACTCCACTCCTTTGTCAAAACATCCGCTATATCAGATTACCAACGGTGTTCCCACGTCCATGTTTATGAAGACAATATGCGTATAAAAATAGACGAAGCAGAAGCTGCTTATTTTAATGGCAAAAAATGTTGTAGATTGTTCTTTTATACGGCTATTGGTATTTTATAGTCCTTCCCGACATCGCTAAAATTCCTTTCGCATTTTAGAGTTATCTTATTTTAATTTCTAATCTCATATTTTTTAGAAACGAGTAAGCTAATAGTGTATCAGAATGGTGTAGGATAGGTGGACGATCGGATGGATGTTTTGATAGAGGGATGGATAGATCTACTAGAATAAAAAAATATAAAAAATTAGGGGTCAAAATGCAGAAATGTGTACGTTACACAGAACCGTCATGAAAAATATATGCGGAACCATTTTCCGAATGCTTTGCGCATTCTTTATCGTTAATAAATAAACACGTAGAGGCTTTTAACTCCTCCTTCCACAAATCATCGAAACGAATCGCGTGTCATCCGCGGCATAAAACATTTATATCCTCACAGGCCAAAATGTACGAAATACGATTAACTTTTAAAATCGGTCGTGTTATTAAACTACATACAGGTTTTTAAAAGCTAAATGTACCTATATTTTTTGCGCATCACCGATACATTTTTTTTTAATAATCCACTCTTCGGTGACACTGTAAAAAAATATTATTCAGTCTACGCAATGGTAACTATACTATTTTATGTTACAAACGAGACATGACTTGACAATCGTGAGTAACCGTTTACCTTAAAAACTGCTTGTTGGACTTAAGATCTCACTGGAAATTGAACCCAAGACTCTTTAAACAGTTATCCGGTATGGTGACCATTGTTAGTCACAGGGGTCGTGCTAAAAAAAAACTATGTAAAAAAAATTAAATTTTACTTTTGTTACTTATACTTATAAACTGTGATTTAGTAGTTTTAATATACTGCTTCAGTAACGGGTTCACCTGCTGTCTAAACAAACTGACTAACCAATCTTACGATGCAGTTAAACCAACAATAAACCTATCAAGAAATTTTATACCCTCAGTCTATTAACTTTACAAAGTAAACGCACAGACAGTTTGTATTTCGATATTCCTATGAGGATGGGTCTTCGTTGTTCGATGTAAATGAAAGAAAATTTTCTCTACAAGAGTTATAATAAGTTTTTAAAAACGTGAGCAACTCTTTAAATGCTGTTTCTTATCCTGATCTCAGACCAAAAAATATAATAGACAGTGTTCAGTACAAAAAAATTAGGGCAATTCTTTTTTATTACGTGTTATTTGCAGCACGTGTCATTTGTTATTAACGTTTTGTTTTTCCCTACCACACTTTTTTTGTTCCGAAGACTGGCGTCTATATATTTTTTGGTCTGTGATTCTAAAATACAACACGCACATACACACAAACACGCGCGCATATACACATAAATTTACCTTTTTCTATCGAAAACTTAACAACAGAACACAAGAAACTACAGAGTTATAAGAAACTATCAAATATTTTTCTAAACGTTATGTTATGACAATCTTTCAGCGACTCATACTCGCATTCAGCTCACGGTACAGTCAGCAACAGATAGTGTCACGGTCTCGGTGACTCAGAGTGGCGCTTGTGGACGAGACTCGCATGTTTTCGCGAACACTCATTCAATATTCTCTTTTAAGTAGGGTTGTCGCTTTAGAATTGGTGAATAAAATTTTTTTTTTGCTGAATGTCCGAAATGATTTTCGTAGGTTTGCTAGCTTTATTCTGCTGTTAGGGAGTGTCTATTAAGGGAGGGGAAATATATCGCAGATAATCTAATTTAGAAAAAGGGGGTGTCGTTAATATCACGTAGTTTTTTTCCGCAAGCATTTTTTTTTTCGTATAAATTATTTGCCTACACTAATTTTTTTTTTTATTTTGATAACTGTTATGATATTGGGTTTTGAGATTTATGACAGAGGAGTTTGAGTCGTATCTCACGACATCTCACTAGGCGAGAAAAAAGGTAAAAAACACACAAAATACATTACGTAATGAATGGGTGCTATTTCAATATTTTATAACTTTGAATAAAAACTTTTTTTACATTTATTAATCCATTACTGCATATTAAGTGTTACCTTTTTACTGGTTTTTAAATACGTTTCGTAAATATAAATCTGCCAACCCTAACGTCGTCGTTGGTGACGTCATCGGCATGACAGATGAAGGAGCGATATTTACTTTATGCTTAGTGACCGCTCAACTTAGAATTTGCCACTTTTTTAATAAACACAAACGAACATGCCCTTTATTTGACAGGTCATTGACCCTTTTTTTACTTTTTATAAATCAGTGCTTGACCACAATCCCTCCTAATGATAAGTAGCGATATGATGGCAAAGTCG
Organism: Lerema accius; assembly: GCA_001278395.1. Classification (NCBI taxonomy): domain Eukaryota; kingdom Metazoa; phylum Arthropoda; class Insecta; order Lepidoptera; family Hesperiidae; genus Lerema; species Lerema accius. The sequence goes on along the minus strand of LGAG01000048.1, from coordinate 187,434 downwards.
TATCTACCAATATCATATATATCCTTGCTATGGTAATACGTATAACATTCATTTGCATAAATGGATCTAAATATCAATTATCCGTATGAATCTTATGACCCAATTTAAATCAATGACTGTGTAGTCGTAAGTCCATAGATATATGAAGATGACGACTACCTCACGACAAAACAACTACAATATCGTGTAATAAAATTATCATATAATTAATACCTCATAACGAATCGTGAGTTCTAAAATGTAGTCAACGACACAATATCCGGTCGATGTCCTCGCGCGAAATAAGAATACCAAATTTAAATTTCGCGTTCCTTTTGGCAGTGACGTTTGACGTTGACAGATCAGTGCGCGGGATATTATAATCTTCTAACACCGAATGACGGTTTCCGTTAAATTTGCGAACAAAAAATAATGATGACAACGTTTTGGTGTATGATTTGAAATGATTTTGTTACCAGTGCTAGCGTATTTAAAAAAATATATATTTGACATAATGCTACAAATTTTATTGAAGAAAATTGGAGCGGTATTAAATAATGAAGTCAAAAAGTGTCAGTTAAAAAACATATTTTTAAAATATCGCAAATTTCACTTACGTTTATTTTGAGCTCATGTATTTGTCTCAACTGAGAATGAATCCTAGGACCTTTATAAATAGTATTGTTAATAATTAAAATAATTTCCTAAAACACCTGTTACAAAGAATTGACCGTATTTGAATACAGTTAGTGCACGCCGCGCGATCACGACAGTATTATAATAAGTTTTTTGCCATTCGTTGACATGTTAGGAATATTCACACGTAACCTAACACTATATCGCTTCTTTGCTTCAATAACGTGACAAGTTTGAAAACTCAGTTTTTTTTTTATTTGATAATTGAAATCTCCGTGTTTGATTTTATTTTCTCCAAAAACGCGGTAAGTCTGACGCCAATAATACCAAACTTATGAGCGAGAGAGACAGAGTAACCATGGTATATTGTAATATCACGTTGTCCCTTTCGTCAATGTGTATTGTTTCGAGAACGAAATAAGTCAGTCGTGACTTTGCGGTAGTAGAGGAAGGTTCTGTGGTATTACAGCGAGAACGTGACATCACGATAATATCACAGTTCCGTTGCTAAGGTGAGTTTTATTCAATGATAAATATTTAATTTAATAATGTGATAAGTTTACTTAGTACAGTGTTGAATAAATACTAGTTAAGAATATGTATTGGTTTAAATGGTAATATCACGTTATTGACGAAATTTAAATTATTTTACCTTGTAATATTTTGAGATACAACAATGTATGTGATAAAACTTTTGATGATACATAAAACAAGAACCAGTTATAATCCATATGTTTCGTTTTCAATGAAAATGTAAGCATCAAGTCCTGAAATATGTCTAATTGTTACTTTGTTGTCGCTAAAACAAACATCTAATTCTACTTATTTTTTCAGATGGGATCACGATCTAAAAAGCTGATTGAACTGGCAATAGGCACTTCAAAAACAGAGGATGTAACAAATGAAGCTACAGAACAAAATTATGACTCCGAAGTTTTAAATCGACCTCGTTGTGATTCAACTAGTAGCAGTAGTAGCTCATCAAGTGACTCATCAAGCAGCTCATCAAACACTAGCCCCTCCTTCATCGAAGATAGTGACGATTCAGTGAAGGATCCAAACTATGTTGTGGTGCCAAGACATCATTCTTCAGATTCTGACAGTATAGATGAAAATGTTAACACACTAAGCCAAGAAAATATTATTAGCGTTGCACAGGAAGATTCAATACGTCCAGACGTAAGCGTCGTTCAGGAGCAGTCAAGAAACTCCATGTGCAGTCCAAATAATAAAACAGGAAGAAAAAAACGTAGACACGAGGGAAATTGGAAAAAAAATATAGCAAAGAAACTGAGGAATAGTGGAGAGGCTTACCAGTCATTAAAAACAAAGAAAATAGTTCCGGAACGTAAACTGAGTCCACCTTGCGGAGAAAAATGTAAATTTAAATGTATTTCAAATATCAGCGAAGAGCAGCGCCAGCAGTTATTGAAACAATACTGGAAATTAGGAGACATAGAAAAGCAGTGGTCGTTTATAGCAAACTGTGTTGAAACGGTCAATCCCAAATACCGATATGTGAAATTGGATTCGGATGGTAACGTTATTCCCACACGCAACAATAATAACGCTTTCTATTTAACCATTTCTGGTGTTAAAACTAGAGTATGCAAACTATTTTTCAAAAACACTTTAGCAATTAATAATAGACCAATAGAGACAGCTTTAAAGAAAAAAAATAAAGACAGCAATATTTCTGCAATGAAAGATAATCGTGGATGTCATGATAATAGATATAAAGTGGATGATAGCGTTAAAAATGGTGTAAAGGCGTTTATAGAAGCGATACCGAAAATAGAATCGCATTACATACGAGCTAATTCAAAAAGACAGTATATTGATGGAAGCAAAGCCATTACTGACCTTCATAGAGACTACGTAGAACAGTGCAAGTCACAAAACCAGCCATTTGTTACATATTTAATGTTTTACCGCATATTTATGCAAGATTTTAATATTTCATTTTTTGCACCAAAAAAAGATTTATGTGAGGTCTGCGAAGCTTTTAAAAATAGCACTGAACAAGAGAAAGAACTGAAGAGAGAAAGCTATGAAACTCATCAAAAGGAAAAAGTTCTTTCACGGCTAGAGAAGGAGAATGATAAAAAAAATAAAGACTTTCTGGTTGCGGTTTATGACCTACAGGCTGTCTTTCAGTGCCCAAAAGGGGACATCTCCGTTTTTTACTATAAATCAAAATTAAATGTTCTTAATTTAACTATATACAATATCCAGAATAATTGTGTCGAAAACTACATTTGGGACGAATCAAATGCTAACCGTGGTGTGAACGAAATCGGCACCTGTGTTTATAAATATCTTATGAAAGTATCACAAGCAAGCAGCAACCTGAATGTAATTTTCTATTCTGACAATTGTGCCGGCCAGCAGAAAAATAAATTTATGCTCTGTATGTATCTATACGCGGTGAGGACAATTGCAAATCTTAACTCGGTCACCCATAAATATTTAATTAAGGGTCATACCCAAAACGAGGGGGATTCAGCACATTCCCAAATAGAGCGAGAAATAAAACGGCAGTTGAAATCTGGTCCTATGTATACACCTGATGCATTTGTTGGAGCTGTAAGGGCGGCAAGGAAAAAAAGCGAACCCTTTCATGTTAATGAAATGTGTTACGCTGATTTCTATGACATAAAAAGTTTATGTAATCAGATGAACTTTTCATTGTCAAAAGATGAGAATGACGACACAGTAAAACTTACAGAATTAAAAGTGATTCGTGTTCAAAAGTGCGATCCTGAAGCGATGTTTTTTAAAAATTCATATGCTGACACACAATTCAAGAAAGCTATTGTAATAAGAAAGAAAAAGAACTCTTGTTTGGAATTGAAAAATGCATACAAAGAGAAACCCGGATTGTCAGATAAAAAAAAAGCAGATCTTATGGATTTAGTTAACAAAAACCTTATCCCAAGATATCATAAACTATTTTATGAGACCTTGTAACTTTTAAGAATATTTTGTATTGATTGCATTACATAATTATTTCGATGACTGATTAATATAGTGATTTTGCATGTAAGACTTACACTTATGCTCCGGCGAACACAAAAAAAAAGTAAGACTGATTATGGTAATATTAATTAAAAGTTTTAACTATAGTTATAAGAGATATCGCAAATTATAATTTGCTATGTTACCAAGTTATGTACTAAGTGCCATTTATTTTTGATAATTTTGTTGTTTATTTTTTGATCTCATTGTATTTTGTATCCACGTGATAACAGTTAACTATTTTGATATTTAATTTAATAAAAGTCTGATTAGGTTAAATGTAAGTAAGGGGTAGTTATTTTATTACGATAGTATCAGTTCGACTGTTTTACTTATGTTTAGTAATATTTTCTGATTAGCACGAGCTACCACCAATAATTTGGTTTTGGATTTTTTAAACTGCGTGTTCCAGTTAACCTTCTTTTATAAAAATAAATCATTTAAAAATAAAAGATTTTTATTTCATCAACGAGTTTTCATAATATAACTCTTAGTCTTAATATTTTTTATATTATCAACACGGTGACTAATTAATTTATTGCACTTATCTTTTTCCATGTTTTCAGGAAAAACGTGACATGATTGTCCGTTTTTTTCTAATTGGTCATTTTTGTACTAAAATGAATGTGTTATCAAAACATTTTTATGATTTGAGATAGCTAAGGTATTAAAGTTTGTACGTAATCTACAATAAAGGTAAAAAAATTACACAATTAGGTAAAATAATTTTTTGTAAGTTAAAAAGTCCTCTACTGTAAAATTGTGTTTTTTAAGATAACACGTTATTGAAGCAAAGAAGCGATATATCCACGCAATAATATTTTCATAACTGTATCTTTCATACCTCTATGAGTAAATTATTTTGAATTTGAATTTGAATATTTGGCTAATTAATAATTTTCCCGACCATTGATCTAACCAAACATTACTATGCAGTTCACAACTCAAAGCTACTTGGAAACCATCAATTTGTTCTATATTCAACCGTGACCGACTTACCAATATTACAATATTAATCAACATAAACAAATTACTCGGCTAGTAATGAATGGACGTGACTGTACTTCTATATCTAGTAAGTAAGTAGGTACCTACTTTTGGAAGGTCCAAACTCGTTACGACTGTATTAACAAGTTTCAATATAGCTCTTTCGAGTCCTAGGTAGTTTTCTTCCTTTTTGTGTATCTTGCTACGGATAGATTTAAATAGTTTTGTTTATATCCTACTAATATTATAAATGTGAAAGTTTGTAAACCTGTTTGGATGTTTGTAAGTCCTTCACGCTTTAACCGTTGAACGGATTAAGCTGAAATTTGGTACACAGGTAATTTGCATCCAGGAATAGGACCTAGGATAGATTCTATCCCGATTTTAGGTTCCCTTAGGATACATTCAATATGTTTTAACTACTTTTTCTTAGGCCTAGGCAAGGGCGTCGTCTAGTTTGTAATAAAATATTTTACTCATCAACATACGGAACCTAAAAAGTATTTTCCTCATATGACAATTTAATAAGCAAAAGTACTGCTCGCATGAAATGTATTTCTGTCCGGAAATAACTCCAGATGCCATCGGATCTAGTTTAAATGAACTTATTGATCTTCACGATGGTCCAATATGAGAAAAGCTT
>LGAG01000048.1:163703-179455 GCA_001278395.1 Lerema accius | reverse complement strand
TAACGTACCGATGATTAACTTATAAAGATGAAAGTCCAAAAAAGTTAAATTAAAAAGAAATAAGCCGCTTTGTGGTTATGCAAATTTATAATTTAAATTGAAAGTGTTAAATACCGTCGAACAAGTACAGCGAGCTGTCAAAAGGCGAGTCTGTACGTCTGTCCGTCCACTAAGTGAAAAGTTAAGACTAATGGGTTCAATAAATTCGCCCTGACGTTTCTGAAGAGTTATTATTAGCCCTTATTTTATTATGAAGTATTAAATTAAGTTGATGATCTGGACTCAGACCAAAAAATATAATAGTTCAGAACAAAAAAGTGAGGCAAATTTTTTATTTTTTTTACGATCTGACATAAATGTCACCGAGCATGGTCTGCCGAGAAATGTCCGGTATATTTACAAAACTTTATCATTTGTTATTAACGTTATGTTTTTCCCTACTACGCTTCTTTGTTCCGAATACTGTGTCTATATATTTTTAGGTCTGTGGATCTGGATTGTTCTCAATTCTTTTTTGTGTGACATTTAGTTTTAAATATCCTCAACAGATTGAATATTACCTACACATTTTAATCACATTAATTTTTAAAGTTGTAAGCCATTTAATTAAGATGAAACTGCTTTTAAATTAGTTGGATTGGATTGAAATATTTTTATTAAACAATTAAAATCCCATTTAAATAATTAACGGAAGATTGGGAAAGAAAATAAGGTAGCTAAAGAAAAATGAGAGAATATATTGAAGTAATGTATTTTGTTTCTTTTTTAGTTGCAAATTACAAATAGACACTTCTATTTTATTTAGTTGTATAGATAACTAAAATTACTGTGAAAAAATAGATACAATTTTTTGTATAGCCTAGGTTATATACTTATTTTTTCTCGAATGAAGATGTGGTAGATATAACATCGTTGTAGATGTGACAAGTCCTGCATAGGATTTGCATATGCGTGCCAAACAGGCTTTTAAAACTAGTTTGGTAACGGACTCGCGCCGTCCATATGATCTGATATTTCGATCCAGTTTCCAAGTAAATGATTGTAGTGAACTACCGACGCCGGCGCAGCTGTATAACTCACTACGATATACAGGGTGTTTTAACTTAGTAAAGTCGTAAACAAAATTATGAAGGGCAATTCGAATAATTATAATTAAGCAGTAATTTTGTTGTTACTCCTTTTTCTCCTTCTACTTTCATTCATTGAAATAATTCATTCTTTTTCTACTTATACTTTGTAATAAGAAAAACAGACTTATAACCCTTACAATGCTTGTTTAATGCTCTGTAATTTTTAAAAGTTCTCTTGTATGGTTTACATTCAAATGCTGTCACATTTATTTATCTTAACAGTCGATTATGATAATACTTGTAGTCATTAAAAATGGGGTTGAAAAATATAGAACCTATATAAATTCCGCAATTGACAATTTTAATTTAACTTTATAATTTGTTATGGTGTTTGAGATGTAGAGCATTCTAAAAAATGGACATTAATACTTTTGAAAATTCCACCCTGTTTATTTAAGTATGCATTCGTATTTTAATGAGCCAATATAAAAACACCCTGTATTCGAAGGTCCTTGAACCTAGGTACGGATCACGGCTCTATTCCTGACTTAGACTAGACTTGTGCATACCGATACTAGAACTGAAGTCATTCTACTATCACTATGTAAGAGGTGAAGGACAAAGTTGATACATTTACTATGAAATGCTAGAGTTCGCACATATCCGTATTTTTATTTTTTAAGTAAATCCTAAATTATTGTAGAAAGACACTGTCCGAAAAATCTTACATAATATTAGGCTATGGATTATGGGATTAAGCCAAATCTTACGACATCTGACGCAATCTCACCACAGGAGCAGGTGTTTAAAAATCACCAAAAACATCTCACGTTATCAAAAGACACTCCCTGTGGATAGGGTTCGAATATTTTCAGTACGAACTTAATTATTATTAGTACTTATTATTGCTAATGGAATCTGTCGAAAGTTCGAAACATTAACTTCATACGAAAATCTAAACAATCCAAAATACATATGAGCAGTTATAACAAATATTGCATAACTAAAAAAAACTTTATTTTACAACTATTTACTCATCAATCTCGAACAAGTAACAAGCCTAGCTACTAAACACTAACACTAAAAGCCCATAAATGCCACCCAGAGCCATCGCCCCGTCATCTGCGGCAATCATCTACTACACTACACTTACTACAACTACACGACACTTATCAGTTAATTACGCTTATCGATCGCTGGCTGCAAGTTATGGGCCGAGCGTCTGGAATTTATTCATCCTGTGATTACGAGAAATAGGATTTTCTCTGCTACTTAATATTCCTTATGTTCAGAGAGTAATGTATCATTTCTGTGTCTGTTTGTCGTTTTGTACAGGGTTGCTGCAAATTGATAGGAATATTAATAAAGTATTCCTTTATTCACCGCTTCTGTGCTTCAGAGGGCACGTCTCGGTTGTTATTGTTACATGTTCGTTAAGCAATGTTGGAGACTCTTGGGCGATTAAACCATCCGATACCTAAGTTGGCACTAACTCCTTCACCATTTTTTTTTCTAAATTTTTTTTATAATGTTATTTATTGTACATTTGTTCCTAAGACGAAATAAATGATTTGAATTTGAACCCGTAGCAGCGTGCGTAAATGCTCTAGGCCTCCGCAGTAATGAGAGACACTTGCTCAGTAATGAGAAATTAATGAATTGAGATCACCCAAACATTTTTTACGTCACACGTTGACTTTATCAGACAACTGTCAAACGTCAAACTGTCACTAGTTTGACATGAATTGATTTTGACCTTTATATTTTAGTGTTTTAAATGTCATTCTGTCAACTACTAACGGTGCAATAACCTACAATGATTGCGCAACTTAACAATGCTGTATATGTTGATATTTTTAAAACATAATTACATACACAATTTTATTTTTTTATTGGGTAGCGTTGTTACCTACAGCAAAATATCACTGTAAGTCTAATCTAGTATGGATCAAAGAAAAAGCACTGTGACAAAAACAGATGAACAGACAAGGAAGTCACAGTAATAGTTGCATTAGGCCACCAGGAACAGCCCTAAAAACTAATTAATAATAAAAAAACATATACCAGATGTCGCTAGTGGGGAATCAGATTTAAAGGAAATAAATCCATACAAAACACCTCATTATCTCTCACCAACCTTACCGTACATAATACCTGACTCATCCACCATATGGTTGACATGATTATCCTTTAAAAACACGCGAAAATAACTCTTATTACAAAGGAATACCTTCCACTCATTGATACTTAAGGATCAGAATCCATAAAAGGATTCTATGATAATGAGACTTATGTAAAATTAAACGTAAAGGAAATTGCACCATATGTTTATGCTGGTATAGTTTTAATTCAAATACTATCAATAAAACCATTGTTTGATTAATTTTTGGTACATAGGCTCCGAACGTGCATATCTTTTGTTTGAACCGAAGTATTGTGCATTAATAAATAATTAGTAGGGTAAAAATTACGCAAGTTATAAACAGTCGGTGTTATCAAAATAGAACACATTTTTGGTGATACAAATAAAACTATTTTATTTAACATACCACATTAATATAGTATTGGAATTTTACTTATTAAAATTACTGTTTTTGTTAACAAATATAAACGTATGTATGTATGTCCATGTCCATCTTTGGCATGCTCTACAGCTCAAACGACTTGAAAAATTACAATATATGAGATTTCATTGGATTCGTATTATTGTGGCAGTCACCAGTCACGACTGTCAAAAAAAATGTTTCAAACTGTCGTACTTTTTTAAATATACGTAAATTATTATTAGCCCCATTTTAATTCTCCAAAAAGTCCTTAAAGCACAAGCGGTTGGTTCGTTAGATGTAATAATAAATCTTGTCCCAATGTATTTTGGTGGAGCGATAATATTTCAGGTTTTTCATGTGTGAAACGAAATCCCGCGTCGTCAGTCGTCACATTTGTCTTGGCTACATTGTTATTTCTTCTTTAATATGCCGCCTTATACGTTAATAGGGTTGGCACTTTGTAGTGTTTCCTTATATACGAAATTCATTGGTGTAAAGAATGCTACTAAAGAAAATTTTGATTCTCTAAGTTTAAGTTACAAGAGGTCCCTACTTGTGTGCTGTCAAGTATTATTTGTGGAAAATTTTTCAAATATATTTTTATTTCAGTTGTAGGTACACATTTATAAAACATTTGAAACTCTTAATTCATATTTCAAAGACTCCTAAAATATAACCGAACAGATTTTTAAATTATTTTTTGTAACCTAAAGATAACCCCAAAGTTATGTATAAATATCAATTAAAAATAATTGTATTTTCAAACAAAATAATTACTCAAATATCGTATTATACAAACCAAGTCATTAGTAGAGTATTTCACATAATAAAAACCTCAAAAAATCCTTTTATTGTAAAGTTGGCAGCCCTAAGTCAATACCTCATAAACAGCAAACATGGCCGCCTGAATAAAACCGGATATTACCGGCCGGAACCGGTTGGCCAAATGAAATAAGGATTTTCTTTTTGGATTTGTTTACGAAAAGTAAAAACATCACGTATTGTTAGCTCGGACTGGGAAAAGATATTGTTTTAACTTTTTTATAATACCAATTTTATTTAGTAATGTTTGAGTACCCTCTAATGGTTTATTATAAGATAAAAGCTTCTTCATTCTGAGGAAACCTTGAGCATACTCCACCACGCTGCTCCAGTGCGGAATGGTGACTAATGTCAGAACGTAGCCCGAATTTTGAAAATTGTTATGCCAATCGAAGGACTCCACATGGCAGATAGTTAATGTACTTAACTATGCCTCAACTGTATAACTTTCTACAATTGCTATCTAACGATAACAATCTATATATTTATCCATTTGAAACACTAAACACGGAAGATCAAGAAATGTTCACTGCTAATTTACACTACAGCAACCCACCTAGAAATTCCAAGAGATTACATTGCAAGTAACCAAGATCGAATACAGAGGAACACGTCCCTCTAATTGCGAGCCCACGCGTGGGCTGTGGTGTGGGATGCATGCGAAGTGATAGTAATCCGATTAAAGGGTAGAGTAAGTTGGATGACACTTGCAACCATTTCGTTTGCACTTAGGTCGTTTTATTGAATCTTAAACGTTTCACACACTGCGACTTTTAGTAGCGATGCAGTCGCAAATTTTGTAAACTTTACACGATCGTTGCGAAAATCTATTCATTGCTATTGTAGCGCTGTCGCGTACTTATATTAAAAACGCGCGATTGCAACGCTGCTATAAGCCGCAGTGTGTAAAGGCTTAACGTTGTTTAAACATGTTTAGTTACTAAATTAGTCGCCACTTGACTAAAACACTACTCTAGTTCATCCGAGGCTTAAGTCCTAAAAGGCTGTAATTTGAAAAGGATACAAACATTGATTAATGTGACAGAGAAGCTAAATAAAATTTAAAAAAAATTCGTAGCACTGATCACACTAAATGAATAAGTCAGAATTAATGTATTTCCTTTCTGAAGCCTTACAACGTGTTTATATTAAATCAAGGAATTACGTCGGCTATGCCATCTGTATATCTACTGTGCTAATCTCCATACAAATTTAGCTTGGTCGTCCTCCGTAGATAGCACAATTATGTGGAGATGCAAAAACTGGTCGCGTATCCTAGTATCCTAGTACGACTATACCTCGGTATAGCTACGTACTTTATCGGATTACTGTATAACTGATAAACATACTTGAAAGCTGTTGAATAAACGTTGAAATTATTTATATGGTCTTGTAGTCCGGGTTTCTAACGTGGGGGTAATTAACCCCATGGGGGTAAATCGGATGAATTACGGGGGTAACGAAGGAAGTATTTATTAGGATCTTAAAATAACAAAATAGAGAAAAAAGCAACTTGTATTGTTTGTTTTGATAACATATTAAAGACGGGGTAACATTTTTCCTCATAGGTCATAGGGGTAATGATATCAAAAAGGGTAGGAAGTATTACCTATCTTAGAACCCATGCTCATGAGGTTTTTTGTTTTTTGAGAGAAGATGTGCGTCAAAAAAACTTCTTGTATAAACACCCTTAGGAACTATCAACTAACTTAACGAAAGTCAAAACTTTACTGATAACACTACACCTACATAACAATCAATCATGATTGATTTATCGGAAGCTGAGCATCATGTCTAGCGAGACAAAATCTATCTTTAACATCGGCTTTATAGGTTTAGTATTAGTTTAACAGTAGTTAGGGTTTTATGAGGCGCTAGATTATGTTTAACTGATTACAGAGACAACATAAAATTAATTAAAAATAGAAATATCATTAAATACCTAACCTAACTTAAACGGAATATTTAACATACCTATCGGACAAATTTCATAAGCACTTCGTACAAAGTACAAAGCGATGACGTCATAATTTTAACGCCATTTGTATGGAGCGTTTTTGGGAAAGTTAAAAATGTGACTTTCAAAATACAATATCTTGGGACGGTTTCATATAAGCAGATTCCTTCACCAGAGTAACCATTGAGGTTTTTCATTAAATAACGCCAACAAAAAATTATCATCAATATCATGTCCTATTATAAGCGGCAATTAGTAATCGGTAAACATGTCTATATTTATCTGTTGCCTACATTATTTCTATTACATTGCAAGATGTATATAAAGCGCTATAATTATACTAGCAGTATACAGTTAAGTATGGCACAACCTAGATACAATAATCGCTTCCCGATAGCCCTTATCTGGGTGTTCCGTTGTTTGCCTTAAGGGCACCACTTGCTTAGTTAAATACCGCTGTAGAAGCTAGTTTGTGTGTGTGACCACATACAGACGGCATAACAACAAATAAACTTTGTAGTTTACTTTTATGTTGACTATAATTGGGAAACCGTTTAAAATTATGCACGAAATAGCACATTTTTACTCGATTCCGTAAAGAGGGTAATTTGTTTCGAGAGTATGTATTTATATTATATTTATCCTTTTCTTTACCACGCTCTAAAATTAAACGGTTTGACGACTATTACTATTACCTACCGTACCATACCATATCATACCATACTTAGAACCCAGTACTCTTCGAAGTGACCACGAGTCAAAGTTAAAAGTGACCACTTGAGGTGGCTCTACTTGTGTAATTAACATAACAACCAGACATTATCCTCTAATCAGTAATCGCAGTGGCACTCAGTCGCTTCAATCTGATAACCGCCCACAAGACAGTCAACTGTTTATTCCCCGGTTTGTAACCTTGGAATTGGCGGCTACCCCCTTGGTATTTAATTACCTATAACTCTGTTATTTCAAGGTGACGAACGCGGTATTTGGGGACTTTATTACTAGTTTGACGCATATTTTGACACGTTCCGCTGTTTATTATAACGTACAAGGTTGAAGACGGAGTAAGTTAATAATAACGAGGTAACTGACTAAAAGACCCTCTTACGTCCTATTCGAAGCTTGTCACTTCCTTAAAAATATATTTAACTAATATCATTAACAGACTAAAATTCCCAACTATTAAAAAAATCACGTACTATTAAAAAATATATATTAATAATTTATACCATTCCCGCAATAGAGACAAATCCAATGATACCTGATAAAGACAGACATACATACAAAACATTATACTAAAAAACAATACCCTCTTTCCAGCATAGTCGGGTAAAAATAACTGCCGAAGCGTGTGAACCGCTGGCAGTGTGAAACGGCATTAGGGCAGTTCATTGCGAAATGTCAACGCACAATCGCAACACGTGGTCATTGCGCAACGAAACAACAGCGGTCGACGTGATTTATCGACACCAATTACAACAATCGCGGGTAGTTACACCGTCGGGTACAGTTATTGTAAATATAGAGCACTAGTTTGTTCAATATGTATGTATTAAACCAGATAAATGGTGTAATGTACAGAATCTGTTTACGTGGAGGGATCAGGTTACATGTTTAAAAATAATGTAGTCAGTACAAGTTTTAGATTGAACACGGTCACATGTCGAAAATGTGTACAAGGATACTTCATTTCTTTTGTTTTTCTTGACTATCAACAAGATGAGCAGAAAGAGGATAATCTATAGGCTTCGCCGCCTTTCCCTAAAGGGGAAAACTGATGCCCAAGATATAGTAGAAAGCAGGTGGATAAGAAAAAGAAAATTATATCAGATTTTGTAATAATACGATTCGGTCGGTCGAGATCTTATTACGAGTAGTAAGAATCGATAAAAAAGTCGAAAATCGTATTTATTGTATCGGTTCTTAAAAGCTAAATTTCTGAAATGAGAAATAGAATATCTAGTCAGTGATCCGTAGTACATTGTTTTTCACTTATTACTATCAATGATAGTAATAAAAGACTAATCCGTATTTTTTTTTTAAATAATAAACGCTCGTCTTCTGAACGCGCTGCTATAACGCGCGAATCAAAACCCGGGTTATTACGGGCGGTGACGTAACTGTACACAAATTAATTACTGTGCTTAAGGATACAGCCACTTAGGCTCAGTGAAAGTGATTAAACCTGTATTTAGGTCTCCCATCGATCAAGACGTGGGTGGCTCTCGTAAGTGGCGTGGACGGGACGGATTCAGTAATTTGGAGATTGTGGGTTCACCGGTAAATATCCAAGCAGGGAATCATTGTTTGATTTTACCCTTAAAAGTAATATTTGTATTAAAAAATTAATTAATGGTTAGTTGGCAAAGTTATTGCCATGATTTTTAATGTGATGCAAACGAATCTGTAGTCAATAATTTTGGATTCGAAGTTCCTTATGAGGGGTTTATATTTTGGTCCCTTTAGACTTTGTCATTAAAAAAAAATCATAACCTAAGATGGTTTTGAATGAACTATTAAAACGCCCCTTGATTGTGACCATGCTAAGAAACCGTTGGAAAGTATAAAACTTTAGAATATTTTGATTGCTCCTTAGATTACGCATTACTTAGAAAGAAAAAAATGGGGTAGATACGCTACACTGCCATAATTTTATGCTTCACAATATTTCGAAGTTTTTCAAGAGACCAGACGCGTAGACGTTATATTCTTTCTTTAGTACTAGGTAAAGTTTGTTCAAGATGGTCCGTAGTTCCAGATATCTATTCTTTGATAATGATTAAGAAGTTCTTAGAAGTTCGCCGCTGGTCGCGAACTCCGCCGCATTGTTGTTCTTTTGAATTGTAAACTTGACTTCTAGTTTTAATCAGTGTTATTTTTCTCGAAAACTTCCACTAGAAGTTAGTGCGGTAGTTATTTTACAGTTTTGTGTTTTACTTGCTGGTGTTGTTCTTGTATTATCTTTAGTACTTTTTATACATACTTTTAGTCGATGGAAGTACGGATAAGATAGTGTTAATCTGACTATAGACGGACTACCTACTTGACTTGAACTTGAATGCCGCAAGCTGCCGCTAGTGAATGCTCGAAGCAATCCCTCTACCCGCTTTGGTAACCAACCAAAATAATGTCGGAAGTTTTTAAGCAGTTCAAAAATCTTCAATCAATAACTTGACTTAACAATGAAGATAATAACTGCCGTTATAGCTTTACGTTGGCTCCAAAACACAGAAATACTCAACAGTTTTTAGCATTTACAATCACGTATCCTGCTCAACTACAATCATTTGCTTAACGTCGATCACTTATCAACGCAAGCTCAGCGATTAACCCTTCAATCTTATCTGTGCATAGTAATAAACTATTCGTTTACACCATGTAATCGTCCGTACAAACGCTTTCCATTAAACCGTTCAAATCCTTTAACAGCGGTGTTTATCGAGGAATTATTTATTCCGACAAGTTTCTATGACCCGTTTCGTGACTTACAAGATGTGGCGAGCTGTGTGGTCTGCTATCTCACTCGTGGATCACTGCACTAACTAAAAATAACACATTTCTAAGGCCCTGTTTAGGCGACAGACTTTAAACGGACTCCTTATAGGTGACACAGAAAAAATAAAAACAAATCTGCTAAAAATTGTCGCTTACTTTTCCCTACTTCCATTAACTAAAAACCTCCCTAACTTTAGAGCTATAGAACATGCTAACGATTAGGATATACGAGTACGTAACATACACTCGAAAAATATTACCATATTTATTTTCCTTCCATAAAAGTATTGTCACCATTTCTATTACCACGTACTTTGCCCATCGTTTGTATTATGCCTAAAAAGCTATCAGAACATGAACATACTTGGTAGTAGATTCCGTGAATAGCTTAAAATGGTTGTTAAATTATTTTCGGTGTACTAAATGACTGCACAGATTTATCGACACTTTTTATGGTTCGGGGAATAGCTTGAAAACTTTAATAGGGCAAAGTAAAGGCGTGATAAATGGACGAAATATTTTTGTTGGAGTTTTTAGGACTGCGGGATGAACTTTCTTTTCAGGTGATTATTTTTTAACTGTCTGTGTCGTGAATTACCTTCTCTATGACTAGTTTTAAGGTCTGTTTTTTAGGTAACTTGTCATATTCTTACTCAGACCGAGAACAGAAATTTAAATTTCACATTCAAATTTCGGCCCAGCTGGGAATCGAACCCAGGACCCTTTGAACGGCCATTCGGCGTGTTAACCATTACGCCATTAGAAACCACTGCTATAAGCATTTTTTCTGGCAAAAAATAAAAACTACTGGTAATAAATATTACATAGATTTCCCATAGTAGGTAGTATGTAATATAACAATAAGGGTCATTCAGTCACTTTTCATTAGGTTGTCTGTTTTCATTAATGATTTTATTAGGAGGGACAACGAACCTCTGTTGTCGCCGTTTCCTCAACATGAGGACAATCATTCTATTAACTTGATACGACTTTCAGGACATATCAATTTAATTAACAATGTAATTATTTATTGATGTAGGTACAAAGTCATCTATAGGGAGTCCGACATTTAATGTAAAAATTAAATTTAAAGAGTTTTTTGTATTTGGTCTCATTTTTTCCAAAACGTGGCTTATTTACCTGGTTATTACCATTTTACTACTAGTAGTAATCTGTAGGTAGTAACTAATCTACATTCCTTCAGTAATAGCATACGTAATATAGGTATAGGCTCAGACTCCCGTAATAATATAAGTATAAAGTTATAGTCAACATTTAATAATAATACAAGGCGTAGGTACGTACTTAAGAAAATTTGCGCTGTCACCAATAAATCAATTCGTGGAAATTCCTGTTTCCCAAAACAATGTTTTCCCATCTCCCAGGAACTCTGTGGAATTCCCGGGGGCTCCTGGGAAATTTATTTAGCTAAGCATTATTTATTGTTCGAAAATGAACCTTATTACTTCTACGTAAAAGCTAAAATAACGTACACTCTGTTCACTTGTGGCGTCACGATCGTCCTACCTTTGAATTCAGAAGAAGTTGACAATGATTATAACATTTATAGAAGTGACTAGTCTTATTTAATTTTCGAAAAATTTGAAAAATATTGGCAAAATATTTGCAAACTTTCTAAATAATAACGCTATTTCTTTTTTTGTCACAAACTAAGTAAATATGGTTAAGAAAATTATGACATTGATGACCATTACTTTTTTGCCATTATTAACATAACTCCGATGCCTGACATGGGTTATTCGTACCTATATCTTATATAAGATAGGCTTGACAATCAATTATCTTAATAGTCATTGCTATTACAGCTGCAGTCCGTTAATCTAGTCATTTTAACCTTGTGCCAATAAACTACGCGATCTATCTAATAAAGATACCGTAATTGTTATGCATAGGTTAGATACTAGATACACGATTTGTTCTTATCAAATAACTAGAAAACAAACATTTTATCGAGGCCTTTTAACCCACATACATACAAACAAACACACATAACATGTAGTACAGTCGTCTCAAGTTGCCTGCGTAGCGAGGGGTCCTGGGTTCGATTCCCGGCTGAGGCAGATACTCGTATTTATGTGACAGATAAATGTTTGTTCTCGGGTCAGTGGGTCGGGTGTTAGTGATGTGTTATTTGTGTTGTCCATGCCATCCGGGACACAGGGAATCCTAGTACGGGAGTTTACCTAAGTATTTTAGCGTTTATTATTATTATGTATTTTCCTTTAGAATATTTGATACTGTCGTGATGCATATTGTTTTTCCAACGCCTATTCTAGTAACTATAGCAGTCATTTGTAGCATCCATGTTTTGTTTATAGGGAAAACAAAGCATGTGTCGATTACCGCTAAGTAGTACGTGATATGCACTCCCATGGGCGATGGACATGTCTGTCCGTGCCAGGAATGGTGAGGAGACATTAATGTCTCATGGGGGTGTTTAATTTATCGTGTCATTAAAAACGACGATCATAAATCATTTTGATGTACCTATTTATTTAGCGTGGTATTTAATTGTGTTTGACTGTACTTTTAAAAAGATTTTATGAAGTAATAGTAAACGAATAGAAGGAAATAGAAGGAAATATTCTGTATATTTTTACCCGACTGCTACGGAATTTGTGATTTACGAGCGTGTAAGAATGTTAATTTCTTTGGCAGTCTCCACAACTATAATTATACTTTGACGAATTTTAATATACGACATGTCATTGATTTCGTCTTCAATGTGCAAATTACATTAACTACTCGTATTGACTCGTACATAATTTATCAACATTGACCGCTTAAATTTTTAGCTGAAAGGTATTTTGTACGCCTATTAACAACTACTCGTTTAGCTACGTAATGTAATTGTGCGAATTAGTTATTAACTTATTACTTCTATCTTTGCACAGATTTTACCATAGGTACCATACCAGGTACCATAGGTTCCTTTAGATTTATCAGTACCAGTTTACTCATTTATCATTAGTTATACAAGTCAGTTTTCCGTCAAAATCCTTTCCGAAACTTACGACTTTACGGTACACGGTTACCGTACGTTCCGGTTTCAGTTCCTGTTATCCTTACTATCATTGTGTAGCTAGGTAACGTTAGCCGCGTCTCCAAGGCAACCAGCAAGGTCACTGCCGGCTCGGAGACGCTGGTCTGTTGTCGGCAAGGGTACGGTCAGGTTCTGAACGGCTGACACGTGGTAAGGTCACTGTGAGGTATTGTTGACTGCGCAAGGTTAGGGAGACAGGTTTTGATGCAGTTTGTAGGCAATGATGCAGGGGTAATCTTGAAAGTATTGAATGATGCGTAGGGATTGAAAGGCTATTGTTTTGTAGAAATAAAAGTTGTTTTATGTTTTAACCGCGATTGAAAATATGTTGTATTCAGACATTGTTTTAATTTCTAATTTCTCAAAACAAAGATAAGATAAAAAGTTATTAAATTTTTTTTTGAAATCACAAATGAAGTAAAAGATTCATCTAACATAAATCTAAAGGCAAATTATGAAACTTGGCGTGCTTTGGCCATATCAAGAGTTCGATAAGTACCAACGTAGTATCTATTAATTGATTACTAATAAAAGCTCCTTCTTTCCAGCGCGTGCGCTCATTCACTACCTCCCTCGACGAGCTAGCGTCCCGTGTGCAGACAGCGGAAGCGGCGCGAGCGTCATGGCGCGCGCCGGGCGACGCTCGCGATGCGCGTGCGCAGCTCGACGCGGTGTCCCGCGCACGCGCTCAGCTGCCACCGCTGCGCCGGCTGGTTGACGAGCTACGCGCGCAGGCGCAAGCCATGACCAGGGATAACGTGCAGCTACCAGAACATTTGGTCGCGAGACTGGATGATTTGAATACCAGGTTTGTGCCACTGTTTTGTGCATGGGTAAAAATAATTAATACATTACTTTCTTTAAATTGCTTGAGTCAGCTGTCAGACAACAGTCCTATTCGAGCTTTGTCACTTGTCCATGGCAAGCAAGAGATGGTGGCACTGCGAGCTCGTTATGTTTCTGAAAGTGTGACTGACCTGCTAAACCACCACTGTTTCAGGGTGACCGGGCTGAGCGCGGGTGGCGAAGAGCGCGCGCGACAGCTGGCCGGAGTCGCCCGGGACGGGGGCGCAGGCGCCGCCCAGGGCTTCCTCGCCGGATCCGTCCGCCCGCCTTGGGAGCGTGCCGTTACACCTGCCAACGTGCCCTATTATATCAAGTGAGATGCACCAAGATTTCTGAACGATTTATTCCATCCTTAGCCTTGTTAGCCGGTTGCTAACTTGCAGCTATTTCCAAGTAGTCCTTTGGTATGACTGCATCTCTGTTTCCTAACTGGTTAAAAACCTCGAGCGGAATAAACAAGACCTCTATGTGCTCATTTTTGTATGAAACCTGATCTATATCTCTATGTATCTTCGCAGCCACGAGCTAGAAACGACGCACTGGGACCACCCGAAGATGATCGAGCTGATGAACTCTCTGGCAGACCTCAACGAAGTGCGCTTCTCGGCGTACCGCACCGCGCTCAAACTGAGGACTGTGCAGAAAGCTCTTTGCAGTGAGTACTATTAGATGATTCTCGATAAACTATTGCTTACTAGACGATGCCCGCGGCTCCGCCCGCGGAAAAGTCGATAAACAAAATATTGATTTCATCCCAAGGGAACCTATAATCGGGATAAAACCAAGTTTCAGCTTAATCCGTTCAACGGTTAGAGCGTGAAGGAGGGACAAACATTCAAACATCCAAATATCCAAACATCTTTACAAACTTTCACATTTATAATATTAGTAGGATTAGACAAGGTCTCTTCTGAGTAAAGATTTATTTTATAGACGGCATTGGTCAACTACGGACGCAGCGATCTGTATCGTTTTCGATAGTTAAGGCTATAAAAAACTGAAACTGTTTGTATTCCGTTTATGATGTTCCGATGAAAACATGAGGCTCTTGAATCCAAAATAATGAATGTCTTCTAATCGTCTTTTCCACGCATTTGCTTCATTCTTTACTGAACGGTATTCAATCACCCTAGGACCCTAGCTCCTTTAAGGACTGTCAACTTCCTGACAGAATAACCCCTCTTCTTCTGAAGATAAGCCAGAATAAACATGGTCTTTTCTTCCAGTGCACATGCTGCAGCTGCCGGCGGCGTTGGAGGCCTTCGACTCACACGGGCTGCGCGCGCAGAACGACCGCCTCATTGACATACCAGACATGATCACAGTGCTCACCTCGCTTTATGAGGTTAGTACAAACATGGATCTTACCAGAAATCATCATCATCTATCTACATGGCCATTTTCTAACAGGTGATACTTTGTATCTCTTTGATCAGGTATCTATTGTTATCGAAAATGTCACATGCAGTACAAATAGGGAATAGGAATACAAGTAAAGAACAGAAGCAGAGTCAAAAGTTCCTTAGGATACTACTTATTGATTAAGAATATTTTCTTCAATCCAGAACTAGTTACCACAAAAAAATATTTGGTTCCTAATCCTAAGTTACAGCTTATGTACAAACCTGTTCTAAGGCAACTGCTGAAACTTCCATGCACAGCACCTAACTTCCTCTACATCTAGCAGCATTAAGAAGTACCCCATGTTGCAGGTGATAGCCGCAGAGAACCCGTCTCTAGTGAACGTGCCGCTCTGTCTCGACCTGTCCATCAACTGGCTGCTCAATGTATACGACAGTCAGCGCACTGGACAGATCCGCGTGCTCAGCTTCAAAGTCGGCCTCGTGCTGCTGTGCAAGGGACACCTCGAGGAGAAGTACAGGTACACGTAGACTGTACAGGTACACACACGTGGACGATACAGGTCACACATAGTCAGTACAGGTACATAC
>LGAG01000048.1:136226-152809 GCA_001278395.1 Lerema accius | reverse complement strand
CAGCGCGAAGCGACCAACGAAAAAGACAATGTAACGAGCATTTATTCTTTAAAAATGTACCAAATTCTATACTCGACTTACATTTACTAATCGTTTAAGTACATATCTATTAGTACAATCTCCATTATACTATCATATCACTTCTTGTAAATTGCCATATCATTTTATGCTGTATAAACAGGCACGTGTATGAAATGTCACGTAAAACGGAGCGCAACGTCATCTCTTTATTATTATTAACGGTAATCGATCATCGATAAGACAGCTTGGATCGAAAGCTATGAGCTTTAATAATATCACAACGTTAGCTTTAAAATATCCTGTTTTGAGACACGTTTTTGAATGTGAAGGAGACGTTTTTACTAGCGGAGCGGTTCGTTCCCAACACTCGCTTGTAACTCGAACCTGCAGCTGTCGAGGAGCCGCCGTACTTGACGTATTGCATATCGTGTACATTAGTTCCGTTAATTAAATCTGTTACTTTAGCTTTCGAAGAGTATATTTAGTTAGTGCGTCGACTCGATTCCGCACTCGCCGCGACTGGCTGCGGCCGACGTTATAGTGAAAGTGTATTGTTAAATTAGATAAAAGATATCCCGATTTTCATCGTTCAATATTATGCCGAGTGGCCGTAGTTAAAGATTCGTTAAACGGTTTTTGCAAGTAGTTATTAGAAGTAGCCGAATGAATATCGAGCATGTTACTTATGTGCATAATTGTGTATGTTGCATATTTATATCGAGTTATCGAAAATTGTATCGTTAGATGAAAATATATGAATAATCCAGCTTCCACGCGACGTAGCGACGATCGAGGTCGGAACGGTAGAACTCTTCTTAGCGACTATAAAACATGTATCCAAAACTTTTTCACTATTACAACAACTGCGAGACGTTTCTTCTAGTATTTATATTGAACGCGACGGTTTTTACGTCCCGTTCGTCTGTTCGGACGTTTTGTATCGTGTGTCTACTGTAAGATGACGCCTACCTTTTAGATAAGATTATATTGGAGAGATGACTTTTATACGAATGTTAAGTGAACTGTTGAAGCTAACTTTTTACATTAAGGACTTCCGATTTAACCATATCGAGGTTATTTTAACTTTTTCTTCGTCGTTTGCCTAAACTGCAAAAGCTACCATTTTAATAA
Organism: Lerema accius; assembly: GCA_001278395.1. Taxonomy (NCBI): domain Eukaryota; kingdom Metazoa; phylum Arthropoda; class Insecta; order Lepidoptera; family Hesperiidae; genus Lerema; species Lerema accius. The sequence goes on along the minus strand of LGAG01000048.1, from coordinate 151,657 downwards.
AATGTACTGCTAATGACGTATTCGAACTTAGTGCAGAATGTTGGCTATGGGTGACGGAGCGTAATTGCGGTAGGTTTTATTGAATGGTAGAATATAATCTACCATTTGGATTGCGGTAATTATTTTTTAGTATGGCAACGCGTTGTTATTCCCGATCCGTTTTACGATGGGTCGTAACTATTACTATTTTTAATTTGGCTAATATAGATTATAAGTAAAGAAAAAGCACAATTTTATTAATTAACGAATGAAAAATATTATAAAACGAACACTAATATATTGTTAATAATTTTATTGTATTTGTTTAACTCTTAGTACTCGTAGTTTGTTTCGATATTATTTTTGATGCGTATTGGCGTGTTTATATGTTAAAAATATACTACTTCTGCATTTATTTGTATATTTTACTGTGTTTATAATGTTTTTAGAAGTTAAATCCAAATAAACATTCAGCATAGTAACGTGTTGTTTTTTAATTGTCCTTTAAACCTTTAACCCTTTTTGTCTAAACTGCTATAGTTAACAGATCATAGAACCTATACCTAGCTAGATTATTTGATATATTAACTATAAAATGTCCCACTACGATTCTACAGAAAATCAATTGTAATTAAATTATCATAATTATTGACTATTGAATCTGTCCATTCAATAAATACCTACGTACTGACAAAAATACTTCAATTAACGAGCAGAATTCAATGTAATAAATATTTATTCACTCATTATGCATTATTAATAAATGCAATAATAATAGTATTTTAATAATTATCACGTAGAAAAAGAAAAACCAATGATAGAGCAGTGGTTTATTTAGATTCCTATTTTATGTTTATTACACCGGTAAGTATTGCTATAGTTTGTGTGTTTGAGCCACAAGAGGGCGCTGTACTAAGTGCTAAATCACGCAGTTGAGTGTTCAATGCACTTGTATAAATAATAACGTTTAAATATATAATATTGAAAGGGTACGAATTGTATGTGTCGAATTTTTGTACAGACGTTGTTTCTAACGTCTTTGTGACTTATCATTATCATAACAATAATGTAGTCTGTCTGTCCGTCAGGCTGTGATGAACCGTGATACCGATGGAACGGTTGACTTGAACAAACAGACAAAAAATTAAAAAAATGTTACAATGTTTGACACTGCAATTTTATTATTTGTATAGATGAAAGAATTTAAAAAATCTAATACGTACGTAGTTTCCAAAACTTAGACCCTCTAGATGCACACAAAAGTTACTTCCTTAAACACACATATAACAGAAATATAAGCAATAAATGTTTTTATTCAGCTATTTATTACGACAATCAGAATAAATTTTGAAACTTGCGTCTTTTTCATTTAATACCAAGCACGGTAGGTATAGTCAAAAAAAAAATTTTTTATTCACGACCTTTGCGCCTCTAGAAGGCGCCATATGCAATTTAATTTAATTTTATGTAGCCTATAACCAGCGGAATAACGAGACGCTTCTAATGATACCTCACTTATCAAATTATGACCAGTAGTTTAGGAGTTAGGTTATACGAGTACATACACACACATACATACCGGTCAAAATCATAACTCTTCTTTTGGCTTCGCCTTAGTCGGGTAAAAATAATGTTTACGATAAATAGCTCTGCCAGTATGTAGTTAATATGAATTGCACCAGACTGGGTACTGCTAGTTTGAGCGTTTGAGCCACAAGAGGGCGCTGCTCAGAATGCTGAATCACGCAGTCGAGTGTTCAATACACTTGTATAAATAATAACGATAAATTGGTACCTACAATAATGAATAAGATATGACCAATAGGGACGCTGTTTGGGAATTTTTGTGCAGACGTTCTTTCTAACGTCTTTATTACTCATAACAATAATAATAGTCCGTCTGTCCGTCATCTCTGAACCCTGTATCTCATGAACCGTGATAGTTTGTACCTAAATAAAATACTTCCTACTATCCTACTAATATTATAAATGCGAATATTTGTATGTATGTTTGTACCTCTTTCACGATAAAACTACTGGATGGATTTTGATGAAACTTTACAGTAATATAAGTTATACATCAGAATAACACATAGGCTACAATTTGTAGTGATTTTATGTAATTTTGGTCGTAATATAACAATAAATGTCAAATATGCCGGAGAAAAATCTGCCCTCTGCAAATGACCTTGGCGTGCGCTGTCTAAACCATTGAAAGTACACAAATATGAAGTACTGCAGGATTGTTCGTCTTGAATAGTTCTAAATAAAAGTCTTCGACAGCATATCTCTATCTCTTATGGTTACCTTACAATAACCACTTCTATGTTCAAATTTTTAATTTAAAACCTTACGTTTTTTTGAAAGCTATTTTCTTTATTCCAGTATTAATCCTTATCCGAATGAAAATGTTAGTTAGCTTACCCATCTAATGCACATCAAAGTTGCTTTTTACACTATATCAATCAGATGGATACTTTTTAAGATATTGACGTTAGAAGTAATTAGCAGCGAAACGCTTAAAGCTCTGCGAGACAGCGTTCTTTCCTTGATATGCCAAATTGCCAACTTCTGCCGGGTCTACCGGGTTTTGGTTTTAAAGTATGCGTGACAGTCCAGGGAAGGTTGAAATTGTGAATAAGCACGAAAAAATGTTTAGCTTTTTTATTGATTTTGAGGCGGTACGAAGTTCGTCGGGTCAGTATTTTATAAACATTTATTTAACAATATCAACCATTAAGTTCAGCAGTGATTTATTCACCTGCAACATGTTCTGATTTTTGTATTGCACCAGACTAGTTTGTGCGTTTGAGCCACAAGAGGGCGCTGTACTAAATGCTGAATCACGCAGTTGAGTATTCAATGCACTAGTTTAAATGTTAGCGATAAATACAATATCATAATAATCCACAAATCCGTAGGGCGGAAACAAAATTTTTGTATAGACGTTCTTTCTAACGTCTTAGTGACTTAGCATTAACATAATAGTTAAAAATTTTAGTCTCCGATCGTTTGAAAATGGACGATCTCGTGGTATAGATAATAGATAAAGATACGAAGTAATCTATAATCATCTAGTTATAACGGAGATTGGTCAGTGAGCCCCCGCTCGACTAGCCTAGGAACCCGGTATTTCAATATGGAAAAAAAATATTTTTTTATTTAAATAATATACTGTCATTGAGCGATGACTCTGCTATGTATGTGTATGCAGATTTGTTGAAAAAAAAACACTTGTTTAAAATATTAAACATTTATTTAACAATATAAATGCATAAGTATTAGGGTACATGCACCAAGCTGCAATTCCATAAAGACTAAGCAAATAATAAAAACATTTACTTGATATAGTCATTAGTCAGTCAAAGGTTAATTCATTGACCGTACAAACCTACTATATAATGAATTAAAATGTAAATTTAAAATAATTATGGTCCTATTGCAACATCAGAATCTAAAGATTCATAATTATATTCAAGTCTTCCGACAACTACTCACTTTTATTATTAAGGGACCGTTCAAGTATTAGCAAATAATAGTAACGCTATTTTTGACCACCATATCTGCACCGCATCGTAACGTATTTTCGAACCCCCCTCTCCCCTTCCCTAAACGTTACATAACACAGAAATAATTTTTATCTGAAAATGTTGCCATTTCCCGGGGTAGAACTATTATATTCCGTAATAATTTTTATAATAAAATAAAAGTTACTTAACATGTTGTTCGACCGTCTCCCTCCGCCCAAATTGCGTTACGTAATACTTGAACAATCCCTAAATAGCATTAAGTGGCTTCAATATGCAATTTAATAATGTAGGTTCTTGACTTCAGAGGAGAAAAAACCATATTTTCGAATACGCTACAATAACTTATTACAGAGGTTAGGAAGGAACCTCATCCTTTTAAAGGATACATCTTTTCATTCTGATGTAAGAATCAAGTACTATAATAGATTATGTTTGGTCCTTGTCTCAAGTGGTGGTCTCAGTTAAACTACTGTCATACTAGGTTATGTGACATTATGGGAGTCATTGCACCAACTTCACAAGTACACTTTCTGCTATGTCAATTACCACCACTGCCAAATCTTAAAACATTCAACTACAACCCTGGTTGCAGGACAATTCAAATTATCTTTTAGGTTAAATTCTGTCAGTAGATGTTAAAGGGGTAATATTTACTAATTACTCCAACATACCAATCGGTAACATCTAAGTTAAAAGTACTACAATATAATAATATATTGCAATTAAAGTTCATAATATTACACCTAAACTACATATATTTGGATATTTGAACTATGTGTCAACATAAACTGATACTAATGTCACAAATAATACATTATGGTGTCCGTCTGTCAGCTGGTTTTAGCAACTATTATCAAATTTTATTGTAAAAGTTGGTTTACTTGAAGATAGAAGAGTAGTTTTTGAAGGAAATTCAATTAGAACTCAAAAGGAAAAAATACTGTAGATATACTTCAATGATAAACCCAAAACTTAGTTCATGATTACATCATTGTATCTTATCTGTACTAGCCTTTATGTTCTCATTACATAATAAATTAAAATATTTGCAATTACAATTATGTTATTTATCTTCTTATATTATTATTCTGATAAATATTAGAACGACAATTTCATTGAATTGAATATTAATCGAAATTTACAATTTCAGTAGTGAAAAAAATAGCATACATAAACTTTCATTATGTTTATTGATGATATACCCAACTATTAGGTATAGACTTGGTTTATTAATATTTGTCAATCCACATTATTGCTTTATACAGTCATCCCTATTACCATGTCAAAGGTATGATGTAATAATGTGAAATAAACTACAGTAAAAACGTTGATGTGTACACAAACTCAATAAGTATATGTATGCAAGGCACAATTAACAAGCTATAAATGTTTCTAATTATTAACAGACATAATTCTCTAAGCACCACGCTTATAAGGCTAGGCTAACAGTCTTGTTACACTCTCACTGTGGATGCCGTGTTTGTAGGAACAGTGTTTGTGGCAGCTTGATTGCTCCGAGGCCTTCGGAATAGCAGCACATGTGGCTCAGGATTGTGCACCATGAAGTGTAGCCACCCAGGACTCTGCTGCACTCCAAGGTTCCTCCATTCAGTCTCAGTCATTAAATGTGACTTAGGTACTAGACGCGCTATATCCGGAGGCAGGATAACATGCCTGAAAATAGATACTTAAATGGTTAAAAATACTTTTCTTATATTACATTTTTTATTATTTATTTTATGTGTTTATAACAACAGCTGGTTCGTATTTATTTAATCTACACATCACAATATTGTCCTTTGGCATGAAGAAATTAAGACAGTCATTAATATGCTAATATAATGCAATGCACAAAAGAATACGAACGCAGCTTATTCTTAAATAGAATACTTATTTTACATAACAAAAAGGACATTTTAAGATAAATACAAATACTATTCCAATATTGAATGCACATTTCACTCACCTGTATTCATATACGTCATCGCTATACCTTTCAGAATATTGTATTTGGTCAACAGGCATATTTAGTAATTACTACTTTTCACTAAGTAGAACTTCTTGAGTAATACAAACGACCAACAAATTTTATATTTTGTAGATCACTTCCAAAAATATGTGTTCGATTTCATAGAAATGCAATGCAGAGCAAAATTGAAAAACTGGAAATAAAATAACTGACAAATACTGACACTTCTTGAAAATGACAGTGACAGTTGACGTTTGACGACAGAACTCAAAGTTGTAACTGTTGTGCGTTCAAATACTTAAGATAAGATCATTTAGAAGTTAAATAATTATTTAACGTTTTTCAGCAATTGTAGCCTTAAAGTATTACAAAAGACTACATATATGTATTTTGAAATAAATTATTTTTTATCATTTATTTCACACAACTTCTAAACTAGAGTTCGTAAATAACAAAAAAATAATTGTAATGCTTTTAAAAATATATATTTGAAATCCGAGTTTCAGAACACATCCAGTACAATGTGTTCGATTGTCACTTGTCAATCTTGTCATTCAGAAAGAATGGCGCGAAATGGTGCTTACGTGAAATAGCGTATAAAGTATTTTTTATAATGGCAAACGTAACAAAAAAATTACAATATTTTGGGAATCCGTAAATTAAGTACCTATGAACTTTTAATTAAAGATATTAAGTTTATTAAAATTATCTGTTAGGGAATACCTATGATTTTTTGTATTTGTAGTTTAAACCGGGCTCGATATAACTATAAGGAAATTTTGAAAATCTAACGATTCTTTCTGGGAAATACAAAATTAAATTGTACATTAAAAAATGCACTTTTGGTGAATGTACTCCACCAAAAGTGCATTTCACCTTCTTTCCGTTGCAAAATACGTCAAAATTACTTTAGATATTTTTTAAGCGACCAATTGTTTTATAATGATGTGTCCAAATAGTTTTTTGATAATTTGGGTAATTTCTGGACTGCCATAATATTTTATAACCCTCCCAAGCTATTTATGAACGTGGCAGCGCATTAGACATTAGATAAATTATGTGGGTAGTATTTTTTTATTTATGACACCAGACATATCTACGAGTAAATATGTGAAGATTTAGGTACTAAATTATTGCAGTAGCTCGTACTTAGCCAGATTTTTATATAAAATATCCATTATCTTTGCATAATGCATATTGCAAGGCTAAAATAACATTCTCACAATATCGTTTTCACTTGCAGTAATGATACAGGAACGATATTGCGCAAGGCGGAAGGGCAAAACATTAATAGATGAGAGAACCGGCACATTATCCAATCGCAGGACCCTCCCAAACAATTCCATTACAATCCCCGTGCCTGCGGTGACCAGGATTTTATTAAACACAAAATAATAATATAATGGGTATTCTAAGATTGCACTATAGAATGCATTTAAAAATATTTACGTAACCAATAAGGGTAAGAGCTTTGCTTACTTTTGCCGACAAGGGGGATGGGGGCTAAATAATTGTGATAAATCTGCTTACGTAATACTTGAGCGGTCCCTAAAGGACTGACGAAAAAGCAAAAAATCCATCTGACGTTAAAAGGTCACTGTCCCCTACGGATACAAGGAATTGGTACAAGAAGTCTTCAAAGACTTTTTTTACGCATCTTTTGAAAGATCCCTTGCCTAGCACAATTTTTGTACTCGTTGTTCAATTGTGAACTACTACACTATTAAACTTAAGGTTCATCGCTGTACAATTACTTTGCAAAAATTGTTTGATATTATCCTAGCGCAGGATGCGTTTCTAAACATCATGGTCACAGTACTGGCCGCGATTATTCCATTCGTGTATTGGAGGCACAGTGCATTCGACGCTCCACTGCCCGCTCGTCGACTTCCCGACGACTTCCTGACGACTTCCCAACGACTTCTCGACGACATGACGACACTCACCCTGGAATTTTTGCAAGATTTGCTGAAGGATGACTACCCGGATGTCACCATCCAGGAGTTTCAGGTTCGTACTACTCTCTTTAAACTTTAAATAAGTGCAATGCTCCTTCATCATTGATCCAATTATCCGCTAAACTAAAATATCGCAAACGTCTATTGGTCCTTAGAGCCTCACTTAGATATTTAACACCGAAATCTGTTATGCTATTATCACACCAGCAAGCTGTTGTTTGGTCGCTCACTAAGTTCAGTAAATCAAGTTTGGCGCCGTATCACAAAACGCCACCGGATCCAACAATTAACTTTAAAAACAGTACCTATGTATTTCATGAAGAACGCACGTAAGTTGTTCAATATCTATGTCGGTTTGAAAATTACTATCTAATGTTGATTTGTGTGCGATCTTGCTATTTACAGATGTCTGCAGTTAGTAAATAGTAAATTACAATTCATTTCATTTTCGGTTTCTAGATTTCAACAAATAACTACATGATCCACCTATGTACCTACATTATTTATCTGAATGGACGACCGGATACAATACGATTATGTCGTTCTAATAATATTGTGATTATGTTAATAAACGGATTTAACGCTATTTCATCAACTCATGATTAGTTGACAAGAATTGGGTCGCGTTAATACGTAAAAATCCCAAAATTGTTGGCAATTTGCTAAAGTTTATTGAAAAATTTCAGGGCGCTCCTGGCTCAAAAAGAGGCGATAACTACACGTCTATGGTATACCGTATCACCCTTAAAGGGGTGCGGAGAATTTCTGATTCCGACGGTCTAACTGAAACAGAGGAGCCTTGGAAGGGATCTATCATCTACAAGTGTCTTCCAGAAAGCATCTTGCGTAGAGAGGCCTTCAAAAGCGACGAGTTGTTTTGCAACGAAGTGGCTTTCTACACTAAAACCTGGCCAGCACTCGAAAAGTTCCAAGCGCAGTGGGAAAACGTGACCCACCCATTCAAATCCATACCAAAATGTTACTTGGCTCAAAGCGATGCGGTTATTTTAAAGGATCTGAAGCAGATGGGTTTTGTGATGCCAGACAGGAGACAGGGTCTGAGCACTGAGCAGTGTTATTTCGCCTTGAAGAACTTGTCTCATTTCCACGCGCTGTCCTTGGCAATGAAGTGCTATGACCCTGAAGCGTTTTATGAATTGCTGGAAGATGGAGTGTCTGAGGGTAAGTGTTTTAACTAATGCTATCGAAAAGTTATTCAATTTGCAAATGCATTGATGTGTTGTGAGTTTTTGAATCACGCTCGCCATGACTACTCTTTACTTACTGTATATCTATTTGAACTTAGCTTCATTAATTAATTTTGATCAAAAACGGTTAAGGGAGTAACTTCAAGACATAGATCAAGACTTGATAATACTAAGCTTGTTATGTTTTCAGTATTTTTCTTACCAGAAAACGTGGACTACTACAAGACATACTATAGCGAAGCGACTCAAAATGCGATAGCTTTGGTGGAGGAGGAGTTGAAAGACGTAGAAGACAAGGACTTGTACCTGGACAAGCTGCGCAACTTCTGCAACTTGGAGACCTTCTTTCAAACCATGATGGAGCAGGTGGCCCCCAGGGAGCCGTTGGCCGTCATCTGTCACGGAGATTGCTGGACCAACAACTTCCTCTTCAGATATGCAGATGGGGATATTGCTGAGGTATTCAGTTCATGAATATTCCTTTATGTATTTGCCAATGTGTAGCCTAGACTGCCATGTCTAAATTTTTGGATAAATACGAAAAATATGTTCTTTGGTGTCTTTTTTTAATTGAAAAAGAAATGTCTCCATAGTTTGTTCTATGATATCCATGAATGAACTAATTACAGGCTTTAATAAATCTTCTCACTAGACACTTAATATTAAGGGTCTTTACCCTTATCCAGCAGAATAGTCTATATAACTCATGAGATACTCCAGCTCCTTGTGTCTCCAGATGTACATGGTGGACTTCCAAGTGGCTCGCTACGCGTCCCCCGCTCTGGACCTGGCCTACATCATGTACATCTGTCTGGAGCGCGACCAGCGAGCGCAGCACATGACGTCACTGCTGGAGTACTACGGAGAGGAACTCCATCGACGACTGGTCGAGATGAGTGATGGCAGTCTTAGCGGGTATTTGGATAAGGATGCTTTGAATACGATGTGAGTTATCCGCTTTGAAAGCCTTATAGCATAGAACTGGATACCTGGATAGTTAGGGTCCATTTCATGGAATATGATGGATGTTTCATATAATATAGCCGCAGATGAATCTACTTCTATGCCCATTTGGATGGCGTAATGAATGTGACGTTCCTCATATCAGTATTTACATAATTTGGTTCGTGTATTAATTTAAGTAAAGAAGACGAAACGGTGTATTAACTACAATCAAAGTTGTTTAGTGTATAAAACTAACCAGGGTAGGCCCCGCTTGTAATTTCCAACTTTTGCCTCGTGAGTGACTCTCATTTCTTCCATTCCAGGTTACAAGAGGAGTTTAAACGCAGCAGTAACTTCGGTCTGGGCATCGCTCTGGACATGTACCCCATCATGACGTGTGACAGCGATGAAGCTCCTAACGTTTATCAACCAGAGGTAAGTTCGCAAATATGTGGAGGAATATTGTGTGCAGTTAGAAAACAAATATTGGTAGGTATTTTTAGGGACGATTTTCTAGAATTGTGGAAGTAGATGTAAACCTACCCTAGGTTTAAAAACGCGTTATGTAACGCCTAGACTAGATGATTATCTGTAATGTCAGACTTACGTGACTGTCAAGCAAGTTTGACATGTTTGAACATTCTATGACAAAGTTTAATTTAAACTATAGCATATAGATTTGATCGTTCATAGGCAACTTAAATGGTGATAGTTGCTTACTTAATAAATGATTTTGAACTTTATTTCAGGAGAGCGAGGAGCCACAGTCGCACGACGCGACCAAGCCGGTTGTGACTACTAACGCCGCCTGTCGGAAGAAGATGGCAGACCTCGTGAGAGAGCTGGTCGACGCTGGTCTCTTGTAACGTCAACTCGCCTCCATAATGTATTCTGTTTTGTTATTGTTGGTTATGAAATAAATTTTAAAAATAACGTAACTTGATGTTTTAATTGGTAAAATTAAAAATAATTATGTAGGTAGTTTAAGAAAATCTTTATGTAGTGTTCTTTAAGTAGTTCTAGTGGAAACTGTTTTTTGTTTATCATTAATTAATCATTATTATTTTTCGCCCACAAAATATCTATAATATCTTCTTAAAATTATTTCTATATTATATTAAAATAACATACTATATCAACTGGTATATAAGAAGGACAGGGTTGACGGTGAAATCGTACAACGAAGGAGTAAATACCAATACAAAGGAAAAGTAAAAAGGTACACACATACAATACACAGCAATGTGTTCCGTTGCGTGTCCTATGGTTCAACAGACACAACAAAAGTAGACCGTGGACAGCACCAGCTATCGTTGCAGCTGTACTAACACTTTCTTTGTCTTCTAAATATCTTGACTAAACTGACTTGTAATTAATTGCACTCCAAATAGCATACACAATAAAAAAATCCGACATTAATTGCGAGCGATCCGCATGGCTTTGCAACTCTTGGCGCGTCAGCACAGCGGTAGTACCGAACGCTAACCAGAGCGGGTTTCGTGTGTGGGCGTGTACTGGACTAGTCTAGACTTACCTTTAAGCTGGCTGAAGAGATGTTAGTATTCTTCACGCGACTTACTTCCCTGCTTGGCGGCTCGTCCAAACCAGACACAAACACACACACACACACACACACACACACACACGACCTTTCGAGTATAGTGGACTGTATGATAACTAAGATGAACAAAGCGGTGGAAAATTCCTCAATGGTGGATTGTCAGCGGCGCGGATGGGCTCGAAGAGCATGCGGTTTGCCTGCTAGCCAGCTTCAGACTAACTTGACAGTCGGCGCGGCGCATCCGACAAGATATAAAAAAATGTTGAGGGTGAGGGTAGAAATTTAATAAATCTGGCGCTAACAGAGCAACTCATAACGAACTACTCAACTACCCTCTTTATTCGTATAAAATATTAAAGTACCGCGGTAGGTGAACTGCCTGAAGGTTTAAAATTAATGGATGAGTGAAGCATTTTATTCCGAACAAGGGTACCAACTTTAATATGATTAAGTAGGAAAAAATTATATAATGGGGGACATAAACTTTAATAAAAGTCAATTTGTGGTATATAGTTTATTGTATTTAGTTTAGTAAACAAACATACAATAAAACGTCGTTGTTAAACTTACAATTACCTACTGTGGGCATATACTTTGTGACGTACAATGTTCAAGATCTATCAATAATGTGTATTACGTATCAAAATCAGATCATTTAATGTCTCTATTAAAATATATTACTTATCACTATGCGCTACGAAATATATATTAGTATGTATTTTGCTTAAAAACCATTTGTTACGTGCAATCCGGGCAAACGTGTTGTATCTTTTTATCGTCAAATTGCTTTAAAAAAGATAAAACATTTTGTGCGTGGACGGATAATTTAGAAAAATGTTTCTTTTTTATTTGTTTCTTAAATATATTATAGACTAGTTATGTTAGAGCGGCTCAGACCGCCGAGCGACCCAGAATGCACCAATCGTTACGACACTGGTATACAATTGTATATTAAATACCCGTACTTAATCGTGGCACAAAAATAAAAAAAAATACAAAAAGTCGTAAAAAATACGTACGGGCCGAATCATGATAAATCATAATGCTATGCAGCTCAACGAGGACAGATCTACAATTTTAATATTTTAATAACTTACACTACAAAATAATCAGTCATTGAAAGCTTCAGATTTCCGATGAGATTCTAGCACCTAGTACATCTGAAGGTTCCAATANNCTGTCCGGCTTCTTGTCCTCCTCGGGCGAGCTTAGCTCCGGGTTTCTTTTATACCTTCTCGTTCTCCTCGTAGCCGAAAACCTGTCGAACTGACCGTCTCCCAGGATCTCCTGACAGAGGTCCCTCATTTCTGCCGTTGCCTTGTCACTGGTCGGCTTGGTGGGTGTCGTCGGCTGGTACTTCCTGCAGGGTTCCCTGTCTGGGGGCGGGTTGAACATCTTCCTGTGCACGGGGGGTGTCTCGATGTTGTCGGAGTCTATCTCGGCGCGGTCGAGGCGCTCGCGGGCGCGGGTGACGGTGATGTCCGGCAGCTTGCGGCGCTCCTCCTCCGAGATGGCGACGAGCGGCTGCGGCGGCTCTATCTGCTGCCGCGAGCGCTGCCTCCGCAGCCTCCTCATCTCCTCGTTCTCCTCCGTCTTCCTCCACGGCAGCCTGCTGTCTTTCTTTTGGGGTTGCACATCTGGGAAAAGAAATTAATTTTACAATATCTAGCTTATGAGACATGAATATTAATATTCGCAAAATCGATTCAAATTAGACGTCTGTAATTTCCTATTACTAACAGTTTTTTTTTTCACTTGTTTTTGTGAAGGAATCCAAGCATATTCTACCATATCAACAACCTAACCTATCCAGCTTGTACCCCACAGTGAGGACAGAGCTGCCTCAGCCCAGGAGCAGCAGCAGTTACCTTCAACGGTTTCGATGGCCTTGACGACGTCAGTGTCGGGCAGCACGGCGCCCGCCAGCCGCCACTCGCCGCGGCCCTCCGGCAGCGGCTCCAGGGTCGTGCTTCGTTCGCTCTCTGCAGTCACACACACACACACACACACATCGTCGTTAATATAGCGAGAATAAACAAAAATAAACAACTAGTGGGTAAATAAACATAAGTGACGATGTTTTCTTATATGTAGAAATTTAATGAAATAGACTCGAAGGACCATATTTTTGTAACTACGTTTTTAATAAACAAAGATCACTGCCGTGAAATATGTGGGGTTATAAGTATTGCGTTCCAGATTTATTAGTCCAGTTCCAGTTAGTCGAGGACCAAGCCTAGGCTGGTATGGTATGGCTACGCAGGTGAAGTTACAGTGTGTGGTCGTACCGGAGTCGTTTTCCAAGGAGCGTCGGTTGGCCTGCAGGCGGCGCGCGCGCTCGCGCAGCTCGGCGTCGCGCTTCTCCTCCTGGCTGTTGGCGCGCAGCCAGCACTCGATCTTCTGACGCCACTCTCTGAGGGGGGACACACACACACACGTCACTTACACTGAGATGTAGGCCTGTGGGTATGTACCCGCAGACTAATGAAGTTCTAAGATGAGCCATGTCAAACTTTGCGTGTCAATCCCTACTAATATTAAAAATGCGAGTAACTCTGTCTGTCTGCTACGCTTTCACGTCTAGATTACTGAACCGATTTTGATGAAATTCGGTATGAAGATAGAACTGAGTTTGGGAATGGATGTAGGATATTTTTTATTGTGAAAAAGTCGCGCATTATAATGGAAGGCGAAACCGCCGGCGGAAAGCTATTGTATATATAAAAGTTGAACCTTGAGAAAATTTTGTTAAGCGCATGGATTAGTAGTTAAAAGAAAACCCCATCCCATCTATTCCCCATCTTTCCAAAAAAGAAGCACAAGAATTACTTTATTTTATCTAAGTACGAAAAACAAAATTCCTTGAAATTATGACCAAAACATACTTAGGTTTACTGTTGGTGTCGCTGTTCTGTTCTGGTTCCACGCGAGGTTCAGCGGCGCGTTCCCGCTCGGGAACCTCCAGCTTGGCGCGCGTCGGCCCACGACGGGACCACGACCGATCTGGAACACAAACATTAAAAAATAATATTAAATAAGTGTTACCCCAGATTATTGTGAATTAACCTCTGAAGATCAATCACTGTTAGTGTCATTTTTAAAGAAACGTTCTCTACGGTTCAGCTATTAACTAAAATGATGGATTCTATTGCAATGCTTATATTTTTAAACCAACAGTAAATTATGTCAGGGAATAGTAAGTCATCGCAAAAGTAATAGTAATCAAGATTATTTTTTAGATATGAATAAAACATAATATTTTAATGTGTAAACTTAAATGAAAAATAAAATCAAAATGGATTTCGCAATTATGCTAAACCACACATTACTAATATTTGGTATAAAGAGGTCCCTAATCTAACCTAACCCTCATAACTTCAGCAACTCACCCAAACTCCCCCACGCGCTGCGTTCCCTCAGATCATTGGCAGCAGGCGAGGAATGCCTCAGGAACTCCAGCAGTCCCTCCTCATCGTCTCCCGGACTGGCTCGGCTGCGGCGGCGGAGAGACCCCGTGGGGGTGACGTCAGGAGACGGCGAGTGGTCGTGGGACTTCCTCAGGGAGCGACGGCCGAGACCGTTCCTGATGTCCAGCAGCAGGGACTCCATGAGAGACTCGCACTCAGATACCGGCGTGCTGCACATGCTGCCACCTGCTGTTAAATATTCTGTGATTATTCAGTGCAGTAACGGCAAAATGGTAAGGTATCCTCTTAAAATATCAAATTTAAGAAGGCTATCAAAATACAAACGGATAGAGATAAAAAATGTTATATAAAATAATTTTGTCTAATGATAAAGTTTTATGGAAAAGTCGAGAAATAGGCAGAAGATCCACATGATGATGTGATCAGCGTTACCCGTATACATAAGGGATTACCAATAAATTACTGATTTTAAGAAAAAAAAATAAAGACGCTAAAATTTCAGTCAGTAGCAAAATCTATGAGATAAACTTAGACAAAAAAATCTTTTCAAAAATCAAAAGACCCACACTTTGAAGCAAAAAAGGGAGGTAATTTTTTTAAGATTTGATGTACGTCACAAACAAAACCTGGCTTACCGAGAACTGTGGCAGGAAAAGTTACCATTTGTTATTTAGGTTACGTTTTTTCTATAACTTTTTTTTTTGAAGCGAATCAATATATTTTTTGGTCTGAAAAGGTAAACATTAAGTAGTGTTGAGAGTACATCAAGCCCCATAAAAGTGTGTCTAAGGAGGTAAAAATGTGAAGTGGAGTAGTGCTGAGGTATATCAAGTCCCATAAAAGAGGTTGAAGT
>LGAG01000048.1:110926-131879 GCA_001278395.1 Lerema accius | reverse complement strand
CTTTATAATCTACATGAGAAAGTCGGTTTTGTTTTTTCTTATCAAAAGATGGTGATGTGGTGACCTGATGGCAAGTGGATGGAGTATTATATAGTATAGTATAAAAGAGAGTAAACTTA
Source organism: Lerema accius (assembly GCA_001278395.1). Lineage (NCBI taxonomy): Eukaryota > Metazoa > Arthropoda > Insecta > Lepidoptera > Hesperiidae > Lerema > Lerema accius. The sequence continues at coordinate 131,760 of LGAG01000048.1, read as the reverse complement.
AAATATCCAACCTTATAATTGGACTGAAATTCTTCCAATGCTTTACTGTAGACATTCACAAGTTGAAAGAAGAAAATTAAATCAATCTTACACTGTTGTATGGTGATCTTAAATATCCCAAACGTAATTAAGATTTTAGGTAGACATTATTTAATACCAAATTAGACCTTAAATAATAACTTTGGTTCATTGGGAATAATTTGAATATGACTAAGACCAAAAGTTCTCCCTTGTGGTACGCCAAATAAATAATATGTTATAATGTTTACCAGGGGGTGGTGCCGGCGCTGGCGGGGGCGGCGGAGGGGGTGACAGGGCTCTCTGCAGGCTCTGTTTCCTGGCTGCTCCCGATGCTTCTCTGTGTTGACACGTGCAACCCATTTTTGCCTGGAAATTTAACATACACTTTATCTAAAGCATTTGATAAGTCCAAAAATATACCTTGATATGGACTATGCAAAAGCTTCAATTTTATTTTTAAATTTACAAAAGGGTTTTGATAGACGTTGCTCGCTATTTTAGTCACAGTTTAATCACATTTGTGCCTAAACAAAAAATCCATCGTATAATTGTAATTTAGTTATAAACCTTAAAAGAAAATTATTACAACTAACGTCTTGGGTAGTAGAGAGTAAAAGTTACATAAAATAATTTTGATAATTTTACTAATTATCTTAACTAACTTGAACACTAGGAGCTCGGAGTAGTTTAGCAGCATCTTCCCTCGTCTCTAGTAGCGTGGCGCGATGGACTAGCGTCTCTGCCGTGTCCCACACGATGTCACTGACCGCTTCTTTCGGATCTATTCGGAGTAAGTGCTGCAGAATACTGAGGAAAGGGATTTCTTGTGGTGTGTCTGCGACCTGAAATAAATTTTTATAATTAACCTCAGTTTCTTTTGCATTAACTAAAATCATTAAGTTTGCTTTATAAAAAGTTTTTGGTTTGGAACTCTAAAGATTTCTTACGACTTAGTCTAATTTAAAGGGCCTGATGAGTATATTTATTGGAGTTATTATAATATTTTGGAACAGCCTTCGATGTACTCGTAAATTCAACTAAAATCTTAAGCACGAACAAGTCTAATGACCTCGTTATCTTCTTTACGATTGTCAAAGATGTTCTTGGTGATAATTACCTGTTTAAGAATAGCGTAGAAGACATCAAGATGTGAGTTGAGGTTGATGCCCCCGGGGCCCTGGGCCTCGTCGCTCTCTCGCTGCTCTTCAAACACATCGAGCTGGACTCCAAGGTCTGGGTGACTTGCGGCTTCGTGTCTATAACAAATTATAGCGTTATAGTGTAAATTATTTAGGAGGAGTTTTTGTGTGTTTAAAAAGAGATAAGAAATATTATTGAAACATGAAACATGTTTTAAAGTAATAAGATACGTTCAAGGTCGCATTTGAACAGATTTCTCTACTCAATCGAGGGACAATTTTGAAATCATAAAATATTTGTTTAACATATGACATATGACCATGATCGATTAAGCTACAGAGGATATGGAGAAACGCGTTGTTAATAATAAATATTTATGTCATATTAATTGCTTAATAGAAACATACGCCCACGCGCTGTCGGTACACCAACAGTTCAAAAGTTGTCGGGGAAATTAAGTTTTGTATAAAGATCGTCGATGTGAAACGAACACGAGTGGTCTGTTCAATAGGGCTGTCGAATATCAAATCATTTTAAACAATTTGATAAGAGGTTACACAATTTTCACAAGATATTCCAAATGTCAGTAGCGAACAATGACCTATGATATAATATTTAAAGACTGTTCATGATAATAATGATAAAACAGCTAAGGAATATAATTGTCAAGTAGATACAGATAATTTAAATTATCAGCCAGATTCTGCAAGTGTAATTTAAACTGAAATCCTTGTATAGCCTCGAGTTCAGTGTCATAATTTGTAACGCCGACATTAACGGCAAACAAAGCAGTGTTATTATTTGCAGTATGTGTAGCAGAACTCTATTAATGTAGCTACGATATTACTATTCGTATGACATTACGCTGTGTATTTTATAACGTAACTTAACGCTCTTTGCCGTTAAACAACGATAACAATAACACAGTACAGTAAGAACCAAAATTCTGATTACCCAACAATCATTCCACGTATATATCCAGTAAACCGGCAGCCCTATTGGGTATGGCAAGATTATTCATAATCGCGGGCCCCGTGCCATATTTGACCAAAGCAGTTCTCCCACGCGACCCGCCGTTTTTGTGTTTTTCCCGGTACACCTTAGAAACAAGTCCGTTAACATTTAAATTGTGTGGTTTCTTTGTTGAACTCAAAGGTCCAATATAATCTTTTTATGCTAATCGCAGGCCGACGCAACGGGGCACGTGTATCGCTTCGTTTATAGACGCTCATGGTAATAATAGGGATCGCTTAACTAGCTCTTTAATGTTATAAACAATTGATTTGATTGTGAGGGAGCTAGCAGCATTTTTATTTGACAAAATAAGATCTACATCTAAACCATCAAGTAAATCATTTTCAAATTCATTCCTTTGGTGATTAAACGAAGCACATTTAAGATATCAATTAGATGCTTAGATCGTAACCTGTCATTTAATGACCCTCAAAAAAGCCTAGAAGTCACTACTACTTTGTCTTTTAACCAGAACAATGTAGTAGAATAGTTTGAACTTTATAAATTAAGCCTCTTGTACTCCTTCCGCTCCTACTTTAATAACTTTTATCAACTTCGAGTAGGTATCTAAGTTACAAAATTGTTGAACGTTGAATCGCGTTTGGCCTTTTCTAAAAATTCGACAGTTGGTTCAATTTGCATATATTTATTGTTTCCTGTATTCTATCCGCTAACAGAACCGGTTTAACCTTAGACTTAGAATACAGAATGAATTATAACTATGTTCGTGTCTTGAGATAGTTTAACTGTTGTTAACGAATTAACGATTTATAAACGGGATTGATTAATTTGAAATCGTATTTAGAAGGTGATAAATTAAAACAAGCGTTAATTTAACTAAAGTTACTCTGATTCTAATATACCACATTTCAATTTATACACAATTAAAACAAATATTATTATCAATTATTAGCTAAGTAAAGAAACTGTGGTTTATTATGCGAACTATTTGACGCTATATTTCTTTTAATTTATTACCTTCGTCACACTTCATTTATGTATCATTATTATTCGCTGGCAGTTACATACAAGTACCTACTCTAGTCCATGTTGAGATTATTATGCCGCCAGGTAGAACTAATGTCAAAGTAATAACAAATGACTGTTGTTCCGCCTGATCGCGGTCGCAGGTTGATTCCATCTCAATCAGTTCTGTTGATCTGACATCCGTGGGATCGTTAGCCTACGTCATGGTTGATTGTTTGCCAGATCATACCGAGATGAGATGTGTAACTGAGTTTAAACTGGGGTCGATAACATTGAAAATGTAAATCACCTCTAGTTAACTTAATATGCTTGGATAGCTAAGACAGAAAGACGATAATGAAAAATTGAGGTAAAATTCAGCACGTTTGATTGTTAACATCGTTAACTATGTTTATTGAACGACACTAATCAACAATAGATACAATTTTCATAGAAAATTTATAGTTGTTGATTTATTAAAATCAAGTAATTCAAAAGTTCTTATAGCTCACCTTAAATTGCTTAGTGTGGGTAGAAGTCCTAAGCCTGTAAAAAAAGGACAATAATTATAATAAATTAAAGGAAAATAAACAAGTTTTGGAGTTAAATAGTCGATAAATCCATTAGAAATATTCTACAGCAATACATGAAAATTCAGACTTAAAAAAGTCTAATGACTTTTAGAATAATTTTTAAAGAGAATTATGTCCAAATGAAGATAAGCATTAAGTTGACCCAGGAAGGTGGTTCTGACGTCGAGATATTCAAGAGAACAGACAAACTATTGGAGTTATTAAAACGCTGTGATTTACCCATGATACCTGATGGGAAAATTAAAGGGGCAGTCAAACTACAAGAGATAAATTATGTTGCAGAATATCACCACGGTCTTACCGATGAATTCATTCCTGACGTGGATCCTGTCAGGCAGCCGGGGAGCTGAGATGATGAGGCAGTTGATGAAGGCCACGAGCGCAGTCTTATAGTCGATGGTGGTGGCATTCTTCAGCTCCTCCACCACCACTCGCAGCCGGTATCTGTCCCCTTTGAGAGTCTGTAAAAGAGAACCGAACCGGTCAGAGTGGCGAAATTTAGGAGAGGTCTATGTCCAACAGTGGACCTCTAAAGGCTGATGGATGAAAAAGAAAACGCATGAAGTATGAAGCAGTGCTTTAGATCTAAGACCCGCTTTGCATTTGGGTAAGTACCTATTGTTACACGAATACTTTACAGATGCAGTATTTAGTGGTTCTGAATTTAATTGATACAATACGTATGCAATTATTATTACAACTCTTAATATCTATTACGCTGCTCACAACGCTTGAATCTTCTGTCACAATCAGAAGGACTAAGGCCAGTCCATACAGAGGCTATGACTACTGACACACTTTGTAAATAAAAAACAATCAGTTTACCAATCTCCTTGAAATCCGAAACGAACCCATCCACTCAAAATAATCAAATCCAGAACGAATCCAAACGTCCAACTCGTTTTGTCAACAATCTCAAACTCATAAACCTTCTGGAATCTATGGATGAAAACGAAAACCTTTCATTCTTTACTGTTAATTTCCAAGTTAGATCATAAAGCATTACTCGTTTGAAAACATACGTCAATTTAAACACTCACTTTGTACCGGTCGAGTGTGTCTACTGCCCGTGCGTACCCATCGGCGTTGTAGACACATAGCGCTGACAGGAGCTCGAACACCTGGAAAATGATAAATTTATTAATACTGGATCATGTCTGTGTTCGAAATTTGATCGTAACTATACATATAGGTAAGGTTTCTCCGAATGAAACTTCGAAATTATTGTACAAATTTTCAATCGCATAAGCATGATAGTTACCTATAGCTAGTTAGGAAAGTTTTATTCAAAGATTAATCATACCAGCTCTAAAACGCGAAGGGTTTGACTCTGGATCCCTTTTGACGAATAATACAGGCAAGTAAGAGTTTGAGATTTGGCAAAGTTAAAGTGCAAATGGAGAACTGACCTGTTTCTTGACCGCAGCAGTGGGGGAGGTGAGGGCCGCCGCGAGCTTCCCGGCGTACTCCGCATGCTCCACGATGTAATCCAACCCCACTCTACTCTCCATTCTGCCTCTGAAACAATTACACTGTTATTACTAACAGAACCAATACCAAAGTTTTAGTAACCGTAAGATTAGCTGAGGAGTTTCTTTTGTCATTTCTCCTCCAGTTCAAAGCACACTTATGAAATGACGGATAGATAAAAAAATCATGCATGAATTTAAGAATTATCTGTATACATAAATAATTAGGAATTTAAATTTAAAATATTTATGATTATTAGAAGCGCATTAATTAAGCTTTTCATTAAAAATCCAAGATCGAAATCTAAGACAAAACTTATACAGATGGATGTGTTGAATAACAATTTGTTACGTTATAATTTATTAATAAATGCTTAAAAACTAACCCACCTGATGGTAAAGACGATGAAATTTAAGAAGAAAGTGCATTTTACTCAGTAAAAGCCTATTCAAGCTTTTCTCAACTACACCCACGCACACCGTAAGTGGATGGAAACGTCAAACGTTTTGCAATAACTATATTAGTTACTAATATTGTAGAACATTTATTTATTCAGTGTTAACTTGTTAAAAACTAAATTTCAAAACATTCTAACAGCACTTACTGCTAAAATAACCAATGATTAAGTGGATGAATTTGTTTAAATATTATAAGTTGATCTTTTAAACAATTTACATTTCGTTACTGACTTTTAAGCGTTTTAGAATTTAACAAATTGTGTAACATCCGATATCAAGGATGTGCTTCAATATTGCAACAGTTTCCCAGTAGTTGTATTTAGCATTTTAATGTGTTTGTGTGTGATTTTAATAGTAATTTTATGACACTAAGCCTTAATTTGTTAAGTGAGTTACGACCATTTTAAAAGTATAATTTTCCCACTAGCGGTCTACCGTCCACTTTCCGACCACCCGCAGTTACTTAACTTTGACGATCGCTTAGGATCGATGCAAGCCGCTGAGCTATAAACGCTTGGTTAGAATGAAAGAACAAATTTTTTTTTTGTAAGACAATACAGACGATAAGTTACGCTGACAAAATAGCTTAGAGATTTAATAATAAAAAGAGTCAGATATAAAAGCGAGAATGTAATTTAACCCGTGCCATTACACTATTCATATCTATTTTGTACTTAGCTTCTAAGATCAGTTCAGATTTAACTACAAAAAAGCAAAAAATAATGATTTTACAAATAGAATGATTGATGATTTCGATGGAAAAGGATTATACATTTTTTGATCTAAAGAAGTGATCAAATCCAAATCCACATCAAACTCAAACCGGACTCGTCAGTCATGACAAAACTCAGTTTAGGACCGACTACCTACTATTTTAATCCCCTCTAGAGGTGCCAAATCACGCACTATCATTCTCACGTTTATTAAATTAATAAACCAACGTATAGGATTGATGTTAACGACGGTTTAGCTGGCTGTTAAAGGGTTTAACCTTTTTTTAAAGGATTTATTTACCTGGCAAGAATAAAATTTATTAGTCTTTTCTTGTAGACAAAAAGTTTTGTTTCCTCTGAAAACTAAATTGCATTTAGATGCGATTGCGACAGCTGATCCAAGCTGATCTTACTCAAAAGTGTCGATTCTAAATTCTTCAAAATTACCTTACACTTTAGGTATTACGACGAGAGATTACTAACTGTTTGTTTAATAAAAATGGTTGAACTGAAATTAACATGCATTAAACATAAGGTGTCCTTTTGAGTTTCTTACTGCTTCTCCTTTAGATCACTATTAATTTTAATTAAAGCACAGATATCCACGTAGTATTTGTAAAATGTTACACAAAATTTTTAACATCATTAAAGAACAAAATGAAATTTCAATAAATTTTAATTAAGAAACCAAAGCATTTTCATCGTAGATAGTTTGATACAAGAAGAAATGGAATACCAATTTAAGAATTTCAATATCTTGAACGGAATGCAATTATTCCGATTATTTCTTAGTGGTATACGTAATTAAGATGTTATTTCTCTAAAGCAGAGGTTCTCATATTTATTTACTATACAGTCAACATAATAAATTAATATTTTAAGCATCCCCAATTACTTTAATTACACATATTATTGTGCATCTTATCTTTATTATGAAGGAAATTAAAAATTGTTACCTTCCCCCCATTTTCTCTACCCCCTTTATTGCCCCGTAAAAGGTGGTCAGTGACCACAAGAGGGCGTTATCTCCCAATATTAGAATAACTGCTTTAAAGTAATCTCCTCGATGTGATTGAATTCAAACCCAGCACGAACCTCTAAAAGGCACCACTAGGTAGGTATTATATCGCAATTTAGTTTATCACTTGATCGCTTTTAATACACTGCTAATCAGTGTTTAGGAAACCTGCTTCGAGTGCGACAAGTTGACAATGCTACGTGTTTCCTGTTGCGCACCGCACTCCGCACTGCACCGCACTCCGCACTCCGCACCGCACTGCGCACCGGCGAGAATTTCTAAAATTTCATTAAATACCTACACCTTTATCACCGGTTGTCCTTACCGCTCATTGCGATCAACATAATAGGCCAACTGTGTCTGGTGCAAGACGTGAGAATTTGTCCGTTCAATCTCATCTATTTTACATCGTAACACCAAATCAGTAGCTACTTGGTGACACGATTTTGAAGAGAAAAGAATATCTTAGAGCATTTATATATGGCTTTCACCTAGCTTAATGGTTGAACGCGTCGTACGAAGCACTGAAACGCCTTTGCCACCAACGGTCATTTGTTGCATTGTACCCGTAGTTTCCTAATTTCGTCGAAGATTTAAGGATTTCAATCAACTAAGCGCGGATCTTTCCTCATAACTGAGAAGGCGGAGCTTAAAGCATACTCCACTACACTGGTCCAATGTGGATTAAGGGAGAAATACACGCATACTACTTATGTAAAACTAGCAATCGCAGGCGCCTCCGCCCGCGTAATTTTCCTGTTTCGCAATATTTTTGTGATAGTCATCTTAGCATGATGTTACATAGCCTATAGCCTTCCTCGATTAATGGACTATCTTACACTAAAATAATTTTTCAAATCGGTCCAGTAGTGTCTAAGATAAGCGCGTTCAAACAAACTCTTCAGCTTTATATTATTAGTATAGATGAAATCGCCAATTCATCTCACTTGCACCAGCCACTACTCTCAGAGCATGCAGATGTCAGCCCACGCGTCCCCGCCTCGAATGCTTGAACATTCGTAACCGCTCGCTTCCAGAAATTGGGATAACCATCTACAACGCTTAGTGAATAAGTTAATTCATTTATCTTTGAGATACCGACTCATCGGGCTATAAATAAACGAGATGAGCCGCGGTTTGCACATGGAATTAATATTTAACTTATGTTACACTGACTGGTTTGTATTAGTTTTATTGTTTTGATAAATAGATAGATAACATTCACACATAAACGACATTGAATGGATGCAATAAAGACATATCTATCCCATAAGTAAACGTTCATTTTAAAAAGTTTTTTTACATTTACTCAGTAGAATTAATAGTAATTAGTTAAAATTTGTAAAGGATAAAAATGACTAAAAATGCTTTTTCTTTGGTCACTTCTACCTAACTTTTACACAACATAATTAAAATAACAAAAAGTGCAGCAGCTATTAATTAAAACGATTTCGAATGACCATCAGTTACACGAAACAGTCACTAACACACGAGGAACACAGACACTCGTATCCGCTTCATAATCCCGAGATGCAGATAGTGTTTGTAATTCAAGCAATGCTGACAGATGGTAGCTGAGATTGATTTCCGAGAACACAGCGCGGTGTCACCACTGTTGTTATTCCGACCACTCGTCAACCACTCGCAGATTTGCTGATGACTGCTTCACAGAAGCTGTTATTAGTTAGCTGGAAGCAGTAGGTATTGCTTCATTAAATACTATCACTGAGCTTAGGAGTTGAAGTGCAAGACATGTGTAAGCTTTTTCCTGTTCCGAATAAAATAACACTGTAGCCTCACAGACCATAAAATATAGAGACGTAGTCTTCGGAACAAAGAAGCTTAGTAGGGAAAAACATAACGTTAAGAACAAATGAAAATGTTTCCCGGTACATTTCTCGGCAGACCGTGCTCGGTATATGTGTACAGATCGTAAAAAAAAGAAAAAAAAATTAACCTCACTTTTTTTGTTCAGAATACTGTCATTCCTGGTAAACATGATTTGAAAACACAAGAACAAATTAATTAATTTGTTGTTTAAAATACGAATGAGATAACAAACAATTACCTATCGTAAAGATAACAAGGACCTAAGTAATGTAGCGTATAAAGTTAATAAAAAATTGACTCCTAAAGTATGTCCGCCTAAAACTTTCGTAGAGAATCACTAGGCCATGTTATTGGGACGTCGCATCGTATCTACGAAGTAACAATACTCGGATTCAATGTCGTTCTAATCACTCACAACAATCTTAGGGCCAGCTCACAGTACTCGCGAGGATATTATGAAGCTTTCATGAACCTACATCGTTTAGTTAGCGTTTTATCACTTGAAATAAAGTTTTGACGGTATGCTTTGTCTGTAGGTGACGCCAGGGGTAACAGGTTGAGGAGCCTTCTTTCTTTCTCAGTAGAACTTCCACACGTCTTTTATTAAAATTTTATAACCACAAATGAATTCTCTGTGCCGAAATAATTTTCAGGCAAACCTATTATTTTAATTTTCCTACGCTCCTGTCTTAGTGTCACATTAAATAGATTAGTTAGTACTTTTAAAAAGTACCTTCACAGTAAGCTATTGCTCATGATTTCCATCAATCAATCAATCTAACATCACTCGTTTTGCGTTTGCTTATCCATACATTTGGTTTCATACGTTTTAAATCATGTTCAGTTTCAAGTTGTTTACTCTCTCACGAGAGTCATAAGTTCCTTTTTCTATCTCGCTCTGTTTCCAGTGAGTAACCAACCTAACAAGAGTAGCATAGTGAATAATCAACACCTACGAAGCAGGTGGTAATATGATATAAATTGCCAGAACACCATTAAGTACAGCCTTGGCATTACGTCGCCCACACCGCGAGTGGCGCCGAAACCATCGTCTCCAACTCTACACTATTCTGTTTCATTATCTTAACCTCTTTATAATTGACTAAGATTTACATCGTAAACCATTGATAAAGAGACATTAAGATAGGTATAGATTACAGTAATTATCAGTTACTTGATTGCACCATTTATCATTGAAAACGATTTATTTTTAAAACAAATAAAGTGTAGAGTGAATGGGCTTCTCCTAATTAGTTATGGTTAAGTCCAACCTCAATAATTGGCAAAAACAAAACTATTCAGCGTTAACCAAAAGTATAATTTTGTTAGGTGGTATTTGGAGAAATAATATAGAAATAAGGCTGCCGTATTTGCTATTTTTAATCTTACTTTAAGGCCGGGCAGATGTTATTATGGTGTATTTTTTGGTTGCCATTATTTAGTCTTCAAGTATTTTGATAATACCTACCGGATCCAATCATGACCGTTCTAATCCATAATCGAACCCCTCTTAAATACATTACTTTTTTTTAATTAAAATCGGTCCAACCATTTAGAAGGACTTCAGTGTCTATACGCTAGGCTTTTATACAGAAAGATGTAAGTATGTAGATATCTGTGGGTGTTTCTGCATGTGTAATCGTGGACAAGTCTCAATAATGCGTCTGTTCTCACCGCGCCCAAGACGTTAGACCAGAATATTTTCCGAACAAATCATATAACAGAATATTCATTTCGTCCGCGTTCAACTTCCTTATCTAGCCCTCCCTTATGAGGTCTTGCTTGGCTTGCATCCATTTGCATGTAGATCCGATCCGATGTTTTGCTAAATGACGCATTACCAGCAATTACGACCGTATATGGCCTCCGCGGTAATGCATAATTAAATGCACTTGTTGAAATTAATAGGTATCGAGGTATGCGTGGGTGGTGGTGGCCATTGATACTGCGCTGGTTTGGTAAGCGGTGAGTTATTTGCTATTCGTAGAATTCTGTAATGTGTCACTATAATATCTTGTTGATCGAGTTTTGCTCGGAACTATCGTAATATTTAATAGGTAAGATTAGAATCAGGTGTCTGACTGGCTCTGTGTTGTTATACCAGTATTTTTATTTAAAAATGGATTGATTTGTAGACAAACTGATTCAGTATCAACAAAAGGTACATATTATAACGTATTGATTAGACAAATTGATATTAGAGAACTATTGTTTTATCAATGAACCGTGGACTATAGATTGACAGAGGAAAACAGCCAGTAAACTAGCGAGATAAAAACGTGTCTACTATAATAATGAATGGTACAGAAAACTGCACCAGAAGGATGCACTACGATTCCCTTTCTCTGTTGGCATGAACCCAAAAATGGAAGGTTTCCTGAATTTCGCCCATTATTTCAAACGTCGTTGATGCTTCCAATGATAATGCACCAGTATCCAAACCAACAGTTGAATTCAAAGTCTCTGTTAGAATTTTCGAAATTACAGCAACGCCACACAAGTCCGGCCCGAATGATTTATTCAAAACTGTTTGTCGTCAGTTTTGGTCGCCAAGTGTTTGAACTACACTCGTGTCGTGTTTATGTCCTCGCCCTTTAGCCACGAGAGGCCACGAGGCCGCGAGACCACTTTCGCCTCGCACATGATTATTAACACGATACTCTAGTCCTGCGTTTCGTGTTTTTGTTGATAAGCAGTGTTTGACCGCTTTTAGGTAAGGGCGACTGATAACGTGTATAGTAAGTATATTGTCTGCTTCTATGGTTTGAATGATATTTAACAAGGTATACTACAAATAATTATCACCTATCATCTGACTTCAATGTTATCTGATATTTTTATCAAATTAGGTGACATACAGAAGCATGGTATAGGTAATGTAAGTGGTCATCTTTGAGCATAGACTCCAGTAAAGGTAACTTACCGGTCAAAGTCATAGATTATTAGGAACTAACAATCCACTTAACGAAAGCAATATTTGGATTATATATTTGAAAAACATCCTTGGTTAGTACTGAGTACTTTCCAGATAAAATATTAGGAAGGCTATGGTAAAGCAAAACCTCACAAAAAACAAAAACACATTGGCATCTGATTAAATTTTTAGATATTAAAGAGATTTCTACAGCAACTCACATAAAAATACAGAGAAATTGTTCCGAAAGTGGACACAAACCTGGTGCTTATCTACATATCAGGCTGATTGTGTAATATCTGGTCTGTACCACCTTTACGACCACCCAGTATGGTCAAACTAGGTCCGAGTCTATTGTGGTGAGAAAGTTACGTTTTTGCAATTCGCAAACTGTATTTTACGTGGTTTGTTATGGAAGGTGAAAAGCCTTTGTTGCAAACTCGTGGAAAAGATTGAAATGATTATGCATGTTACACTATCTTTCGAGTGAGTTAACATTGTTAATACAATGGTCTAACACTCTAACAAGCCTTCAGTTCAAACACATTTAGTCATATGGGTAATAATAAGGTAAATGTTTCTATTTCGAAATTAAAACAAAACACATTACATACTCATTAACCCTTTTTTTATATTATCGCAATCCACAAAACTGCGTTTTTACTTTTTCCTATTAATCATTTGATATGAATGTCCTTTTTACTCAGTAAGTAAGTGGACGAAATAATTGATTTTTTTTCACATCACAAACTAAGTACCTTTGCTAAGTAATACTCCGGAAGTAATCCCGTTACAAATAAACCAGACATGAATGGCAAGTCTCCAGACGAATTCCCACGAACCAAAAAAATTGTCCATCAATAATTGTATTAGTCCAGTACATTGACCCTGATCTTTAAGCCATAACACTGACCCCAAGGACCTAAGAGTGCGTTGACCTGCAGCCTTCGATACACTAGACTTCATTGTCAGTTTTTGTCTAACTGGCCAGAACGTTCAACTCGTATCAATTTCTCAAACACAAACAGACGTATTAAATTGCATTATTGATGTTTTTATTTAATCGTGATATCCGGTATACGACGCCGATACTAGGAATGGGATTTCTGTGGAAGTAGAAGTGATGTGAAGCAGGAAATGTAGATGTTATCAGTATTATCATCACAAGCTATCAGTCGCATTGGATGGCAAATATCTCCGTCACATATTAGATCATAACAAGTGCAAAAAACTTAAGGTTATATTCTCATTAGTTAACTATAATATGGTTAACTCTTACATTTGTCAATATCACTACAAAGTCTACTGTTCTTTAAGGGACTTTACAGTTTCATCAAGGAAGAAAAACTTACGGCTTTAGAAGACGGGTTTTCTTTCTAAATGAGGCTCGAACTTATTGCAATTTTTTCGCAGAAATGTTAGCTTATTTTTCAACTCGCGGCCTGAAAGTTCCAAAACACCCACACAAGATAGCAGCTAACATTTAAGCTGTCTCTGAAGAAGATAGTCCTTCCTATATCCTTTAAATCAGCGTCATCAGGGTATCAGGGGCTGGAGTCTGTGTAGGCTGCTACTCCATAACCATTCGCAGTTCCTCTCGACAGGCTCATCCGTCGTTTACTGCACCAGACTGTCAACGAGTTATTTCCTCCGCTGACGGATCTTCCTCAGACAGTGGGTAGATATCAGTTTAATGAACTCGAGGAATCTCATGGTTTAACATTTCACTAATAATCTTTCCTCTTTTTGGTTGAAAACTAATTAATTGATGTCTTTGGTGATACTACTTTGCAATGGCTATAATGACTTAAATAGCTTTACTTGTTGGCCATCTGTTTTAATCTATTAGCACAGATTAAACGTCATGCCAAATCATCGTTATCATGACGTACTCGAGACATATTTACAAGCCAAATCACGTTGACGAATTGCAGCTCGATAGACATGGAAATTATTTAGAAATTAAGCGTGCGAGTTACATCCCACATTTTTCATCACCAAAACAAGATCACTACTACTCTTCACTTTTTTCTCAAAGTAGAGGAACCACCATATAATAGGTACGTCGATGCCTATAAGCAATTAATAGTAAAGTATCACCGACACGTAGTTCACGAAAAAGCAGCAAATTATGAAGACTTCCGCATAACTACTGATGGGGTTTACTGACCAGGTTAGTCAAAAACCTTCACTATAACATGCCAGTTAAGGTTACATAACACCAAGGTCGATGTCACCGCGTCCACCGGAAGTTGATATTTATAGCAGCAGTCGGACGCGGCCTTTACACCTTGTCCGTTTGTTTGTAAACTTATTTCGTGACTACCGAGTTGTGACGTCATAGTCACAAGTTCTCATCGAATAAGGTTTAGTAGGATGCTTTTCATTCAATTTCTAACAGAAGTATTGTTGGCATAATAATAATCTATTTTGAATGCATCATTATCACCCTAATACTTCATTAAAGCCAAGTATTCCAAATCAGTGTTATCTATTGACGTCATAGCAATAGAATTGGGGTGCGATAATATTGGTTATGGTCACAATGATCTATTGTTTTATAGGGCTGCCCAATGACAGGATCAATATCCTAGTATTTAAGGATTTGTCTTAGGCCAGTCGCGGAGTCATCGAGATTTAAATCCTAATTAAACCTCTCCCAAGTCCTTGGTGTTATAGGCGGAAGATTCGTCAATGTCCTCTATTCTAATTACTGTACTACTTCTATCGACTGGCTTTGTTTTTCAATGGTCTTTGAAGTATTACATTAAAGTTACGTACATTCTTATGCAAGTTACGTCGATAGATTTCATTGCTTCAAAAAGTTATACCCCATATAACAAAAATTCCCGTTGAAAAATGGTGAAATATCCTTCGGATTTTTTTTTCGCAACTTCAGTGTTTTTTGGTTTATATTTTTGCGACACCCCCATTTCTTGACCATGGATGACGGCATTATTATGTGACGATGGTACGGATTAGGGTTGGCAGTGACAGGTGACGTTGGTATGTGGGTTACCTCGATAGCAAGGGATGTGCGTATCTATAGGAATCCTAGATAGCTAGCGTTCGCTAATAGGAATAGGAAGTTTTCTTACATTGCTTCATCATGAAATCGTTTCCGACTTAGGACTACGATTTTATACTTATCTGTAATATTTTAAATCGTAAGTCGCTACCAATGAAATCGAAGACTGTCGCTTACATTTAATGTTGTCGGTTCCTGTAAAATTGCCCTTTTATAGCTTTGAATTTGACCTCAATTAATCAAGTCGTTCAGAAAAATATGATTAACCGGACACAAAACGCACGATTAAGCCTAGATGTCTATACCTCTATAATTAATTACGTACTTAGCAATTTAAATTTAATGGACCGGAGTTATTTTTGATTGATTGTTATCACTTTGCCCAGTTAGGTATCTTCCTGGATCCGGGAGTACTATCCTCGAAAGACCTTTCAGGTTTCAGGACCAAGAAAGTTCCAGTCTCAGTCCCAAACCGTTTTGGAACAATGTAGAACAAACTTAGAACAAACCGGAACAAGCCTCAAAATTGTTGTAACTCGAAAGTGTGGTGCCAAGTTCCTGGACGTCTGAAACAGCGCGGCGGATTTGAAGAAACATAATAAGTTGTCATTGAATTCGTTTCTATTACGAAGGTGACATGGGCGATGTAATTAATTACTACGGCGAGCTTCCCCTGCTCCAATTACGTAACATCGGGGATTTAAAACCGAATCTCATCATAACCTAAAACGTCACAATCATAACCGCGTGAAAACTAATCTCAACTTGACCTTAGGTTAACAACTTTTAACTATTTCGACGGCTCAATTCAAAGTCGTGTATAAGTCAACCGGCTCGGTCGGTCACAGTGGCTCTATTTATCACAGTTTAATTTATTAAGCCACCCAAGAGTGCGGAAGACGCCCGGACCTACGGATTAGACGAGACCTACTCGCGCCGGATATTATGAGTGTCATGTTACTATTACTACTTACAACTGATATTCAGTTTTAAATTCTTTTTAATTATATGACTTATACATGGACATAGTTTTTTCTTACTGTAGGTACTGTTTATTACTTGATTTTTAGGATTTTGTACTTTGCTGTTTGCCTCACTTATTAAAATCGATCAAGATGTTCAGACTATAGTGACAGAGAAAAGGACAAACATACATACAGACGTTCGAAAAACATCTATTCGATGTCCATCCATCCGTAAAATATAATGGCAATTACGATTGCCGTCAAAATTATTTCACAGTACCTACCGTCAGAAAAACAGCCATTTTCGGGTGACATACAAAAATGACCGGACCAAATATTTCGTACGCCGTGACCTCGTCGTTTTGCACATTACCCTTTTTCGATGGTGTCCCGGCCCAGATGGTGGATTGTCGTCAAAGGCCGGCCTTTGTGCGATCTAGATCTCATGTAGGAAGCGTTATGGCGCCCATATATGGAACCTAAACCCATTACCGACTAAACCTTGAAGGAGCTTATGTGGAGAGACCTTAATGGGAAATATTTTAATTCAAGTGCTCATTGCAAATAGTTGCTACATTGTTTGAGGTAAAATTATTTTCTGATCTACAGTTACTATTTTTCTTTATTGCTCAATACTTTTAGTGGTTAAATAACGATTGCGAAGAAAAATTTCTTATTGTAAGACTATTGAATTAAAAAATGAATCTTTTTTATTAGGACAAGGGTGCTTAGGATCTTTTCGATTACGAAAGTTTGAAGGTAATGGCAATGAAATACGATAAGATTGACGTATATAATAAATAATACTTACAATTATCCAGGACGGAAAAACATCGGGACATCTGTGAATGAAAAAAAAGAAATATAAATCTGTGTAAACTAAGAAAAAGAAATCTCCTATATTGTGATGGCAACTGTCTTGGAACAAACTTTTCATATAAAAAGAATAGTAGAATATTCTACGAGTCCAAACCTTTCATTTGACACCCATATTGAGGAATTTGCTAAAAACATAAACGCTCAATATGAACTTTAATTCCCTTCTAAAATTAACTGATACGTTTAGTGGTACCAATACGCCATTACTAATTGATCTTTGAAATACAAACAAAAATACTTATGGTCTCATAAGGCACTAATGTTGAAAATTATCCCTTAAACTAAATTAACTGATTAAAATATAATTTTATTTTAACAAATTGGATATTTATAAAGCGAAACACCTTAAAATAACTAAGTAACAGTTATCTATATCCATTCCCAAATTTAAAGACATCATAAATCTATCTGATAGTTAGAAACAACTGCAGTTTGACCTAGAATTCGTTTTGTGTTCCTTACAAGTGTTTGCATTTATGAGTCAGCGACAAACAAACGTAATTTTTTGGTGCTTTTAGATAACAGAATTATACTACGCATATTCAAGATAAAATTTTCGTCAATCATCACACATAATTATACCGATACCTCGTTTTTTTTTCGTCGTGATTTAAAAAGTAAACAATCTCGGCACTACTTTTATTTATTTCATTAGTAAAAAAAAATTTGAAGTACCTATACAGAAATTTATTTTAACATTAAATTATTGTTTGTTTTTTATTTTTTTTTTATTTGTGTCTGTCTTATTTTTAAATTGATAATTACGATAAAATACGATAAATACAATAAAAAAACGAGGTATACATTACTATGTGTATTTATACACACACCTCAGACCAAAAAATGTATATGACTGAGTCTTCAGAGCAAAAAAATTAAGTCATTTTTTTACGATTTGACGTATGTCACAGAACACGGCCTGTCGAGCAATGTACCGGGAAACGTTATCATTCGATAAGTACGTTATGTTTTTTTCTACCACGCTCATTTGTTTCAAAGTTTCAGTCTATATATTTTTTCGTCTATGACACACACACATAATTGTTTAACTGACGCTCAAGTTTGTACTCTCACTTCTAGTATGTGGCCTCAATCTTCAATCCCTCTAAAGGCCACTGTTAACTATGGCCTGTATCCTATATTCTGATAGAAAAGCCAAGCCCAACAGTGGGTCAGTTATGGGTTATAGTTTACGATGATGACAAGAATAATAATAAGACAAGTTATCGACGGAGTTAACGAACTTTATAATAGGTAATTTATATCAACTATTTATGATTACATATCATGATATGTAATCATTACAATTGATAAGATCAAAAGATAAGTTGGTAGCTATGATTTCTTTATTAAATAATTTTTGTTGTGTCATGTTTGTGTTATAGTAGTAAACATAAATAAATAATACCTACTTCAAAAACTTGGGGAGTATAAAAAAAATTATAGCCCATGTCACTTCCATGAGAAAGACGAATCCAATAAACTTCAAATCCGAAATCCGTCACGCTATTTATACTGTAGAGCGTACCAAAAAAGACATACATAAGCTCTAAAAACAGTCGGGTAAATAGATCATCAAAGTAACAATTTTAAACGCAAACTTAACCGAGTAGCAACAAATGAAAACAGAAGAGATTCCCACTTCATTGCCACTTATGAAACTTAATTGAAATAAATTACGCCCATTCAGAATGAACGTAAATAACTGAGGTTTCAAACGAGATAGAGTATAGTAAAACCAGAGGTTCGCGTTATCTTAACCGTTTAACGGCCGTGGTTTGTTATCACCGCACTTACTGGGGTCACACAGACCCAAATTGCTATTTCGTAACTGAGATATCTACAGTATAGGCTACTTACACCGAAGAAATTTGAAAGAGGCATATTATTATACTTACTTAATATTTTAAGGGACATCAGCTAGTTGATGATCGTTTAAATAGTCAAAAACAGCAAACCAAAATAAATCACCAATGACTTGCAGACCAGGAAAAAAGATTATGTGAATTAGATTTTAAAAGCCCCTGCCGTTTTAAGCTAGAAAGTTGTGATGAAGTGATGAAATCAATTAAACATTTTGGGAAAAGTGTGGACAACATGAAAATATGTGATTTCCGTTACAAGGTTTTCGTAAAACTCCGTGCTAAATAGGATAAGTAAAAAATAAGAGGCCCGAAAGTTAAATTAAGGTTACTCTACAAAACTATGGTTAACCCAATCAAAATCTGTTTGAGATTTGTCAATACACTATTTCGACCACATATTTCCTATTTAATACAGTGTTAATAGCCAATGATGCAATTCCTAACGGTAACGGCCACGTTATAGGTTTTAACATATTGGATGCGAGCCATTTGAGTGTTTTAAGATTAACAGAAGTTTCACAATGTCATTAAAAACCACTTTCTTTTACATCTTATGTTTTAACTGGCTAACAGATCATTTATAATATCACTTACGAGTATTTCTAGTTACAAAGTTTTTCTGTAATGTTTTGTACGTATTTAATTTTTAAATCTGTCTTAAATATTTATTTCTATTTATCAGCTACATGTCTACCGGGTCGGAAATTGAACTCGGTACCTCCTACTTTGCAAACAGGGTCACCGGTACTGTGAAGTCTGTACTTTGCCTAACAGCTCTCTAAACAAAATTTAAAAATTTAATGAATACAATTACAGAAAATTACGTCAATTACTAATTACTAATGTCACAATAGACAATATTTATCATTAAGTTTAGTTTGTAACCTAATCTAACATTGGTTGTGATGGGTTGGTCTGCTTTCATTCACGCGGAAGGAGGAACTCCGCAAAAGCGGGGTTCCGGCGACATCTTATATTCATAATGATATCTTTAGACTTATGTACTACGCCTATACCCGAAGAAATTGAACTAATTTAACAAGAGGAACTTAAACAACACAGTTACCTATGATCGACATTACCCATCACTAACCGGTTTAACGATAGAATAATAATGTCGGCATTGAGTCGTGAATTAGTGACATAGATGTCGGCCTTGGACGGTGCCAGGACACTAGCTAATATTAGCGAATACTTCCGGTTACAAACTTGCGGAAGAGTATTAGAAAAAGATATGAAGGAAGGTAGTTTTTCGAATGTTTGGTTTTTTGACAGGCTCTACAGTCCAAATGGATTGACGAATTTCAATATATAAGGTGTTATTAAATTCGTCTTTATTGTAGGAGTGACATAGGTTGTATATGTACATTTTTTTAAATCCCTCCCTTCTCCCCATACTTAGTTGTTACTTTTTTGTTTTTCTATTAATGACCACAATTTTAAGCCTATATTGTTCTATAGTAATACGATACTATGGGACTAATGGTATGAAAAAATTAACTAAACTTGTATCTCTACATCTACTTCTAAGGTACTCGTATATGTATATCGTCGAACGACACTTTAGGAACTTTTTTTCTAACGATGTAATTATTTTTTTTATAATGTTAGGTATCTAATTATATTAACTGACATAAATTATTTGCATTTGAATTAAGTCATTTGTAATCACGTCGTATTTCATCGAAAAAAAGTATCTCGACAAATACCATTCATGCTGATTTAACTTCAAATGTTTATGGGTAGTCTATATTGAATAGGGATAAAAAATCAAATTAAAGCAAAATATTACTTAAATTACTGTGATACTAAATTACTGAAATCTAATTTCAAAACACTATTTGCGTCAAATAATACACCTTTTGATAATGATCAAATAAGTAAATACTCGAAATTGCAGTCGAAGATTTAAACAAATTAAATTACAAAAAGGTTGACATGGTACTTGACTTGCCAAAAT
>LGAG01000048.1:99808-110378 GCA_001278395.1 Lerema accius | reverse complement strand
TTATACCCCTCTTGATAATTATCAAATAAGTAAATACTCGAAACTGCAGTCGAAGATTTAAACAAATTAAATTACAAAATGGTTGACATGGTACTTGACTTGCCAAAATCAAACAATACAACAGGTCAAGGGCGATCAATATGGACACAGTACATGTTACCCAACACGTATTGAACATTTGACATTGCAATACTTTCATACCGAAGACCAAACAAACTTATGACAACGTTAGCTGTACTTTGGTATTCAAATCCGCCACTTACAAATTTCAAATCATTTATTTTGCCTTAAGGTTTAATAACTCACTAAACGAACGTAAAAATGTAGGTACAATTAAAAAAAAATTAAGAAAAAATAATTTACATCACTCGAATAAAAAGTTCATGAAATCTCGTTTCTCTCAAACCTTTACGCTGTTACATTTACGCATTGTTACAACTTGTTCATGTGGAATAATCCTTAAATGTTAGAAATAACAGAAACCTATAACAGATTAAATAACATTAAATAGATAACGTCAAAGCAAGTAAGTAAAGTTAACATTTTTCCATCGTTTATTTCTTAACAAATTACTTTTTTTAATGTCCGGACAACAATGTTCTATGTCTTACTTAAAATAACTAAAAAACTATAGTCGTTACAGGCCTTACAGCTACAGCGTTTAAATATGCAATAAACTTTAATATAGTATGATAGATAACCGCGCAAGAACCACATACAAACATCCTCACAACTATTAGTGTTACTAGGCAAATGTTTTACGGTATACGCGAGACTTCCGGCCGTGTTTGTAAAGTGAACAGCTTCCGTTAGCGGCTTTCCCATTCTACATGGGGTTAGGAAACTGGTCTTACACTTCCTTCAAGGCACTTGCAAATAACTATGGAGTTAAAGAATAATTTTTGGGCTAATTATGGTTTTTATGGTCGTCGATTCGAAAGGTTGAAGTGTGATTCTCGATTTTTAACCGACTTCAAAGAAAATGAGGAGGTTCTCAATTCAACTGTATTTTTTTAAACATACGTAACTTGCCTTTATTACTTTAATTCTATTATAATAGTAATTTTCGTATTATTTTCGAAAAAAAATTGGAAATAAGATTTCGTCAAAAAAAGTATAAATGTAAAAAAGTATAAATAAAAAAATATATTTTCACTAAGTTATCAAACAAATCCATTTTTACTTTATTATAAAGTGTACAAAACAATAATGATCAGTCCTGGATTTGTCAAAATAATTAAGCACAATTGAAAGTATTAGCTTTACCATTTATTGAAGAGACATTCCGTTTACAATCACCATTCATTTGGCACTTCTGTTAACAGTAACAGCTCATTGAGTAAGAGAAGTACGTAAAAGTGAACACTGATCGTCGCCCGCTGTCTAAATACAAAAGTAAATTGTCAAACAGTTAGGCTTCGTAACAATATGTGCATAAGGCAACGCTCCAATGAGACGCGAATGCTAAGCTACCATGTTAAGAGTGAATAGAATAGGCTTAAGTTAGTACGCGCACTACCTTAAATAACATTGCCACACTTGCCACTCAAGTAACATCAGGTGGGACTATTGTCAAGCATTAACGATACTGTTCCCAGTTGCCCCCGCGGCGATTGCCACCGGTGGCACCGGGCACTTTGTTATTCCCATAAGTTACAATCACAGACCCTAACCATAAACAAGAATAGACGCAGTCATCCAGCCGAAAAGTGACGAAAGTTAATATGTAGCAGTTCGATCATATTATTATATGAAGCCGGTCGTTAATCGTATACGGCGATCTCCCGTTCGAGGGACCAACGTTCAAACTAAGCTATCATTGCTTCACTAGGCTAGGCTAAGTTATCATGGGTCACTTATTTAGTTGCGATTGTATACGGTGGCTCTGTCTATTCTTTTTTAATAACAAAAAACTATTTCAATTTCCAACAGTATATTTTTCATAGCATCGTAACGCATTGGTCATCATGCCTAACCCGAAGGAGACATATGTGTCCAAATGGGTCAAAAACACTCACTCAGGGTCGGCTGCAGTCATTGTAGTGTTATTGTAGACATTCATATGACATGCGATCGTCAGATGTTATGAAAACATACGCTGAAGCACTCTCAACCTTGGCGCCGAAAAATCGATTACGTTCAGTAATGTTAAATACGGTCAGGTATTTTATGAGTGACCGTTACGCAAATCTTTATGTTCTGTGCTTTAACATCTAGTTGTTATTGTATAGCAGTTTTTTTTTCTTAAAATATTTTTGTAGGTAGTTACCTACTTGATTTTCTTAGGCTCTCTACATTTTAAATGGTACCTAGTTAAGGAAACGAAAGTAAGTAATCACTGAAATTTTAGATTATGTTAATTACCTACGTACATTTGCTAACGACGAAAGATTTCGACAAGTTAATCTCTCAATTAGTTTCAGTTCCTAAATTTAATAGCACTAACGTTGAAAGTAACTGTTATTAAAACTTAAAAATCGCAAAAATATTCATCAAACAGCCTTTTAACCAGCGTTTTTATTTCTTTTTAAATTGATTACATTTTAAAAATAAATTTCATAAAAAAACATTTCTAAAATGCCATCGAAAATTTCCGAAAGTATGATAAAATTCTACCATTATCAGCAACATTACGATTAGGTACATTATTCCTGTAGTTTTACAATAACAAATTGGCAAGGTGAATATCTACACAATTACTGGAAATCATTGGTTTAAAACAAAGTAGGCAATATATTTTAACGTTATCGATTAAACCAGGCTTCCTTGAAGGTCACAGAGACCTTGCGTGCTTGTTATCTTAATAGTTATAGTAATTTAACTCCAGTTAAGTAACTGAAAATGGTGGGGGCTTGCTGTAAAATATTTAATTGTATTTTACTTAACCGCAATATTTCGTTGTGGCCTAAAATGTGCTTCTTTGGGTCATTAGTTATTGATTCATTTCCAGCATAATTTCATTTCATTTATTTAATTTTGCAGATTGTTTATAAATAAGTGGTGCCATTTATCATAGACATGGACACCAAATAGCACCTAAGGTATATGTGGTTTTAGCTTATTTACAAATTAAAAAAGCAATTAAAATAAAATAAAAAACAGGGGACGTATTTGACCCAGTTTTTTATACAATCTACACTGATAATTATAGAGCTGAAGAGTTTGTTTGTTTATACGCACTTATCTCAGGAACTACTGGACCGATTTGAAAAATTCTTTTAGTGTAAGATAGTCCATTTATCGAGGAAGGCTATAGGCTATATAACGTCACGCTGAGATGAATAGGAGAGGGGCAGCAATAAAAAATATTGCGAAAACAGCAAAATTACGCGGGCAGATCCACCGAAGTTTTCTAGTTTTATTTATATATACAGATAGAAAAGAGTCATAACACGAATTAAGACGTCTCTAACTTATCAGACACGGAAGCTTCATCGTACTCAACTTAAACAAATGAGGGAACACGAGATTGTTCTCGGGAGATAGTTGATGAGTGTGTCGTAATCTGGCCATTATCTCCGCGATACTGATAACACGGGGTCACTGAACTCTCCCTGCGTAATTGGGGACTCTATGGAGCGAATATTGCAGTCCTACATTGTTAATAGGTACCTAGTTCAGTAGGTGAATGAAGTATGAAATAGTAGATGGATTATTCAAGAAGTAAAAAAATATTTTCAACTGTTATTAATCTCAGAAGGCGAATAAAATTAGATTTAAGATTTTTTTTGGAAGGCCAGAGTGCCAGTGAAATTAGTTAATTTGTGTTTAAATTAGTTGTTTGTAGTTTGTACTTACATTTATTTTTGTTGTATTTTAAGTTGTCTAACGAGACCATCTTATCGCTCAGCGATAGTCTCAAAAAAAAAAAGATTTTTTAAGTTCAAAACTCTTTATTCCCATTTTGAATTTAAGTTTCAAATCTGGTTTTCATAACACATGTCATGTTGCTTATTTTAAGGTGTATTGCTCGTAAAAGAATAATCGCAAAATTCTCACAAATTAATAAAACACATGTGACATATAACATATTATTAACAAAACATCGGAAGTCAATCTAACGACTCCGGTGAAACATTCTCAGTCATTGTTCTGTACATCCGGCAAAACATCTTCAATGCCTTGTGTGAAATGTTTAAACTATGATACAATGATATTATTGTTATCTGGGGTTTTGAAAAGATATCTGGTATTTTAGGGGACTTTCCGTGTTATTTGGGATTCTACCGCTGAATCATGGGACTATCGACTCATAGGTACTTCTTATTTGATACAATAGTTTTGCTACAATAGCTTTGCTGTGCCCTTGCACCCTTCGAAATTTTTACACTGTTATTTGTTTTGTCCTAAGTAAAGGACTAAAGTTGTACCTACTACAGTATATAGAAGAATCGTATATCCTATACACCTAAACAACTCTATAATTTCATGAAAAAATATATACAAACATATTTTAATACCTCAAATACTACCACTCATGATCCAAGAATAAATATTTATCCATTTATCTGTTACCTATATGACTGCTTCAGACAGTAATCGAACCTGAACCCTCATTTAGTACGCAGGGTTACTACAAACTAGACTACAGGGTATCATGACAAAAGATGGAAATGCCCGACCTAATCAAATTCTAGCGTTAATATCATGCGTTTTACTACCAAGGATAAAGGTAAATTTATCTGTTAGGCTTTAAATGTATTCACAATCAACGGATGGCAAATATAACCAGCCTTCTAGGACATGCTTAAACAAACATACTGAGGAAACAATTGCGCCTACACAGAGAAATCTTGTGTTTGAAGAGACTGACCCAATGGCTGCCGTTATCTGGTGAGGTCACGTGGAATTATCTGCTTGTGATGGAACAAACACCATCGACTTGAATGAAAGTAGGAGGACAAGGCGATGTCTTGACAATGAGGGGGTCACAGAGACAAAAAGAATAGACAGAGCGGTTGTAGGTATACAATACAATTGCGATTAAATAAGTGACGCACAAAAATGGGTTATTCTCAGAGTCCTCCGTTCTTTTGTTCTGAAAAGATAAGAATCTCTAAAATTGATTCTCAAAATACTCCGCAAAATTGTTCATAAAACTAAATACCTATTTTTTAATTCTCATCCTCCTCCGGGAGGTGTTACGTCCGTTCTCAATATCCTCCGACGATCATTTTCGTCAATTCTCATTCTCCTCCGCGCTTATATAGGTACAGTCAGATAAAAAGAACTGGTTCTCAGCAATATTAAATTATTTCATTTTTTTATGAGCATTTTACCTAAATATACATCTTTCCATTATTAGTCATTATTGATGTAAAATATTGTTGGCAACCAACATTCTAATATTATATTTTTAATATAAGAAATTTAATTGTCACTCACCATGTTGTCGATGATATAACAAATTATTTCTATACTTTAAAATGTATTTTATGTGAAATAAAGAGAAAACGTCCATAGTTGTATAATTCCGCCACGAGAAATATTATTAGTTTACAGTCCTCAACAAATATAGCAACAAACCCTCGTACTAGAGAGACAGAGAACATGGAGTGCTTAAATGTTTCGCTAATGATCTAAGGTCTCTAGGTATGACCAATAGGGTTAGAGTATGGTAGCTCTGGTACCTGCAACTTTAAGTAAAATACCTTTTAACCCCTATTAGCGATGCGTATGTTTGTTAATTATAGTCGGAAGTCGATGTGAATTAGTCTACCTCTTATAACTAAAGAAAGCTATCAATATAGAAAATTTCGGTGATAGTGGATGTGCTAGATTTACACAGTTAAATTTTTGGGACGGAAAAAGTAAGGACCTAATTGATTAAAAAACTATTTCTTATTATTGATTAATCTAATTTTTATTTTGTTGGTGGATTTTTAATGTTTAATTGTTGATTTTTGTTTACTCTTAATTAAGGCTGATTAAGACATACATGTTTATACTAATATAAGACAAAGAGAATCGTAACTACTGCATTTTATTCAGATTTTTTCCAAAGACACTTTTTACTTCTGACTGTACCGTTCGTAAACGTATGGAGTAGTTTGAGAATGGATGTATGGATTATTTATTTTTCACAAATTAAGGGACGGAGTGCTTTGAGAATGAATTTTAATTGCCTCGGAGTAAAATGAGAATGAATTTTTAAATAATTTTTTTTCACGGAGGAAACTGAGAATTAATTTCGGAGTACTTTGAGAATAAGCCACAAAAATGTGTCACTCGCTCACTGTAATACTATTGAGCGGTGGGCTTCATAATGGTCAAACTGCTACATATTAACATTCGTCAATCTTCGGCTGGATAGCTCCGTCTATTCTTTTTTGGCTCTGTAGAAAAGGTATTATTTATTTCCTTTAATATAACCTTCTAAGGCGGTTTAAGATTAGCCAAGGTGTCCTAAAAAGCGACTAAATTTAGTTCCCCTGCAAGGAAGTAGGAGATTCATGTAACCATAATTATGGTTGTAATAACAATGGTAATTAAAAACCATGAAGCATACTTGGCTCGCTAAATTCCCTGAGTCAGCCGCCACTTACTGGGGACTATAGAATACACTACCACATAAAATTTCATAGTTTTCATTACACAAAATTACAGAGGAAACTAGTCCACAATTTTTTTCATTCCCAAGGTTAGATGGTAATCTACTACTAAATGAGGCAACAAGGGTGTGGGGTGGTAACGACCTCACAAGTGGGAAGTACGTTGTGTCACCTGCTTTAATGTCACCAGGGGGAGCTATAGGTGACACACACGCGACGTATTCAAGGACGAACGTAAACTAGGGGTTTAAGACATGACACATAATAATTTAGTCAGTGTTGCGGCCTATTTTACAAGTTTTTGTTTAGTTTCACCTGTACCGGTGTTTGTAATCAAATCTTGCAAACAAAATTTCACGGTGTCCGATTGAGCTTAAACACTGGTCCAGGCCTGATGATAAAGTATGTTTATAATAAGCATGATGTGTTATACTGCTACCAGAATTGACTCCTTTTTTCTTATTAAGAAGTAATAAAAGCTTGTTTTTAAAAAAGAAACTTTTAATTTCATGTTATGTTTTAACTGACTACAAAAAAGGTTATTCAATTTGTTGTGTGATCATTCCAAATTAAGGAATACTACCAAAAAATCTGCACAATAGTTTTCGAGATATGAACCACAACATATCAAGTTTCACTCTTTACCGTAAACTTTTAGAAATTGGTTAAATTTTTCGAAATTATTGTATTTGTGTTAAAATTACTGTCACTATTATTTTCTGTCTCTACTACTAGGAACATTCAACTGATTTCAACGGCTCTTCGTTTAGCGCGTGGCAAATACCTCACTATCAAACAAACGGCGATGCCCTGAAGATTTTAGGTACCTATCAACAAACGAAAACGCTGTAATTAAACTATTACATAAAATATCGTATTACGCCCGTGGGTTTAACAGCCTTCAGCCGCCTACAAAAAGAGTCGTAAAGAAAATTAGCACACAATGACATTACCGGCCGAATACAGACAGACAGACAGACAATTGTGTTAACAATTAACATGCTAATTCGGTCGCGTAGTTTTTAGCGCGGATCTGGCACTACTGGATGGACAGGACAGTACTGAAAGACCGGACCTGGACATTTTATATTCGCTGTTATTCATAGTTATGGTTACCTAATCATTTAATTTTTCATAATCAGCTATTCCCAGCCGTCAATTTTCTTGTAAATACTCGTTACATCTAACTATTGCTATGACGGCATTACAATATCATCAACAACAGTACCTATTAGGGTCCAATTGCGGTCCTAAACCTTACTCGGTCCCTCCAAAACGCCGCAATATGTTTACAAGAACCGTTCTATCTTTTTAAAACAAACAAAGTAGGTTGGCAGCGAAATTGTTACGTCTTTCTAGGACTGCCTTAGTGTTATGTAGCATGTATGACTCTTTCTTTTGTGTTCTAAGACCCAATAAGACAGTTGTAGATATCGATAATCAATAATAGTGTCGATCGTGCTGCTAATGTGTTTCAAACAGACCTTGTATAGGAGCCATTGTCACTGGTGACCGTCACGCCTTACACGAAATAGGGTTGGTATAAATATTTAATCGAATAATTAAAGCTATTGTAAAGCTTAAAATTTGAATTTGAATATGTTTTTAAAACTTTTGTTGGTTGTACAACTTTTTTTATTACGGTAGAGACTTATATTAAAATAATTATACTTATTCATTTTTTTACTTGAAAAGAAAAAAAAGATTTGTTAAGAAAAGGAAGAATTGCAATTCATAAGGTGCTGAAAATGCCGTAATATTTTTCGAGCTTATGACTGTTTGTTTGTTTAAGCACGCCCTACAGCCCAAACGTCTAGAATAATTTCTACAAATGAGGCGTTATTAAATTCATCGTCATTACAGGAGTGACATGGACTATAATAATAATTTATTACGCAGAAATTTATTGTAGTCAAGGTTTTCTACGTAAAAGATGTGATGTAACCATTTTGGATACCATGTCAGCCCTGCACAAATAAAGACGAACGCACACTGCCACTTAAAAACGCATCACAACCAATGATGCATAATGCATTGCACACCGTCACGCCCCGGTTTCTATGTTATCGGCTCATCACCATGTATGTTTCATGGTGTACCACATAATAGCTTTATGAATACTGATATAACACAATACAAATGTTATGTATTAATGTGGTAGAAGCTATAAAGTTCTTGATGAAGTACAATTTGTGAAAAGATTTCCTGGTACGTCTAGCTAGTAACTACTCGGAAAACTATTTTTTATAATCAAGATATTTGTATTATTATTATTTATCTTTAAACATGTGGAGGAGTCTCTTTTCCTTTTGTTATTCTCCATATCAAAGCACCTTTACGAAACGGATAGATTCAAAAATAATTAGGTACTTGCATAAGTGTATCCTTCATTGCTATAATGAATCATAGCTATTATTTCCTAAGGCGAAATATATGATTTAAATTTGAATGATTTTGAATTTGAATATGTAAGCTTTTTTATAATAAAAAAAAATATTTGGAAACCATACGACGTTATCTCTTTATTTAAGAAACGTTTTAAAAAACACATTTTCTAACGATTACACCACATGGATTTCTACAAAATTACTTCAACAGGATAAAATGTTCTATTTAGTCAGTGACAGGAATAGCTATTTCAGATTCTTTAATAGGACAATATACATTTTGTTAATGAGAAATGTGAATCAGGCCGCTTTATAAAAAAATATGTGAAGAAACTAAGTGTTTTATAAAACATTACATTAACCAACCACTGTTTTAATGTTGATACCAGACCTAACCACTAAATGTGTAATTTAAATAAAAAAAAAACATCTCTGGCAAATATTTCTTTATGCTAAATGACCCACCAAAAAATATCTGTTTTATGAAGCATTGTATATGGTCAACAATAAAATGCAGCTAGCTGCTTGCAGCTAAAAGCTTCAACCAAACTCGAATTTAGTTTTTTTACAAAGTTTCGAAAATTACTGAGAAAATTACCCTAAAAGAAACCATAAGGAAATTATAAACTAAAACGTAACAACTCTAGCTGAAGCTAACTTCTGTAAAAAGTCATCTTATATCATATCAAAAGAAATCATCATCAATATGGATGCATGGTGCATAATACCGATGAATACTGCGCTATGAGACAATGGCTACCCATTACAAAATAACCCCTGCTTTCTCCGCTCATGTAACTAGACATTACCTTGCTGTGTGCATCGTTGTCAACCGTTTGCGTTTCTATATCATAACATTAGACACTGGGTGACCAAGCTATGCTTGAAATTATGATATACTGGTTACCAATAAATATACAAAAAGAAGTAAGAATGTTTGTTATATGCTCGGCATGAATACTCGGCAACGACCTACCAAATCGTTTTTTCTTTAGTGCCCGAAAGAGACAGTAAATAATTATTGTAAAATCTAAAAGGACGCATAGAATGTAGAGCCCCGAATACTTTTGCGGTTGTTTACAATAATATTATGATATTTGATACAATAGATATTACTCCTTAAGTAAACCAAATTGCTTGCATTAATATCTTCTTTCTTTTATTTTCTTTCTTGCTTGCTTCGTCTTGTTTGTATTCTAAAAACAATAGCCATGGTCACATATTGGCTCCTATAATAACTTATATTATTCCCCACTTCCCTACCAGTAGTTTCTCCATGACAAAAACGGTTCACTGCCTTAGCCTAAGGTAGGCATTCAACATACGGACAAACAACAGATTTCTCACTAGTCCACGTTTACTTTTCAATGTGTAGGTTTGTTTGTACGCAGACGAAATTTAACTCATTAACGGCTTAAGAAAGAAAGTTGATGCTTCATATACATTTGTGTGTACAGAAAACTGAGTTTTTGCCTCAAACCAAAAAATATATAGACTTCGCCTTCACAACAAAAAAGCGTAGTCGAAAAAAACATAACGTAAATAACAAATAATAACCTATGCTGATACATTGCTCGGCAGGCCGTGCTCTATGACGTAGATACCTACTTATGTCGAATTGAAAAAAAAATT
>LGAG01000048.1:68461-79676 GCA_001278395.1 Lerema accius | reverse complement strand
TCCTAAAAACGTAATCATAACAAAATCGGTGGTAACCGTTTGGCGTTATAGTTTTGAATCAATTGTCTTCATCCAAAATAAAATTTTACTAAAATAAATTATAGGTAAAGGATTAAAGAATTAATTGCAATAAGGGTAACAGCGAAAAAGAGGTGTAGGTTAGGTTAGTATAGTATATTATGTACTATATATATACCTGAATACATTTAATTTTCTTCTGATGTCATAATCTAAACTTCGGAGTTACATTTTAACTATCTGTGAAGAATGAGTACTTGATTAATTAAATATTAGTAAGTATCGCGATTCGCTAATAAATTGATACTTGAATTATATAAAGCACTTGTGTCTGTATGGGCTTGAGTGGCGCCGGCGCAATACGTAGGTAATACTCATTACTGCGCGTACGCAGACTTGGGTTTCTACTAGAAATGGCTCGTAAGTACGTAAGTATAATTAAAAATAATTTCTAGTAATTATTAATAGAAAAAGAAAAATACCTATTAATGAAAATTTTTCGTCAAAAATAAATGACCTATGTACGTAACAATCGAGACAAATCCAATGACATCGTATATTTTAAAATCCGTCAAGAGGTTTAGGCTGTAGGGCATGCCAAAGAAATTGACATACATACATAGGTACGCTCAAAGAACGTTACTCTCCTTGCAGTCAGGTAAAAACTAAAAAGTGTAACAAATACGAGTACATACAAACAGTCATTTCTATACATTTGTAGCTCTATACAATAAATGTACGAACAAGCTAATTCAACCGTTCCCATCAAATAACTTATGATTGAGCGCACCATTAGCGCGGCATACTGCGTGGGCACACTATTATTGTCTTAATAATTCTGCATTACTAACAAATGAACTGCACATCATATTTATATTAAATACAACGATTTACCTAGAATCTTTGTATTTAATTCAGTCTATTTAAGAAGACATCGTGACGAATTAAGGATACGTTTTAAATTCAAGAGATACGATTTCTATTATCGATTTATAAACTTAATTGACAGTTGCTCGCTTTTTTACACCCTCCTACATTTTTTTGTCCATCGCCTTTTTTTGTTTTACCCCCCTACGCCAGAAGAAGGATAATGTTTTTCAAACTTAAGCATAGCCCATTTTTCTCGCACGCTCTACATCCTAAACGGAGTAACAGATTTCAATAAGAGATACCATTAGATTCATCATCATTATGAGAGTGTCATAGACTATATTATTTTACACCACCTCACCAATTTTTAAGTTTTTAATTTTTTATTATACTACAAGTTAACCCTCCGAATGCTGACGCACTTTGCAGCCTTATAATAGTCACGTTAAAATATTTCTCCCTAATAAAGCATGCGCCTACCACGTGGCTTCTAACAGCCTTGGTGACAGTCCTACTTAACTTAACCCTCCAATGACGTGACAAATAGTTCTACGAAGCCACAACTTGACTATTTTTAGTCGCAATTAAACATCGCAACGTGTGGGCTGCATTGACTCATGAGTTCTATGACCATTAGAGTCGTTGATTGGAAGGTCCCAGGTTTGGATTTGGTTTCTGAGAATTTTATGACAATTTTATGTAGTACTAGAAGACCGGACAGACGTTGTTCTGCTAAATCCAAGTTTTCACCAAAAATCCTAGAAATAAAAGAAAGAACTTCACAAAACAATAAATAGTCAATTAAAGTATGCAAGCTATAATTGCTATCCTCAGTAAGCGATGGATAGAAACATAAATAAAGCCTTATCTGATCGATAAAACACTTATCACTATCGATAACATTATCATTACGTCACTATAATATTATACGTCATACTATATTTCAAAGAATTTAAACGACTATTATTAGCTTTTTATAAAATTGCGTGTGTAATTGTTTTTTCCTCAAACAATGTTTTGAGGTCGATACAGTAATTCGGTAGAGTCATCGTTGGAGGCTTGAGGCACTGGGTCAAGGTGTACAACATTTGTTGCTGATAAGCTTACTGGAATCACAACAAAAGCTATCATGAGGATAATAAATAATTAATTATCATTGATTTCGGTGAATAATTCAATTGTTACTATAAATACTATTGTTCGCTTATTGCTCTTAAGCTTTTATGTTTAAGCTTTTTAAATATGACTATCATCATGACTATAGACTCAATTGATATCTAACTTTCAGATGTCTATGTTAGTAACTAACTGGCTGTCAACGGTGGCTTTCTGACGTATATGTATGAAACGTAGTGTAGTGCGCGTTTTGCTATTTCCTACATTAAATGTACCTAATATTAAGTTATCTAAATATAGGGTCGTAGAGTAGGTATGTGTGTTTGTCGCTGAACTCTTGCAAGTTTGTTGAACAGATTTTAATAAACATTGTATAGTTTACACTGTAAATTGGCTGTAAAGGATGCGATGATCTCATGCGGAACATGTATGTATGTAAAATACAGACAGACATACAGACAGAAAAGGAGCAAGTATCGAAAATAAGTAAAGCACTGAATTGGTGGGAGTGCGTGCGTCGCGTGCGCAGGCGCCACCGGTAGGGTTGTCACTTACTTGTTTTTATATTATTGACTTATTATAATACATATTTTACTAAATTAAAAGACGGTTATAATAATTCATGTGAATTGTGGAGAAATATATTTTAAAATTTTATTAAATTCATGATAAAGAATAATAAATAATGGACGAAAGGCCTACCAGACGAAAAGGCCATAATAGCTAAACGTTTTTTTTATCAATGTAAATAGTTGTTGACAGACTTTACTTCAGTATAACATTTATAGATTTACTAGCAATCGCCTGCGTAATTTTGCACATTTTTTTTTTATTGTTACTCCTCTACTATTTCATCTTAGCGTAATGTTATATAGCCTATACCCTTCTTCAATAAATGGACTATCTTACACTAAAATAACCTATCAAATCGGTCCAGTAGTTCCCAAGATTAGCGCGTTCAAATAAACTCTTCAGCTTTATATTATCAGTATAGAGTATAGATTATTTGTAAGTGGCAACCCTAGAGGCCAGTGCCAAGTACCGCACGCGCATGTGCGCTTAAGGTCGAGTTCGGCTAGCAATGACCCGTTTCGCCATATATAGCGCTTGCGAAATCCCACCTTAACATTCCCGTCAACAGATGTTCTAGAAGGTTGCTGCCTACTGTCATCTGGGAGGCTTTCAGTTCCGGGGTCTGTTTTGGATGGATAGATGGATGGATAGCCGCATTGGATGGTTACCCTCTTCCTCAACCTTAAACACCTGATTCTTGGTTACTTAAATTCCTGGGTGACCGACTTTTGCGCAATACATAGTATTATTCACATATTAAAGCGCCATTTAGTTAGTAGCGACTAACATAGCGAACTGTAAATCTAGATTATGACACTAAGAACTTAGAATGACTGATACATACTCCATTTCAACGATCGTGATAGAAAAAGTAAACAATCTTGGTACCTACTACTTTTATCCATTTTATTCCTACCTGATTATTACGATTAGTCCTACTCTATGTTTGTTACAATGTCCATGGGCGGCAGGGGTTGGTGGCACTGTCAGCTTGTTTGCTATCATAAACCAAAAAAAAATCGTTTTCCACACTGTCAAACCAGAATCTCAAAAATTCTGGAGATTTGCGCCAGCCTTAAGAAAGCTCAATCGTCTACGAAAACAGACTACCTTCATCACTTTTAATGTAGCGTAATAGTAACTCATAGTTACCTAACAATCAACCATCCACCTGCAATCTTCACAGATAAAATCGCACAAGACGCTCGATTCTCAATTCCGATCACACATCGTATTCTGCGCGTGCGCAAGGTTTCCATAAAACACACACCATTGCAAATACCTACTAATACCTACCTATCGCGAGTACGTCCTTGCCTCCGCCATTCGTATAGGACAGCTGTCTGAGCACCTATTAGTTTAATGCTTGGGTTAAGTTACACGCGGTCAGAGGTTATTTATATTTACATGTATTCTGTATTTGTACGAATTACTTAGATTTAAGGGGAAGATAGCTCGAAGATATATTGTTAGATACCTAACAAAATACTAAACTCAGTAAAAGTGTTACCGTTTTTGAGATTTTAACCTCTTTAAAAGCTAATTTTGTATAATTTAAACGTGTTTTAGAAAATAACAATCACTTGCTTCGATGTCGGAAATCATCGTGAGGAAACCTGCACATCTTAGAGTTCGATCCATAAAATTCCCCAAGGCGATGTAAAGTATGGCAAACTGCTGCATTACAGCATGTAGGCAGCACATTGTGAGAGGAGACCAGAGTCCAGCAATATGGCAGTTACGGGTTATGATGATGATTATGATGCATTTTACACTTCATGTGCGACTAAAAACGATATTATCCTCGTTATTTTATAGTTTATTGTTTCCGCTTCCGCCTATGACTTGGTCTATTGGTCTAACAAGCTCAAGTGGCAAGTACAGTCGCCACCATATAACAGCTAGTCGAACGGTCACCAAACAATCGACGCGACAAACTTGACACATTAATAAGTTTCGTCAATTGTCTAAATAGGTCGAATTAAAAATAGCACCAGTAACATTGTCCTATTTTGTCAATTCGACGACTAAAGCGCTATGTATGGACCGCTGTTTTGTGTGCTGGTTCTGGGTTCGATTCCCAGTAAGGCCAAAATTTAAATGATGAATTTAAACTGTGTCCGGTTTGAATGTGTCTTTTGTTTGTTTGTGTTGTCCATGGCACTTATGATACAGGGAATTCTAGTGGAGGTCACGAGTGTTATGGGATTTATTTATTTAATGGTTACTATGCCAGACGTGCAATGGAAATAGTTCAATACCAAGCGAGACAAAATGTATCTTTTGCATTTGCTAGCAAAGCTGTCGCATTAGCATAAAACTTATTTGTGCTTACAAAAAATCGTAATAATTTCTAATTTAAAAAGCGCAATCCCAATAGACCGGTATTCGTCGATCGACCAGCCGGACCACATTTTTGCCAGAAGCAGGTATCGGAGCCATCTGAGCAGGTCAATGTCGCTTAGACACACCCGGGGCTCAATTCTGCTAATTAAATTTAAAATTGTATTATTGACAATGATATTCTATACCATAGATATGTAACGTTGTTAATAAATAACCGGAAAATGTGTTTTAGCAACATTGTGTTCCTTATTACAGTTTTTGCAATAATTATTTGCCTTCTCTTTCGCAGAAATAAAAATAGACCAATCACGATTTTATTATTGCTTTCTGGATTCAATTATGATTGTGACCAATATCTGTTTTTTAAATTAATTTAAATTTACACTTTGTCCTAAAAAGTTAATTAAGTACTTATCTGCTATTTTAAATACAAAAAGAAAATTTTAAAAATTGCAAAACGACCAAACTCTTCTACAAGACTCAACTGATAAACATTTATTTAGCAGACTAAGGTCCTTATTTAGTGTCCAACCCAACATCGACACCAATACTACGACACTCCGACACTGCTAGACCAGTGAAAGCACAATGTTACGTCACTTGACACTACAATTTGTTCCGATCGGATTATCGACTGATTAAGATAACTAATTGAGTTGCGACTTGAACTAGTAAATGAGGTACAAGATAATAAATATAATGGTTAGCTATAGACATCGTTTAAATTAAAAAAATATATTTATTAAAAAATATTGTTAACGAAATAATAGGGCCTAGCGAATATTTGAGTACCTACCTACCCTATTAACAGCGATCATTGAGCTTTTTTTTTAATTGACAATAACTTTTTATTTCTGTCCAATTCCTCATTATAATGTCTATTAGCATATTATATTATTTTTGTGTAACTTATAATTTAAATTTAAATTCACGGACAAGTTTTACCAATGACTTTACAGACGGACCACAAAAACGCCGATGTTATAAAAATACAATAAATTTTATAAGCCGTAATAATATACCTAATATATTGTAATATTAAGTATGTCAGTATTATATTGGGTCTGTGGGTCGCCCTTTATAGCTGCAGTTTTTACTTTTTAGTTTCTATTTTAAGTTGTTGCTTTTTTATGGAACCAGCCGTCATACAACACGAGCCACAAGACAGTGGTCATTGGATAGCAACAACACAATAAATATGACTGATAAGTTCCTACCATAAACATGAGAAAAAAGTGAAATTATGTGCTGTAAAAAAATCTGCTATAAATTACACTAAGACCAAAAAATATAATAGACTGAGTGATCCGAAAAAACTGAGGTCAATTTTTTTCTTTTTTTTTCTTTTTTTCTAAGATCGGACGTATGTCACCGAGCACAGTCTGCTGAGAAATCTACCGGGAAAAGTTATCATTTGTTATTAACGTTATATTTTTCCCTACTACGCTTCTTTGTTCCGAAGACTGCGTCTATATATTTTTTGGTCTGTGAAATTACACTATAACTTTGTTTTGCCGTCGGGCAATAGAACTATACATATATTATCATACATATACACGATAACTTCCTTGGTATATTTGTTTAACAATAACTTAACCGGGATTAACTGCGCACAATTAAAAACTTAAAGCAATTACTCACCAAATCAAAAATCACCGAGATGGACACACAATCTCAATTCACGTCGAGGTCACCATCGTCACCATAGTCACACACAACACACACACACTTTATTCTTGCAGTTTGTGCATCACATTTCACACAATGTCGATTGTATCACTGTATTTAAGTTATTTTCTTGTTGGAAACCTGAAACAAATTAACAAAATATTAAAAGAACTGAAAATTTGACTATATCTTAAACTCAGACCAAAAATATATTGACTCAGTCTTCGAAAAAAAGTGTATTCGAAAAAAACATAACGTTGATAACAAATGATAACGTTTCCCGGTACATCAGACGATCTCATATTTTAGTTCCGAACACTGCGTTCATATATTTTTTAGTCTGAGTATTATACCTACAAAAAATGGTATCAAATTCGCTTTTCTAAAAAGTTTGGAGAAAATCCATTTGCCAGTTAATTATATCTCGTCAGAAGGTATACATACATACATCCTGCTATAATATTTTATCAATAATTTTATATTGCTTCGTATATAAGTCATAAAAATGTTAGTAGATCACCGTAGTTAAACTTCCATCGAAAGTTTGGAAAGTTATCCATTTTCTATTGAAGTTCAAAGTGAACAGATAACCGTTAATTTATGCTAATCAGATGTTAAACAAGTTTTAGTTAACTCGACTGAGATGTTTTGAACTTTTTTAACCATTAGGTAGTTAGTTATTCGGGAAAAGTAGAGTGATAATAATTATCGAAATGTCATACAATTTATTGGAGAAAGTTTACTTAGTTGAATCTAGTGAGAATTTGTAAAAGTGTGGGTAGTTTTAAATTGTAATAATATTACTAAAATCAGTAAAACTTTTCCGTGATATATTATAGCATACGTCATCATCGTCTTTACCATAATCATTTGCCGTCTCGTTCACACTCTAAGCAAAAAACTTATCAATTGGGTTGTTTGCGTGTCTTCACAATGAACACACTTATTATTATAAATACTGCTTCTTTTAATAAATTACTTAAAAAATATTATTTATTATATTTTTATTGTAACGCTCGTAGACGAACTTATTACTAGGATTCCATGAAGAACATCAAGAACAGAAATTAAAAATTATAACTTATCCAAATTTCGGCCTGTCTGGGAATCGAACCCGGGACCTTGAACGACAGTCCGATAACCATTGCGCCATACAGGTCGTAGTAGATATAGATTCACTTTTCCCACACAATACGTGTAACGAAAGGGAAATGAGAAAATATCATGTTTGACAGTTATTCTTACAATGACCCGCTTATGGGTTAAGGTTAAGGTACTTTTACCATAATGTGCATCGTCCACGAGATACCAAAGTCACCTCTATTTTAAGTATGGATAATGTCAAACGAAAACGCGGCAAAGAATGAAAACAATAGACTTCAATAAAGCGTTGCCAACCAAAAAAAAAAACAAAACCAAAAAAATTGTCTGTTGTCATAATAATCATTGCATGATGATAATCGTCATGTTATTATGTTGTCCACCAAAAAAAAAAACAAAAAAATTAGTTTTCTGTGTCGTAACAATAATTGTAGCTAATATTAGATAATAATTATGTTCAACAGTTTCAAGAACAATGGCTTAAAATAAAATTTTCAGCATACGTGACACATACAATATTAATCTGTTTTGAAAGTAATCAAGCATAAATAAAAATATATTTATTGCTTTATTACCTAGATACAGCTGCTGAGATTTACCAATCGTACGATAAATAATTAGGCAGATAACGAGTCTAATCGATAAAATAAAAATATATTTTGTAATGTTAATTACATAACTTAGGTACCTATCTACTGATTAAATATAGCAACAATTTTTCACCCATCTAAGCCAAAGGGTAATGTTGTTCGAGTATGTATGTATATATGTTAATTTTGGCATGCTCTACAGCTCAAACGGCTTGAGGGGTTTCAATTATAAGGTGTCATAAGATTCATCCCAATTGTAAAAGTAACATGGCTATATTATTTTACTATGACATTCCTTTTAGGAGTATTTTTTCTGATAATGACTACATAATAATACTCACCTGGCATCGTAAAATTAACACTAAATAGGTAACTGATATTATGATTATTATGTATGTAGGTACTTACTAAAATCCAGGCCACATTATATCTACTTATATATACTTGAGACACTTATAGTAGAAACTGTTATTTCAGTCTTTCCCTTTAGTAATAATAATAAGCAAACGTCGTTCGCAAACGATGTATATCGTGGACGAAGCCCACTACAGGAAGAAACCATCGAAAGTGCCAAACACAAGTGATAAACACCAATTATCGTGAGGTTTCTCTGCCGAGTTGTACAACCCGTTGTTACTACGCTGGCAGATTGTCATTCTTGACTTTGTGTTAACGATATTATACAACTAGTAATCAATAACAAAAAAAACCCGGTTACTAAAAATTTGCTGTATTTAAAAAAATATAGAGTAGGTATAACTTAGGAGGTTACTATAGGAGGTAAAACCCGCTGCTCAAAATCGGGGGATAAAAAAAATTATAAAAATATAGTCTATGTCATTTTGCACAATAAAGACTATAATAAATGACAACACCTATGTAATAATGTAGAAATCCATCCAACCGTTTAGGCTAGAGAGCGTACAAAGAAATGTAACTATTTTCTAATCTGTGGTGCTCTTAAATTAAAATATCATCCTTACAAACAGGTTTGTTTTGTGAATATTTGAGTTGAATTTGACAAAAACAAATTATATCTTCTTCCTTATTTATCGGCTACTAATATAAAGAAATCCGATACATCTAAGTGCTGTCTCAATCGGCACATGACTCATTGCAATAAAAAACTAATTAAAACCCGCAACACGTTAACTAAAGCGTATCCGTTCCTATTACAACCCTAGCGTACCGTTAACAAACCTAAATCAGGCAAAACACAACCTTATGCTCTTACAATACGTCTCACTTTCAACATTACTGTACAACTCATACGAATTTGTAATGTGGTTGATAGTCAAAGCTCTTAATAAATACGTAATCAGATTTTAAATTCTATTGTTTACGAATTAAGGCTTAGTTTCGATTGTGTTTAATACAGCTCCAGTAATGGCGCTTCCATATTAGGCGGGGGTCTGCGACAGAATAAGAATAATATTAATTAGCGTCTATAGTATGTTGGTTTGTCTGTATGTTACTAACTTGATAACTTCCTCCTACTCTTTGGCGCTATGTATAAAATCAGTTAAAAGAACATAAAATTCAAACAAAACCTAACAATTTTACACAGACCAAAAAATATGTAGACGCAGTCTTCGGAACAAAGAAGGGTAGTAGCAAAAACGTAACGTTAATAACAAATTATTTAATGATAAACGTTTCCCGATACATTGCTCGGCAGACCATGCTCGGTGATATTAAGTCAAATCGTAAAAAAAAGAAAAAAAAAATTACCTCACTTTTTTGTTCTGAACACTGAGTCTGGTATATTTTTTGGTTTGAGCTATTTTATATGAAAGGTCCTAATGTAATCTCCTTTTTTAACATTAATGATAACAAACATTGTTATTTGCCAAATTATTACTAAGTAGTTTAGAAGCTCTGAGGAAAATGAACATTCATTCATACATACATACATACAAACAATTAAAATCATATAATATTATACCTGTCGTAATCATGAACAAAAAATCACATTCAATAAAAAAGCAAGCAAATTAAAACGTAATTTTTCAGTAGTCATCATTTGAACTTATATTACTTGTTTATAACACGCAATAATTTCAATTACGCAAAAACTATTAAC
Source organism: Lerema accius (assembly GCA_001278395.1). NCBI lineage: Eukaryota > Metazoa > Arthropoda > Insecta > Lepidoptera > Hesperiidae > Lerema > Lerema accius. The sequence continues at coordinate 69,311 of LGAG01000048.1, read as the reverse complement.
GAGGCTATAACCTCAAACATCCGCAGTAATAAACGATATTAGGAAAACACCATCAAAAGCGCCACAGCCGCCTAACGCCTCAATACTCATAAATACTTATAATTATAGTTATTACCAAATTATCAAGCGATATCTCGCTGTGCTATTTGATCTATTTTCTACTGACAGTAGGGTGACCATGGGTTTTAGTAGAATCATGGATAGTTAATGTAGATTTAGACTTAGTTTATATATGAATACATAAGCTAAATGATCAAATAATTAATTACCTAAAATAAAAGAGAACAGAAAAAAATCGCCCTTGGTGGACGGTGATACGCCACCATTTTCAGGTTATTTTACGAGGTGAATACAAAACAAAAAATATTAAAAAAACCTGAAACATAAACATATTCATGTAAAACACACAGCCGCGTCCATGACACAACTATACCCATTTTTTGCCACTACAACTACAACTACTACATTACAACTACAACAATCGTCTATCCACTCTCCGACTTAACTTTGCTCGATCATTTAGAATCATCGCAAGCCTTGCTATGAGCGCTTCGAGGAGGAATCTATACTAATATATAAAGCTAGAGTTTTGTTTGTTTGTTTGAACGCGCTAATATCAGGAACTACTAGACCGCTCTGAAAAATTCTTTTAGTGTAAGATAGTCCATTTATCGAGGAAGCATATAGACTATATAACATCACACTTTGATGAATAGGAGAGGAGCAGCAAAATAAAATATTCCAGAAACGGGAAAATTACGCGGGCGGAGCCGCCGGCGATTTCTAGTATTAGATATTAGTTGTTGTTTATTCTTTAGTGTAGAGACCGTAGTAACCTAATAAATGGTTA
>LGAG01000048.1:54309-66043 GCA_001278395.1 Lerema accius | reverse complement strand
GTTAGCAAAAGTAAGCAAAGCTCTTACCCCCTTCTATGTTTACGTAAACATTGTAAAATGCATCTTTCTCTTATTTTTATTTTATTTATTCTGTTTGCAATATACTCGTATGTAACATAGTAAATAACTATTGCTGATGTAATCACCATGTAAACCCCCCCCCTGTCATCCAAAATGTTATAAGCAAAGGAATGACCCGGCTTAATGCTGCATCGGTAGATCGAATACGGTTAATAGTAAGCAAAAGTACTCTTGTAAGTCAATTAAAAGTACTCAGGTTAGTCCACAGCACAAGTACTTTAGTAAGTCAACAATAAATACACTTATGGTATCGGTGGTGGCACTGTACAGTAGGTACCTCTTCATATTAATGCATGCATTAATTAAGATAAAGTCAATCAGTATCTCAATATTCATTCTATTCCTGGTCGTGCATGAACGCGATATGCACGACTGACCATAATAAAGTGGGAATGGATATAATGGCTTAATTGAAATACAATATAATTACGATGTTATAAGGTAATCGAGATTAGCACTTATAGCTAGATAGATACTACAATTTAAGATAATTTATCTCTATTTCCTGGGTACCTCGAGTGTAGGCAATCCCTATATCTATCCCGCATCCCCTTAAAAAAATAAAAAATATATTCGCCCAACAAATAATAATATACCTACAGCAGAAGCCCCGAATTCATAGACTTGACATTGACATCTATAGTCAAGAATAATTCTTCCAAATGGCAAATAATTTTGTGGTTACTAAAATTAAATAGTACTCTTAAACTGTCTACACATCCAAGTACTTCACTTACGTCCTTTACATAGTTTATCATTGTATTAAACTCTATTTCCGGATTGCCTAAATAGTCTTCACGAACAATTTCACGGCCATCTAAATACTTAAGAAAGAAAGGTCTCGAGACCTTATTAGGCGATGTTGTTCTTACGACCTTCTTAAAGATAACCATGTGGTTGTCAATTTGTACGAAAATGATGAGTAGGGCCTGCGTCAGAATGTAAATACATTTTTAATTGTATTTCGTCTCTATGTTCTTTATAAATAATGACTTTTCAATCCAGATTTTTTCTCATATTAGAAACATACGTTCATTCACTGTGGAAAAAAACGTCTTTTCCTACAAAAAATAATTTGTCATCAACGAAAAAATATTGACATTTAACCCTACAACCCCAAAAGGAGGGTAATTTTTTTCAAGACTAATGTATGAAAGTATCTATGGCAAGCTTTACAACTCAAACCATTGACGGATTTAAACTTGTGTAATTTATCATTGACAATTGTTACATAAACATTTATTTTACTACCACGCTTTAAATAAATAAAAAAACATTTTAAGCGATTAGATTTTTTAATTTTCTATTAATTATTGCTTATCAAACCTGGTTTATAAGGCAATGACCATAATTATCCAATGCCGACTGGCTTACGTGAGAAACAGTGACCAACCACATCGATAATCCTTATTGTGGGAATGTATTGTAAAAAAGATAATATATCTAACGATATCGATAGCAAACGTAACATCGATTATCTCGATATTTATTGATAGTATAATTGTTGCTATCGACAAACGCACTTCGCGTCAACATTATTTATTTTTAATTATAGATGATGTAATATTATTTGGAAATTATAACTAATTATTATTTGTTTATTACGGTATATAATTAGCTACGTATAGTTAATTAAAACTCGGCAAATAATAACTTCAAAAGCAGTAGTGTAGAGCTATGCTCTACCTGTTCCTATCCATGAGAAATCACAAGACTTCTTTTATTAAAAACTTTACCTATTGATAAAAAACATAATTTTATAAAACGAAAATAAGGTAACGTCAAAAAAAAAAATTGTGGACTTTTTGTGGTCATAAACTTGTATAAATACATTTTTTTTGTAATAAAAAATAAATATCATATTAATAGATATTTTCTGACTACAGGAACAAAGAAGGATGTATCCGAAAATCCGTTGCTCTACATGTTTCGTCCTTCAAAACGTCGATCCAACAATATGACAGAATAAAATATAGTTAGTTAAATTAAGGTTAACTGATCAAAATTAACACCTGTAGTCTTTTCTGAATATGTATACAGCAAACATTATTAGTTATTACTCACAGTCACAACTGACAAAACAACTAAATGCGCGGTTAGCTGCGTAAAACTCAAACAAAAGTTAAGGCATTCATGAATTACTTGTAAAAATATACCTCAGGACAAAGTTAGTTGTGTAACAGACACCGACTTACTGTACGACGCATATCCGTCAAGGTAATTATTAAATGTTTTGGTTGCCGAAAACGGACAACTAATTTATGCACGCGCGTAACGAAATTCGCGACGGTCAACGGAAAACTGAAGATGTTAGTTAACTTCCGTGTTCGTATTTTACGTAATTTAACAACAACAATTGTAGGTAATTTTTTTACAAAAATTTTCAACTAGTTAGTACACAAAAGGCTTTCAAAAAAATTAACAAAATTAGTAAAAAAAATTGGGTGACATTCACGAAAAAAATTGTAATGAAAAGTGACATACTTAAATCAGAGCTTCTGTTTAATTAAGGCGCGAAATATTTTCGAAACGCGCGCGTGCGCTCTCCGCGGCGGTTGGTTACAGACTGAAGCGCGCGCGTCCTTCGTGCCTCGCATGGACTTTCACTGACTAAGATAATACTAGTCTCGCTCGACTCACAGACCACTGTTTAAGGATTAATCTGTGTCCTGAATTTTTTTCATGAAACTAGGTATCTTTTTTGTACTTTTAAGACATTCACGGCAAGATTTTGGGCGCACCTTGACTTAGAGATGCTAAAAGACCTCCAAATTCTTTAAGAAACAACGATAAGTCTAGTATAATAGACAGAGTTGAAAACCTATGTTTAATTTCTTAGTCTTTTGGCATTTTAGACGCTTCGAACCTAAATACTTAGTCTAGAGCAGGATTTTAACAAGTCACAGCATGAACTCCTCGCATAAGGGGGGCATAAAAATATTATTTATAATCCAGGGAGCCTCAACAAAAGAAAGGTTAGGAAACCCTGGTCTAGAGGCTCTTGTGGTCTACGAGGTTTTAGTTTAAAACTAGATTTCCATCTAATAGGTTCATTATGAACCTCGCTCGCGGCGCCGACTGCTTCTAGGAACACCTGTCTATAACAATACAAGCCCCCGTATTCACAAACCATGCTTTGCGTTGCCATTTAATGAACACAGCCATGGAAATTTATTCTTGTACTACCCTTGTGTGAACTACCTTACGTCAAACCACGCATAGCTTCGTGCATACTAAACTTTAAGATATTTTACGGAAAGCTTTGCATATAGGTACCTAATTGAGAATGTCAAAATATAGAGTCAAGGATATGACGAATTATTCGACTGTTCATGTTGTCTTTTATGAAATGGATTTAGTGAAGTCAAATGATTTATTTAGTCTTAGGAATTAACAGCCCATTAACAAAATAAAAATAAATATCATTTAGATACATCAATACAATATTTTTTTTACTTTATGAGTAGGTATCTGATCCTTGAGAAAAGTTTGAGTTCTATATGACATGGGAAGTATTGCTTGTGAATACGGGTGTAGTATACCCACCGACACAGGGCATGTTATATAACGATATTTATCTGTTGTTTTCCTTCTATTACACTTAAATACATACATTAACATCTAAATACCTAATTACTAGGTATTCTGAATGTGTATGCGATTATTACGACAGTTTGATTGATAGGCTTATTTCTGTATTGAATAGAATGCTAATTAATACTAGATACTATAATATTATTATGATAGATAGGTTTTTTTATATCTTGAATACCACAGAATTCAGCCAAAAAACAACAGAGAGAAAAAATGTAACCTACGTTCAAATTACTCGTAAGTATAGTAGGTAATGTAATTTTACGGAAATGTTCTAGTAGGTATACCATTGATGCTTACGATAAAAAAAATAAGTGGTATAATGTAAACGATAATTGAGGGGGATAGTCGCGGTTTCAGTGATACAGGTTGGTATTATCAAAAGTACTTAACTGTTATAAACTTAGCTGAGAGAAAAGGAAAAAACCCTGACTGCTAAGAATTGTTGTATTAAAAATAATTATAGCTTATTTCATTCTTACAATGATGAATCAAATGACACGCCATGTTTGTTGAAATTCTGCCAGTCGCGAAACTTCAAAAGAAATGGACATAAATTCAAACTTCATAATCATTTATTCATGTAAGTATTAATGATACACTTATGCACGTTAAACATTTTTTTTTAATATACCCCTATTTCGTTAAGGTGCTTTAATATGGAGGAGAAAAACGAAGAAATGGAAAACAAACTCCCACGCACATCTTTTTAAATATAACAACATTATAAACAACATTATAATAGTACAGTATATATTATATAATATATATACGCTCGAGTATAGTCTTCCTAGTACAGTCGGATAAAAACACTACTGGCCACTAAATCCATTCCACCTTCACAATGCCGTCCAATATACCTCATAACTCATAATGGCTTCTGATTATAGAGCAGTAATTACAATCGGGCTGTTATTGTCCAATATGGTCGTCAAGGGAACCAACGACGGGTCACGGCGGTGAAACCTTCTCGGCTTCCCCAAAACGGCAAATGTCATGAACGAGGTGAAGTGGGACGTTTAGTCGCGACGATTTTTAATAAGTAATTATTAAGAAGAAAGCAATAATACGACTGCATTTTTTTTTTGTTTTGATCCTAGTTTTTTTGAGTATTGATCCTAATTATAGCCAAGTTAGTGCCATAATAGAGACGAATTTAACGACACCCTTCAAGTATACAGGGTAAATTTTAATTAGCGCATCACCGTTTGCAGGCAGCTTCTCCACATCAATTCCAACAACATTTGTTCTACCACTTTTTGAAATTAATAAATTTTATAATATGTTAAAATCTGTCTAGCCGTTGGGCTAAAGGGCATGTAAAAGAACACATAATCAAATACATTATATTATGCATTCAATACTTAAAATAAAGATTTTATTGTTATAAAATCACATGATCACTTAAATGACAGTTATTTCATTTCCATTGCGGTAAAACATATCGAAAATAAATCTCTATTTTAATACGAAAATACTGATCTATAATCTATTATGTAAATACATTATGTAACAGCATTATAAAGAGAACGCATTAAAAACGTACGACAAAGCAATCCATTAGCCATTAATAATATCTAATAAATATAATAATAATGATAATAATATCAATCTAATAAATACATATATCATCGTTAACAGCAATCTAATTGGGTGAGCGACATTTCCTACAAGTGTTACGAAAACATATTAAAATGTTATTGAATAAACTTTCAAAACCAATTTATTAATAATTTATGGTTCTAGTGTTAATTTAGTATTTCACGCTAATCAATATTCTGTGGTCGAAAGCTTTGTTTTACGATCGAAATTAAATTTAGATCCTTCATCGTCAATCGGTTACGTAAAGCTCAACTAATATTTTAAACCGGAGAAATTAACGACCAATTAATTTCCGCTTCATTAGTAACAACAAATGAATACAAATAAGATAGAAATAATAAATCACATCCTATTTCGAAGAACTTGTATATTTTATTTGATAATCATGAAGTGGAGTGAATTAATTCATTCGTCATTATCAAGTCTCTAAATTATGAAAACTAAATCATAGTCCAGAGGTTAGCAAAATCGAGCCACATGTTGTGGCTCTTTGGCTCCTCTAGTACGGCTCTAGCTGTAATATCCATAGAAAGCGCATCAATATTTTCATTTAAAAAAGATGTTTATAAAATTTTATATACTTTATTAATCAAGCAGATTTGGCTCCCAATTTTTTTTAATTATTATAATGTTAATTTTTGGCTCTTTGGCATTAGCCAACTTATTAAAGTTTGACGATCACTGTCTTAGTAAATAACAAGTATGCAAGTCTTTTCAACTACTAATATAAGATGCTATAAAACCATAGCAAGGTAAATGTAATACCATAGCTAACGATTAATTAAAAGGATTGTCAACATTGTCGTCGTAGTCGTGTCGTGAGTAGTAAACGACACCGGTTGGCCTCTATCAAAGGGTGAACGAGCTTATAGGTGTAAAAATAAAGTTAAGGTTCGGCCGTTTATAATAATTTTAGGTAGTTTTTAATCAGTCACGCTTACAGTGTGATTATTTATTATGTGAATTACTTACCTATTACTTATCTTATTACGTATTTGCCTGCGCAAGGAGAGTAGTTTTTCAAGTGTACTGTATGTTTTTTTGACACGCCCTACATCCTAATCAGCTTGATGTATTTAAACTAGGTAATCATTAAATTCGTCAGTTCCCACCTGTAACACTAAATCATTAAAATTGCAAAGAAGTTTGAAGTAAGTAATAAAACAAGTAGTTACAAGTTAGATGGTCATAAAATGTTCATTTATTACGGTACTAAAATGACACTTAAACTAAAAAATGTTTTAGTCAATACAAAGTATATTTTTAACTGTAACTGGTAATCACTATAAATAGCGATATGGTCTACATTATAAAAAAAATTGGAGTGTTTTGACGTTTAAAAATCTCTTTACTGTTTAAAGTTCCTCTTAAATTACGTATTGCAATTAGTTACGTAACGTATTGTCAAAAAAATGTGTTGTCGATTTTGAAAAAGATATGTAACAATGTTTATTTTTTACTGTTTGGATGTGGAATATTGCTCAAAATGTTTGGAAATTCAGACAAAAAAGCACCATTATAATTGTAGGTACAACATTGTCTAAAGTTGACAGAATAATTTTACATTGTATAATTTTTTTTGTTTAATTAATAATTAAATTACATCATTCTAGATCTATAAACTAATTAACTATAGAGTTTCACCTGGACGTAGTTTAACTATTTCGGGTTTACTGGGATCATTGTTACCTCTCACTACATACACTGTTGTAATCCCTGGTTCATCCTGGTAATTCCTATAATTATCATTTAATCCATTAAAAACTTCAACCATTCTATTATTTTGATTATGGAAAAGATAATTAAATCCATTTGAATACACGGGATTATGATACTTATTCGTATTGGAATAATGATTATTTTCATGACTTTGTGGAAAGGATATCCCTTTAGGTGTTCTTACTGAATCAGTTAAGTAGAAATTGATAGGTTTCTTATTATATTCTGGTGCGTAATGATTGTAATTATAATCAGAATCAGGAAATTTAAGCCTTTTATCTTTTCTATTGTCAGTGAATCCAAAATCGTCTTCATTAATGTGTTGCAAACCAATATCACTTTGATTTATACCGTCTTCATCATCTTCCCCTGGGAATAACCATTTCGAACTAGTCGTGACAGTATTATCGTACAGAAAACTAGGTGGCTTGTTCTGTATTCTCTTCTCAATTTTATTGTCACTAATATTATCTCTGAAATCGTTTTCATCATTAAACTCTTCGTGGTTTTTAAAACGAATCCCATTACCGCCGTTATAGTTTTGATTGTAAGGGTACGCAAAACCATAATTCTGTTGGTATCCATAACCATTAGGGTACAGATGAGGTTGACCAGGATTTTGATAATTTCCTGGATTTAAAAGTCCGTAATATTCCTGGTTATTTCCAGGAGGCTGATACAATCCATAATTTTGAGACAATTGATTGTAGAACTGTTCAAGATTCTGCTGACCATTTTGGGGTGCGTTGAAGAACCTGAAGAATCCTCCGTTATGGTTGTTTAAGTAATGCACCAATTGTTCAGGGTCTATAGGGCACAGAGGATATGCATAGCGACAGGACCCCGGATTTCCCTTAGATGACATACCCAAAAAGGCAGCTCTGCCAAATACGAAAAGAGGATTCGAACTAATTCCATTGTAGGCAGACAGCAAGCTGAAAAATTAATATAAACGATTAAATCCTCAATGCGAGTACAGGCAAAGATACAAACCGTAGTGATTGACTTGGATATACACAAGAAACATCGCAAACACCCACGGACATAAAACTGACACATAGGCACATAAACCTTTGTACCAGGAATAGAAAAGAAGTTTTGATCAACAATCAAAAACTTTATAAATCAAAGACTACGAAATAAAACAGCCTACATTTGTTCTGAATCAGTAATTGATAAACGATTTTAGATATACATGTTTGTCTATCATCATCCACTTACGTCAAAAGCGGCTGCAGCCCAGAAACGGAATCCAGAAGACTGGAACTACCAAGAGCGCTTCCAGCAGCTGCCTCACAAAGCAGACGAGCTACACATTGATAGTCGTCGTTATGAGCGATTGAAGTTAGGGCTCCCGTGACCGCTTCTAAGGCATCTGTAGCTAGCGATTGTTGAGGGCGGCGTGGAGGTCCTAGAAATCAAAATTGTGACAAGTACATAAACTAAATTATGGTCAATAACAATGCCTCTGAGAAATCAAACTTGGCATTCTTCGCTCGCAAGCGATTCAGAAGATAGGTACTCAATTTTCTATGAAATTGCGTTTTATACGGTAGGTACGTTTTATAAGATTAAATTATTCGTCTATTTCAAAATTATTTTCAAAATTGTACTCAAAGTAATAATGCTTAGATCTTTGGGATCTTGTACTCTAGTGCATTTATTTTAAAAAAGAAATAACGTTTTCTAGAAGTATAAGGTACTTACGATGAAACTGTCCATTCAATTCGGGTTGAAATCGATTAGGTCTAACATTCTGCCCAGGTCCTGGAGCTATTCCAAAATTCCCTCCAGGTCTATCCAATCCATAATTCAGTCCAGGTAGAGAGGCTGGACCAAAACCAGGCACTGGTCCATTTGCTCCCGGGTATCCTGGATTAAAAAAACCTGGTTGCCCTGGATATTGTTGTTTAGGCTTCCGCCTTCTACGCTTCTTCTTTCCATTATTTGGCTTAATCCCATTACCTAGAGGGTTCGTTAATCCATTATCTGGTATTTCTTCACCAGATTGATCAAATCTAACATGCGTAGGTCTGCCATCGTCATTAGTACCCACATTTGGGTTGTTATTTTCATGATCAGTTTCGAATTTCACCGGTGATCCATTAAGTACGATTTGATCATCAAATGTTACGTAATTTGTGTTATATTGATCATCAAATATAAGTCTTCTCGGCTGCGTGGCGTTCCCGGAGAATATTTTACTAGAAATAATTGAAAAATATCTGTAGGAGGTACTTAAAAAAATTAGATAACTATCGATAACTATTATTTATTTTGTAAAAACATTGGTATTTATTGTCTTCTAATTCTAAAGGAGAAAGTTACATTTGTCATTATTAAAACTGGTAGTTATCAAGGCACTGTCTTTTCCGTACCACTATTTCATGGAATGGCAATAGACTTAATTAAGAGTGACTTAAATAAAAAATGTAACACTCACGATAACAATTCCTCAGCATCATAACCAATGGTTGATTTGTTGTTAAAATCTCCACGACCATTCACAGCGAAACAATACAAAATAGTAAGTGTAACTTTACGAAACATAGTGTAATTGTAATCTGTAAAACAAAAGAAAAGTACGAACTAATAGGACCTACGTAATAATAGACAAACGAAAATCCAACCACTACTAATAGGAGGAGACGGGATTGACAACTTACATGTTTTCCACCCATATAGACTGTAGAGCTTGCCAAAAAATGGATATACATAAATACAGACACACGCTCCAAATACATCACTATCTTAGTTAGCTGAAGAGTTCATACATTAGGTTAGTGATGCACCTGTAATCGACCCAAATAAAACTACTTCCGCATGACAATTAAATCTGTTGCCACTTCGTATATATATGTTACGTAATTCTGAATTCTATGCTACTGTTAAGGCATATATACATAATTTATATCATTACTCCACTATCTGTAAGTACGTGTTCTTAATACCAAAATATAGTTTACTGGAATCTTTTTGTTTTGTTTGTTTAAATATCCAATAGGTACTGTACACAAACTATTTACCAACAAACACTACTAGCTATTGGCAGAAGTGTTACAAAAAACGTATCCACTTTTGCACAGTATGTAGTTATAGTTACCATATTTGAGTAACCAAATGTATTTCAAATATCAATGTAATTTTCTTACACTTATTTTAAATCTCAAAGGGTTTAATAGAAATTCGATGACTTACCTTAGAAATAACTTATTATACACAAAATGTGTGTTTTGCCACACTACACGTTCACAACTGCGACAATTTTACTCGGATCCGTTGTAGAAAGTTGTGATTTCACACATTTCCATGTAACCCCTACAAGGATGGGTGACGCCAACGCCCTCCTACGACGGATCCTGTCGTTAGATAATCTCTATCTTTTTTAGACAAAAGAAACTTATAATTTAAGTATGTATTTGTAAACAGGATGATACACTTATAGCTTGGAAAGTTACTGTGAACGCGATCTGTAAATCGATGAGCAGTACCAGTACCAAAAATTCCTGATTATTTCCGTGTTTTCGGAGGGCACGTAAAACGGCCGGTGGCGATTATTAGCTTTGGATATCAATCGTTAAGCCATATCGGAGGCAAGATTTTCGACTCTTAGGTTACTTGCCAACCCCACAACCTATCTACAGTGCAGCAAAATGTATCATTGAAATGCATAAAAAAAAATTAAAATAAGCGACGGTCATCTATGTCTGTAATTTTTTTCAGTCTTCCTTTGGAATCCACCTCCTCCTTTGGAATCAGTTGACGACACCCATGCTGTGTAGGCTTCAGTCTAAAATTATTGCTCACGTCTCGTCAAGTGAAACATTCATTAATAAAACACATGTGAGGCGCCAGACGCACAAAAAGTCAAACGACAGTCGTGACTTTGAAACAATACAACTAAGTGGGTACCGAGCTTCACATTGACCTTGGTTTGATCCATTTCATCACCGATCGAATACCGGTTTTTCAATCCTAACCTATTACCGTGGCGCAACACTATTGATAGTTTGACAGCACGAATGCTAGGGCTGACATGTGAGTGGCAGCCTAATTAATTGCTTGGCCAATAACGGTTTATTAAATAAAATGAAAAGATGTAAACAAATTTGGCTGTCTTGTTAAAGATAAAAGATACATTATTTGGTGCTTTGGCAACATTATACTTATAAATCAAGGACCTTTTAAGAAATTTATATTGTTGACGTTTTGGCTTTAAAATAAAATATAAAATGAACTGAAATTTAAGTACCTACCTATGTAACAACAATATATTGAAATTTAAAAATAAATATTTGATCTTTACCTTTGACGCAATAGTTACCATATACCGGTCTGCTATTCGATGGGACCTGGGTTCGATTTCTAGCAAGACAGAAATTTTATTCTCTATGTGGTTGTGTCCTTTGTCTGTAACTGTTGTTGTTTTCCATTGCACTAACGACACAGAGAATCCTACTGTGGGGCTAGGAATATGTAGCGCTAATTATTATTTTAAATTTACGCCATTCAAGTCGTCTTAGACACTCATAGCTGATTAAACGAACGTCAAAATCAGCAATATGAAGAACATTATAAAATAACACTTAAAAAAAATTCTATATCATTACAATAAAAGTTCTTAAAGTCTCGATAGACAATACCTAATTTTGGTTAGTTGGATTGTTCAATCTACGCAACAACTGACGCATAGAAAATTAGGGCACTAGTTTAACGCGGCGGTAATTTATTTCAATTT
>LGAG01000048.1:5245-31738 GCA_001278395.1 Lerema accius | reverse complement strand
AACAGAGCCATCAAGCCGAAAACCAAAAAGTGACAACATAAATATGGAGCCACTTGACCATATAAAGCCGGTCGCTTGGTAGTGTACGGCAAGCGAGTGACAGAATTTTGTTTGTTACTATCACAGATCACCCCCAATAGATACCACATATTGAACATTTTGTTCCGTTTCGAATTCACCAAAGTTGGCGGAACGTGCGGGTTGCGCGGGGGGCGGCTAGTGTGCTATGATTGGCTATTTCAAGGGCAGCCGTTTGTCAAAAAGACATCAACGGGCGTAAAGCACGTTTTTTGTGATTTACTACTAAGTAACCATTATAACTTGAGCTCTGCATAGCTACATATTTTAGAATTTTGTAACTTTCCTGTGAAGTGTTACACCATCTTTTTTATAACTTGAGCTCCTTGAATTTTTTCCACACCATTTAACAGCAGAGCTAGTCATTTTTGTTAATTTTTTAAAAATAAAATAATTTTTGTATATTTATTTAAACGCGAAAATATTATTATGTACGTTGTCACGGGTCTGATGTCTGGTTGACACTAATTTGTCAATTTGACCGCATTATCTTTATAAGTGCAAATGCACATATGTGTGGTGAAAAAATTTTGCCTTCAATGCGGAATCTATTGGGGGTGATCTGTGGTTACTATACGATCGCTCTGTCTATTGTTTTTTATGGGTCTGTGTATAAATGTATATTTACGTACCCGTAGTATCTTATTCTGACATCGGACAAATCCGCCGACCTCCCCGTAGGCACTAAAAATATGGAAAATAACAATAAAAATATGCATTTAAAGTGTAGAAAATTACAATAATGTATAACGTGTTCACATTTTTTTTAATTTGAAATATAAAAGCAAAACTTGCACCCAGCTAAAGAAAAATGAATTTACATCATTTATTTTTATCAACTCAACTAGGTACACCATAGTTATATAGACTAGATAATAATCTTGATACGTGCAAAGGTCAACATATTTTGGTCAAGGTCAAACTACTTTTAATAATTGGGCATTGTAAATAACATAATCAGAATTGTTAGGATAATAACTAATTGCGTACCCATTGTTCTTACTCGATTACCTACTGTTAAACAATATAAAACTAATTTAAGTAAACAATTTTAAAGCATAGATAATATTTACTTAATATTATTTCTTCAGCAATTAATTCAAATTAAGATTTTTTGTCAATAGCGCAATCTCAGACCAAAAATAATAATAGTCTGTGTTCAAAACAAAAATATGAGGTCAATTTTTTTTTCGATTTCACATGTCATCGAGAATGGTCCGCCGAGAAATATACCGGGAAACGTTATCATTTGTTATTAACGTTATGTTTTCCCTACTACACTTTTTTGTTCCGAAGACTGCGTATATATATATTTTGGTTTTTGAGCGTGACATACAATGGTCAAATTATTACATCAAAGGCCGTCTAGCCGTTTAAAGGTTCAATGAAATCTACAAACAGACAAATATATTATAATGTAAACATTTACCATTGTCAACTAGGTAATTACTTTGGGGTATAAGGTGACAAAACGAGTATTTTGTTTACAGCGCGTACACAGAGTAAAATATACTTACAAGGTGCTACATAATTTTAAAGTAAGAACAATGTTTACTTTACTCTGAACTTGTACTAAATCAGCAAAAGGGCTAAAGTTTTCGTTTTAGCTGGCAACGCGTCGGTAAAACTCGAGGTTTTAAAAATTAACACGATGTGGCCAGTATTTTTCTTAATACAGCCAATGATTACGATACAAATATTTTATTGCCGATCGAAATTGCCATAGAAATAGTTGAATAAATAAAAAATTATTATGACATTTTATTGTAAAGGCCTCTTAAAATAAATATTATTTAAATAGTTAAAGTTTAGACTTTGGTTAATTTAACTGTTACATAGTTTTTACGACGAAATAAATATAATTTAACTTTGACCACTTCCTAAACGCCACCATTGATTCCTTTGCCACCAAAAGGCTTCTTTCCACCAAAAGGGTTTCTCCATCAAAAGGCCAAGTTAAATAAACAGTTTTTAAAGAAATCAACATTATAAACATAAAAAAGAAGTAGTAGGGTTGTCAATAAATCTATATTAGGTATATTTACCTGCCATAAAAGTTCGCAATATCTGTTGGAAGCTGTCAGTAGATAAAGGCAGCGACACATCCCTCTGCGCAGAACACACTTAACAAACAAACAAAAATAAATAAATGCTCACACACACACACAAAACATTAATATACCAACAAAACTAATGAGAAAAGAGATAGCGAATGTCATTGACAACACAGATAACATGTCAGTCTGTCGTCTGTCAAAATTTGGCGGGGAAAAAAACTATAAGGTAAGGTGGGGTAAGACTAACACACGGGGCAAGACTAACAATGTCTATTATCTCGATATGCACTTGAAGAAACGACATGTGTTTTTTAGCCGAGAACATTTACGTTTGTTCTATCGTACAGACTGGAAGAATTTCGTATTTAAGCTATACGTATCGAGATAATAGACAGTATTAGTCTTGCCCCGTGTGTTAGTCTTACCCCACCTGACCTTAAATGCACACAATTTTTCTATAGAAAAACCTATGTGTAATTTTCATTTTCCGATCCTCTTAATTGGGCTAGGGCTGCCCCTTCTTCTTTAACAGTGACCAATAACCATCAGAGCTTCTGGCTTAAAATTGGCCAAAATTTCGACACCACATCATCTTCAACGTCTAGCGTGTTCCGTAGTTAATTGTGTTCTTGACCAAGTTGTTGACGCAATAAAATTTAACTGGGACCATTATTTGTGTTCTTACGACTAGGTTTTCGAAATCATGACCGTTTTAATATACTTTTTTAGAAGGCTGAATAAATTAGTAATAATACACATAATAGTTAGTTGTAATATTGAGAAATGATTGTTTTTTTATTTTTACCAGACTATGATTGACCGGTATATGTAAGGTTATCTGTTTTCTCAACTTCCAAACTACAATGATTGTGACGTGTTATTTCTTCCACAAATTCGCGATGGGGCAGCATGAAACGTGATCGAGTACCTACTCTTAAAAGAAGGCTTCAAAGCTGGTACCTAGATATAAGAAACCAAAAAAAAACATTTCAAATAGGTACAAACCAATGATGAAAAATAGACATCCAAAGAGAGAGAACTTCACACACATTTTAGTCACAACTGTTATTAGTGTTATGTAAAGTTGATTAACGTTTGAATATTGCGGCACTTTAATAACACTTAATTGAAATAACACTTGCTTACACTTTGATGAGAATTGGTCACTAACGCAATGTTTACGTTTACAAATATAACTGAATCTAGTACTTTACGGTATCATAAAGTTTTATTACCATGTAAATTAGCGGTAATCATTAAAATGATGGCTAGTTATATACCTACCACAAAAAACAAAGTGTTTTAACGTTACTTATAAGCATCGAATATTATTCATATAATTTTTTTATCACTAAACACAATGTGCAATATCAATATTATATGTAAACAAGTACATTTAAGATTTACTTTAAATGTATGTAATTACGGAAATAATACCGACGTCTTCTAAACAATTGCCATTCTTACAGCTCGTAAAACCAGGAACTTCTCAATACTAAATTCAGAATATATAACCACTTCACGAAAAAAAAACTCAATATAAAAAACAAAAAAGATTTTCGCGACTCAGAACGATGCGCACTCCACTACAAAACTCGATATTTTTTGATGTTACAGACGTGCGTGTTTATTGTTTATCATTGCTCCTCAGTGACTGACAACAGACTGTCGCTGGTCGCGACTGTACTGACTCCAAGACAAACTCTACCGAGGTCTAGGCGATCCTTCAATACGATATTCGTTTGTTACTATTTGTAAGATACGTGTATTTAAGTGTCCCTCACGTAAACCATTGCGATTGTTTTGTGTCAGCTACATAAAAGCTGTTACTACTTTTCTTCTACAATTTTTTTTTTAAACAAAAATATAAGTAGGTACTAGGCTTTTTTCAGTTGTAGGTAATGTGGTTTAGAAACTAAATGCTATTAAATAATAATTTAGGTAACTATTTAGCTACATTTCAGCAATTACATGCATGTAGATACATTTCAGCAATTAGGTACATGCATGTAGAGTAATAATAAAACTTATTAAATTAGATTCAATTTAATTGTTAATACGAGAACTTCTTCTGATAAAGTGCTGCAGCTTTGACGGATTTTATTAACGGAATGGTTATACAAAGATATTTTTTGATTTTTCGTTGTGGTAAAACATAGATTTTAAATGCATGGAGTAAATATTCTTAGCCAATTAATTCTCTGATAGCGACACCATTAACAAAATTGACATTTGGTACTATATTTCAAAATAATTTATATTAGTTCCTTTTCCCACTCTTTGCCCAGCAGTGGGAAAAGCTTGGGTTATTGAAATAATCATCAATATGCGGATAACTGTTTCTACGTTCGCATTAACAAACGACTCACAGATTTCATTGAATTCATAAATATTCATAATAAAATTAATTATCTAAGTACGTACTTAACCTTCGCATAAGTTTTAAAGTAATTACCATAATTACTTCACTTTATAGTAACAGGAAATAACAAAGTATTATCTAATTGTATGCAACAGAACCGAATCAAATGTCGTCATCAAAAATACCTAAGAGTTTCGAACAAAAAATAAACGTGTTATATCATTAAATTATCGAGTCTTTAATACAAGGAATAGATAATAGACAGATTAACTGATTAGAACATAAATCCTGACTATTCGTGAATAAGGAGATTTTTATAACCAAACTATAAATGTTTAAGTTGAGGTTTAAGAGTATCAAAATAAGGAATGTTCAACATGTTAGCATGACAAATATTGAAAACATCGCGGTGTTCAAACATCAGTTTAGTGAACAAACATTGGACGAGGTCAGACGACGGATGGCTGACCTAGTGGACTGACCAGCAGAGATAGTTGATACTTCTTAATCTTAAAATGGCCCCAAAAATCGGAAATATTCAGGAATTGCAAATTATAAAGGTCCCAGGTTGATTACTAGGGAGGTAAGAATAACAAGGAGTCATACTTTCTGTCCTTGGCCTAAAAGTGTGTGTTTGTCTTTGTGCAAAATATCGTACTCAAGTAAATGCCCGCAGCATATTTTTTCCAAAAAAAAATCTAGAGATTAAAAAAAATGTAATCCTTTCCACGGATAGGAATTTCGATAGGATTGCCTAAGAAATTTTAAGAGGGGAATGAAAAATAAAATTAAAATAATTTTAAATAACACAATTTATTCATACATCAGGAATGTTTGTAATTCAAATAATATCTTCACAAAACACACAAACAAAATAATTGGTGTGTCTGAACACATTGACCATTTACGGGTTAATCAAGTGTTTATTTCTGGGGATACCCTGGCAACTTTTGACCCAAAATTACTGGGGATGCCCCAACAAAAAACACTTAAATAATCTAAACAGTAAAATAGGCATAACACACATATTTTGTATTCATACATATTATTAGACAGAAACATTGTAATTAAACAAACATCCAAATATTTATCACAAGTGCCAGTTTATTTGAACATTATAAAAATATTTTAATACTAAATAAAATGCACAAGTTTAAAACTAAACAAATAATTAAATTGGCTCTATAATAATTAAACAATTTTACATACACTTAAATAAATTTTAAACCATACTAATATGAACAACTTAAAGTTATACAACTATAAAATATTTTTTTACAAAACTTAGTCTAAATAACTTCTATACCTAAATAATAATATAATTATGACAATTAATGATGTATTAGAATAATAAGTGTAATTAAAATTATCATTTATTTAAAAATGTAAGTAGAGTAAATTATATCTGTAGACAAGAATTTATGATAAAATAATTAATCTTAAATTGTATATTACAAATGAACAAAAAATTTCGCCTTTAAACATCTTTTACTGAAAGGCAATCTACTTCCATGTTCAGCTGCTATAATTACCCTAGTATACAATCCACAGCCACTAAATTTATCATAGCAACAATTGATCTTTATACAATAAGTGAAAGAGAAGAATTCTACACAAAACTACCTCTAAATATTCGACCTTTTCAACTTTTAGTAAATTACAAATAATTATGTAAAAAGCATAATAATAATTAACTTGCCTAAAATATTATAATTGTAATGAAACTTAAATATATCGTCTCGTCTCGATTTGGTCTACTCATTTCTACTAAAGTCTATTCAGGTCTACTCGGTTTCCTCGCGGTCTACTGCGGTCTACTTAAGGTCCACGTCATCCCCCAGTAAGTCTTCGCATTCTTTTTCCCACTTGTCGTCAGCAGTCTTATCCGCGACCACTTCGTAATCCTTCAGTTCTGCCTCTAATTCTTTCTCCCATTGCTCTGAAAATTTGAAATATTTTATAAAATGTCGTACAAAAGTTATCTGTAAATATGTTTGAATGTTTATTGAAAAATATGTACCTGTCACTATAAGTTTGCATGTTTACAACCATGTTATAAGATATAAAAAAACATAATAATATAAAGTATAATAGAGTAAAAACATTTTTTAAATTAAACAAATGGCGCCAAATAACAAGACCAATGATTATTTTAGAATAATATAATTATTTCAATTCATAATAACTAACTATAAATGCCAGTTATTAACTATAATGTCGTAATTCATTAAACAATTTTCAAGTATTGACAATAGAAATTTTTATTCTGTCGCTACAGTAAAGTACAGGGGCGTATCTCATCAACTAAACAACCACTAATGCGTTATGATAATCGTTATTACTCATCGAACATTAAGTAAGGAACCGTGGAAGTGGGAAATGATAGACGGAATAGAAATTGAGTCGATAAAGAAGAGCTTCCTTTTACTCCAAGTTAGGATAATTCATTCATAGAAATCGCGTTTTTAATCTTACGAACGCTCGAGTGAATAATTCACGAATCGATTTTCGTCAACAGAATTACCTTCGTCGGAGTAAAGCGACAGATCTTTGGCAACACTATTACAAGTAGTTCAGTAGAGGACAGTGTGATCAAAAATGCCGATTTAGTAAAGGCATATAATACTTCTTAACCAACACTATGACACCGACGAATATTATAATACATTACAGAAATACCTGTTCAGCGAACCGATCACACATATGATTATTGCTACGAATACATTGAAGCTACTCAAGGAATGAAAGCGGCTGATCGACAACAGTTTCCTAGGCCTGTACTTAATCACCTGTCGTAGAACGTCCGAACACACGAACGCCCCAACCAACTAAGTCTACACAACGTTATAAACACCAGATTATACGAATTATTATATAATAGAAGTTGTAACGGTTGTAAACAATTATAAAACGAATCGCGGATGAATAGACTGTGTTGTCAGCGACGAATGTGACGAATCGGGGGACTTCGATAAAGGCAGTTACTGTGAGAATGTTTAATTGACTGTCACCCATAAGTGATATGTCGCGGCTATCGAGTTAAACATATATTTAAAACAATTTAATTTATTATTTGGGTATATTTAAAATCTCTAAACTTTTAACATCAAAATCTTTATCGAAGACGTACTTACTACAGTCAACTATTAGTTTTCAAATTGCTTGTTTCCTGTTATGAAATACAAGTGTTCTCATTTCGATTATATTCAATACTTCAATTTCAAAGAGCAATTGTTTAACTTAGTAAGTCTTCAAAAAAGTTTTTATCAAACACATTGCCAAGCGATTTCAGGTGATCATCAAACTTCATTCAAGAGATAATGGTGAGTCTGACAACACGTTATTTATATACAAAGACAAGTTTCAACATTGCTACGCGGCGAATATTGAGATATTGAAATAAAACAAGAATAAAATAAATTGCACGCCCTCGAAAAGAAACCAACTTTGAGAAATATAAAAAGCTTAAGAAAACCCAGCGAAATAGCACAGCCAAGCATAATAAAATTGAAAGCAGAGACACAGGACTCGTAGTAAAAGTAGCAATGTTAAAACCTTTGGAAATAGGTACAAACAGTTCAACACTACGAAACAGAGATACAATGTATGTGACACTATATTAAATATGACCTTAATTACTTATACATATATATAACATTCAGTTTACAATAAGATCCACTGAGAGTTCATGTCAAGTTGAAGTTTTAATTACTGTGAAATAACCTAGGCAACAGGTAAAGTATAAAGAAATATACTCGTATATATCTATTCAAAAGGTCGTGGCTAATAAATATACTTCTATATAATTAACAACGAAGCTATAAGAGTAATATATTTATATTCCTCTATACCTGATAAAGACGTCGCTCTGAAAATAGATATCGAAAATTTAATCAGCAAGAGAAAATTTAGGTAACGAAAAGTAAATTTTGATGCATCTCGTAAAGATAATGTAAATATTAGAAGCTATATTGTCTCCACTATAACATTCATAAACGATACACGATATAACGAATATGCGGATATGATATTTAGTGATATAGAGTATAAACTTTAAGATACACGTGAAACAATGGGTCGAGAACAGTCGTAAATTCTATACATATATAACGTCCAAACAATATAAAGGTTAGTGAAGGGATTAACAGTGATACAGCGATTCAACTTGAGACAATAATGCCAAAATACACCGTACAAACAATTTAGTCGACAACAATATCAAGATCAATCATAATATCGAGGTATACATCAAGCTATTACGAGGTAAGTGAGCCGAAGACGATGTTGAGCATGAAAAATTTGATTTATACATTTTTTTTATTGGTTTCATATATCGTACCGACCGATACCAATATATTTTTCAATTTGCTTCGCTAAATCAATGTACACATATATCTATCACTACATGGTGATACTCCTACTCGTGGTACATTAACAAGAAAAATATTATTGTGGCATTATTTCGTCAAGGTCGTAATAATTTCACACGAGAAGAACTCTTAACGTAAATACATTTAGCTTAACGCAAGCATCTTGAAAAATTTGGACTAGCGAATATACAATCCATACACTGCAAGACGTTAAATGATGAAACACGCGAAACGGCCAATAAATTTTAATGTTTAAATGTGAGAGATAATACTTTGAGAAAGAAAATAATAATCAAGCTTTAATAGAATCAGCAGATCTTACAAACATAATAGCAAACAAAACATTTGAAGAGAATGAAGAAGTCGTGTATGGACCGTATACTGTTCATCCAAGATGTTACATCATTAATAGTGATTGCGGATGCTCCTCACTTGTCCGTGTGTCTTGCTTAAGCTGCATTCCAAGGATGGAAAAAACAAAGTTTAGAAAAATATCATATTACACATGATGGTGGTACGATAAAGTAATCATGTCAATGATAAAATGGACCGTAATGATGATGCATGCATTTCCATTTTGTGAAATGGGGACTGCGATACGTACTTCTTATAATTACTACTTATTGATGTAATCAATGAAGTTTTTTAATTTTAACATTCAATGAAGCTTTTTATAGACATGTATTTCGACCACAAATGTCTTTTTATTGTTTAAAAATTATGCATAATATTTATGCTACTGATTGAAATTTTTGGATTGAATAAGTGTTCAATAATTATAAACAATGAATTAAAATGATGTATGAAGTAAAAGATAAAAAAATTGTGTCACATGATAATAATTAAAGTTTATAAAGTGTAAGCATGCTGGTACTGTGTTGTATTTCTCAAAGTTGGTTATTAGTTATCAATAAATAATAACAAAAAAAGAAATCGTAAGATGATAAATGAAACCAAAGTAAGTGAATATGATGAAACGGTACTAGCAAAAAAGAATGTAACAGAATTTTGTTATAAACTAAAGGAAATTTTAGTATCGGAGTCGTTAAATAAGGATCATAGTTTTTCTTCAGGTAAAAGGAATATTTTTAAGGTAGAATCAATACCAATTTTAGTGTTCAAGAGAGTTATAATTTTACCAGTTTCAGCGATAGATCGCAACAGCTTTTAGTGTCATTGCCCCCAAAGCTGGTTTCATGATACGCTATGTATCGTCAAAGCATGATTCATAGATGTAGTATTCATTAAAATCCTTACCATCATCATTCTCTCTATCGACTTTCAATGACTTAATTCGTTTCCTTGCGTCGTCTATATTCTGCTGCGATGATTTCTCTTTAGCATTTAGGCTCTCGTTCGAGGACTTTTCATCTGTCAAGGTCGTGTTTAGGGAAAAACATAAATTGTAAAACTAAATAAAAAGTAAAAAAAAAAACTAATGTTATGAAAGAAATGGATGAGATAACAAAAATTTTGGCCAGGTAGTAATGTTCTTTCGGTAGTTCACTTACCTGAATATTGAAGAATATTACGTAATACATTACTATGATATTTAGCGTATCTACATTAGCAACGATTATTTCACCATCATATTTGACCAGATTTTTTAAATCCAACCAATGGTCAAGTTTTCACTAAACCTTGCCTACAAAACAGGCAACTCAGGAACGTCTTAAGTCAATTAAGTGAAACGGAATCCGTGTCTTTATTTCCGTTTCTTCTATTTCTTAATCTGTAAACTGACGATCGCCGTTAGAAAGTCTACATTAAGGCGTGGATATACGTGAATTGGTCTTTTTTGCGCAGAAAATACTTCCTCGTTTTAGTAAAATGAAATAAAAAATATTTTAATCTACTCATTACAGCGACACAATATTTTCCAAAAAAATATAAAACAATTTAAAATAATAATATCATAAATAAATATGCAAAGTAACCTCGGTTTCAGCTACTTACAGCTTACTTTTCTCCTGAACTACTGATCAGATATTTTTTTCATTGCCATCAACTTATTATACGCTAAAATAGCGAGGTCGCCATTTTTTTATTTTTTTAAATACCTCCATAAGCGTCCAGTAACGTTACACAAAATCGCGCAAGGTCATTCACGTATATCACCGCCTTAATCTTCAGTATGTTTAAACTTAAAGACTTAGATGAAGTGTTATATGAAAGGTTTGAGTTAAAAGTGTGGTTTGTGGTGGAGTAACATACCCTGTGAGTCGTCGGCGCTGGCCTGGCGGCTGGCGGCGGCCGCGTCCGCCTCGTTGGCCTGGCAGATCAGCGACATGCGGTAGAAGTAGTTCCGCCAGAAGTTCTCCTCTGTAATACTGGAAACACCATTGTCGACTCAATATACACACTTTTGGGATCTGAAGATAAAATTGATTTTTTTGTTCAAAGTTTTAAAACTACACTAAAAAGTTAACGTAAAGCTGAAGAGTTTGTTTGTTTGTTTGAACGCGCCAATCTCAGGAAATACTCGATCGATTTGAAAAATTCTTTTAGCGTAAGATATTCCATTTATCGAGGAAGGCTTAAAAGGCTATATAACATCTAGCTGAGATGAATAGGAGTGCAGCAGTAAAAAATAATGCGAAGACGGCAAAATAATATTGGCGGCGCCGCGGGCGATTGCTAGTGTGTAATAAATATGGAATAAATTTTCGTCGACAAGAAATTGCATTTTTATATGATCGCTACCTAATAGTACACTTGGGAAACGAGCCAAAAGAAGATATAATGGCCGACGATGCATTAATGACTTTTGTAGTTCTGTTCATTCCGAAAATTGCTGCTGCTTGCCAAAGGCACTCATTTATGCTGTCTATTATTTCACTATTCTAAATATATTACTATACCTATCCTTTTTTGTCTAGGTGTCACAAACGATAATAGTGACACAGCAAGCTCATTTAAATCAAAGAACCTATAGTGAAAACAAATAGAGCGCTATTATTTGCCAGGGTTTTTGATTTAGCGAAGCAAGACTACTTCTTCCGAACAAAACACTGAAACACCGAGTCTTTAACAAAGACTCGTTTCTCTGCTTCAGGTTTGAGAGCCCATAATTTCATTCTTTCTTTCCTTCCTTTTCGGCCAAAAACGCATTGGTGATGCCTTAGATGTTGTTGGTAATGTCACCCTAAAAAACTAACATCCCTAAAATCATCATAGAATTTTAACAAGTCTAAAACTCACACTTTGGGCACAAGGTCGAAGCGCATCTTGGAGAGGTTGGGGTCTTCGGCCATGATGGCGACGGCCACTGGGTACATCTTGTCGTAGTCGAACTCGAACTCGACGCCAGCTGGGGGCGCGCGCACGAAATTCCTTCGATCCTGAAAGACCATGAAATTGACCACATGGTAGGATTCACGGCAACATTTGATGTATAGGCATAATTCTCACTAATTTAGCTTTGTCAAGTAGGACAATTTGCTCCTGTTTGACATAGATCTGAATTTTCGGACGTAAAGATTACTACCCGGACTACTAACTTTTACTACCAAGACTAACCTTCATTCACTTTCGAGGTCCACATCAACAACTAATATGCCCAGTAACATCTATAACTAACAGGACCTACTAACAACCTAACAGTCCTCACGACAGACCTGCTCGAAGTTTGTTACGATGTCCATGGGTGACACGGGTTGGTGGCACAGTCAGCTCGTTTGCTTCCTTAACAACTTCAAAAAAAACACATTTATGATGGTTCTTACCGTGGACAGTGAGAGACATTCTTCCTTGAGAGAAGCTTCATTGGGCGCTCCGACCCAAGGGGCTACGGCTGCAGCACCAGGCCCACCCTGACCTTTGATGAAGGCATCCTGCTCGCGGTTCAGCTCACCCAACAGGCTCTGAGAACAAAACATAACATTTTGTTCCATTTTAATTTTTCCTTAAACTTAATGATGACAATAAAGACTTCTATTCCGTGGTGGCTTACTTCCGTCAGACCGGTGAATTACGGCTGCCATTTAAATTAAAAGTAAGGAATCGAAATATTGACGACTCACGTAAAATCTATGGAATATTTGTAGAACCTTTCGGGAGACCCCAATCATTAACGCTTGCAGCTAGAACAGCTACAATATATTGCGCTGGGTTTTAGAAGATGTTAACGGCATCTTTAAGCTATCTTACAAATTCCTAAGATACTAAATTTAAATAAAACTGTAATTATCAATACCACAAAAAAAACTTTTTATACCAAAAAAGGCACGAAATTCTAAATCATGTTAAAAACAATAATTTCATCAGAATATTCATCCGCCAAAATTGTAATATACAGTCAAAAGTTCCAAACTTATAATAAGCTTTGACCTGCTTTTATTATAAACCTTGAAGGGCAGCGGGTTCAAGTTACTTCTGGGACTATTGCGGAACAACCTTAATGATAATTTCCTAAAACCCGCTGTAATAATCTAAGTGACATTAAATGTAGCTCTTCCTTAAAATATTAATTTCTTCAATCTCGTCCTTTCAATGATCTAATAATAACATTAAGTGGAAGTACGGTTCAGCTTTTATGTTTAATGGGGACGTGACATCATAAAGTCTGCGAAGCTTTTTGTAATCTTCATTAAAGACGAATAGCCATTACATCTTATTTTATACAACCATCGAAGACTCTTGAAACTAAAAATGGAAATATCAAACAATCCAAGACTTATAGGGTTTCCATTCCACCACTTCCATCTCGGTGGCGCTAAATCATCGGGTTTAGCTACTATGAGAAATACCGGCAAAAGCATCTTGGTTATTCTATCAACGTAAAAATTTACTATCATGGATAGCATAGCGGCAATGATGATGAGAATAAAAAAATATAGAACCAGAAAGGTATCTTTTTTTAATACTACAAATATCAAGGGAAACGTGAAGTTCAGGAAAAAATTTCGTTTAGACATAGATAAAGTACCAGAAATTTTTATTGAGAAAAAATTAGAATTGTTAGAAATATCCGTTTTATAAATGTTTAAATAAACTGTTTCAAGTACTTTTGTAAAATTTTAGTTTCCTTTGGACTTTTTTTATTTTCTTCAACTACGTAACATCACATTTTCCACAATTTTAAACGTCTCCATTCTTACAATTAAAAATATCGTATTCATTTCACATTTAGTTTATTTAACACATATTGTGACCTAAGCCTTATCTATCAGTTTCATTACGGTTTTCTCCATATATGAGTTTATTTCGTTGTGGTACCATCAATTCTGCATTTCACCCAAGTATCTTTAAATCCATGACTTGCGATACTGGGAAATCAATTTTAAAAAAGTAAAAAGGATTTACCAAAGGCACTGTTGTATTTGAACGTCGAATTTTCTATTCAAAGCCGTTTATAACTGGAGCCTTTGAATGCGAAACTCCAACGTTTTTAAACAAACATTTTATTGTAACTTTCAAAGAAGTAAAGTTCAACAACTGTACAGCTGAAAACCTTTAAATACATTAACTAAAGCGAGAAAAAATAAACAGTATCATTCTTTGAGAGCCATTTTTGTTTGGTAAAAGAACAAAACCCCTTGCAATTCGATCGCAACGACGTCGTTCCTCGATGAACATTTCGTTGTAGAAAAAGAGAATTTATAGAATTTGGAAACGCTGCGCCAAAAGATTGATTGACTTGAACTTAAACCATCATCTGTCAGCGAAAGACATTTTACGCAAAAGACATCTTAAAGGGACAAAAATTCTGCGTCGGCTAAGGATTCGGAGCCGTAGTTAGCCAAAGTCGACTTCCCAAAAGACCCTGTCATCAAGTATAGCGACCGTGATAAAAAATTTATAGACCTTTTAAAATAAAGCAATAAACGTCGACGTGAATTTATAACATGACCTAACATTATGGGCCTGGTAGGTCATTAATTTATTATACTTTATGACGGTAGTAATTGCATAAACGTTGAACAAAGAATAATTCACTTTGTTACCACGCTATGCTACGTCAAAGTTAATTATAAATTTAAAAGGAAATATTTCTCTGGATATAATCCTTAAAACTCTTTCTTTAAAACTTTATATTTCACCTTTTTAGTCCACTCTTATAACCGAAATATTCTATTAAACTAACCACCTGCAAAGAATTCATTGTGTAATTTTCCTAAGATTAGTTCAAAATGCTCTTGTTTGACTCAACTCTGGCCAGAACCATATCTCATGTCGATCGGTAGAAGAAACACAAATTGTGATTCTAATTCATGCCTCAACGAAAAGATAGTAGCGCAGAAGTGAATATACAAGAACACAGTGAGAACAGTAAAGGTTGAGTGAGAAATTAGATAGACTTCGGCACTAATCGAATTTACTTTATCGAATACTAGGCCGATGGAAATTGCAAAACAGGTTACATTTTAAAGTACCCCACAAATACCTGCTAAAAATAAAACCTTTCCCAGTGACATTGACAAGGGACCGCACGACGCTTCTACATAATAGATAATGCGGCCGCCGAGAAAAGTTAGCTTTAAAAATGAACGAAATACGGACATTGTCGCGTGCGCTTCTAAAAATAACATTATGTAAATAGCCTTCTATAAAATGCGCTATAACGTGAAGCGTTGTAAGACCTTTTTCATGCTGTACCACGGTCGTCATAATATCTTTCTTTCGAATCTTAACTTAGTTTCACAATTCATCAGAACAATGTTAATAAGGGTGCACTGGTAGAGAATGCCATTTGGCATTAAGTTCACCCTAGTAACCTTATTAAGGTGAGCCAAACAAATAAATAAATGTTTTTGTTAGTGTCAAATATAATAAGTTTGCGTTATTTCTGACTTGATTTCAATTCAAAGAAATTGTCCTAAATTTTTAATTATTTTTACCTTTTCCGTAAGCAAAATTAAAGTAATTTTATACCTACATCAATTTTATCAGACGATATAAATATCCTTAAGAAATATGCTTTCAATCACAGACATACACTGTTATCGAGTGGGTGATTCAATCAGAATTCCACTTTGAGTAATAAGTCAAAAAGCCGATCATATTCCATCGCTCTCGCAGTGAAATCGAGTTAATGGAAAATCGTACAACGAATTTATTTTTTATTCAAACAGAGGAAAAAGATTTTCAAAGAACTCTTTTTTGGACTTGATACAAAGTTTTAATTACTTTAATCCGTTTCGTCTGCAAGACCGTGAGACTTTCCATCATTTATGAAGCTGAATATTTTACGGGGCTTATTTTTTCTTCTAACGGACGACTTTATTACAAAAGCTGCAAAAAATTTTGGTGAGACGCAAAAAGGTGTTTATATCGTAATATTAAATCCATTATCTTCCTGACTGACTAGTCTGACCTCTATTTGTAATGGTAATTATTTATTTAATCTAATACAATTAAAAGAATTTCGTTTTCAAGTAGGCACAATTGAGTATAGAAGCAAAGGTAGCAATCTCAACTTTTTCCGGATGGACAATTGTCGCAACCAATGGTTTTTTACGAGGTACTTCAAATCCCGCCGTATGGATGTATTAGGAACGATAAGACGTCGTCGAAATGGCGTAACACCGGTTATTAAAGATTTAATACCAAATAAAATGGGACGTGGTGCGGTGGTAAGTAGCCAATGCAGAGACATGGCTGTAATCACCCGGAAAGACCTCAAATTAGTCAACAAAATTTCGACATAACACCAGCCTGAAATTATACCGGGGAGTCGCGCAGGACAGGCAGTCCAGAAGCCTTAAGTAAAAACAATAGATAAATGGGGGACGACGTAGACCTCAAAGATCAGAAACTAACGCTGTACCTTATTGAAAGAAAAAGAAATCAAAGATAAGAAATTGCTGATTTCATTTAATAGAGAATTCAAAAGATAAAAATAAGAAATTGCTGATTTCATTTTAAATACTAAGCTATCTAAATCTGGTATCCACATAAACCAATTAACCACAAAACGACAGTGAAAATGGAAACACGAAAGATTATTAACATCAAAATTGCAAGAACAATTCTCCTCGACTTCACCTGACTTGGCTAATCCGTCCTCAATAGGATTGGAACCCGCAGTGTTACACCTGAAGGATCAACGCCTAAAGATAAGCGCCTCTTACTAGATCATTATACCAATGTAATTCACTTTGAAAGTGACGATTTCTTTAGGTGATTAGTAATGAATAATGATTAATGAGAAAGCCAAAAATGCTCCGAAGCATTTCATACAATAGAATATCGCCTTCATCAAAGGTATACCATATGAGTATATTCAGTGAAATGCTTCGGAAAGTAAATTATGGACATGTAATTGAGCGGAATAGATCCTAAGATAAGCGCTCATTACATAAAGGTATAATGGTAGAAGATAATATAATACGAAGTTACTCTTGTGGAACGTCAATTGACCAGCAGTCGCGGGGCGTAAGTTTAGCAAACAACAATCTTTACTCAGAAAACCAATATCAAAACAATTATGTTAGTACCATTTCAAACTAAGACGGTTATAATCATGTTAAGTATCCATCTAGCTTGGCAGTCCAACAAATGGTAAAGTGCGCTAGCTAGACATTTTATTTCAACTATTACTAAAACATCTCTTTAGTTTTAAACCTCACCTTGTATCACCAAGGGGGAAAGTGGGGGGTTTTTTTAAATGAAAAAATAAAAACATCACGTGATTACTGGACGGCCCCTAAGATCTCCAAACGACAGAAAAAGTTTTAACAAATTGAAAAGGCTCATCCATGTTGAGGAAGTAGATATTACGCGCATTGTCATCTTAATAAGAGGATTGTAGCGTCTCATGAAATCGATACGGCGTTCCTGGATGGCATCCAACAACTGCAATAAAACGTCTAGATTGCTTGCAGCTTAAATCTGGAGTTTTAATAGGTTTTCCAGCTCGATGACATTAAAAAGTCCATCAAAACGTCGATAACGTGTTTATTGCACATTCAGAGGACTCAGTGTTTAATACTGCTTTTATCTTTTCTTACAGTGTTTCAGTCTTGTATTTTACGATGTTTTGATTTTGTTTATTTCAGCCAAGACACTTTTAATGGCATTGAAAAAATAATTCACCTACATTAATTAAAAAAATATTGAAGAACGACTAGAGAACTATATTGGACACGTGGTTGACAATAATTTAGGTTCATGCGAAATAACATTTTCCAAATTACCAACTGAAAATTAAATCAAAGTTAGTAGTTAGTAGTGCTAGAATAATTTAAATTCACTGGGCCTAAACAATCCTTCCACTATGAAACAAACATTGATTTAGATAGCAAATACAACAATTGTCTAAACTTGATAAAGGAGTGAACTCAGACACATTAATTAAACGGTTCCAGTTCAACCCTCCCAAAACGGCACATCCCTGAAATAATTCTATTCAAAAGCCACCCTTGCCACTCATAGAATACATGTCTCATTACCATACAAATTCATGTCCTTTGTCCAGATAGAATCGAAGAGGATTCAGGTGTGTAATTTAGATCAGCCAAATATAAGGGCCCCTATTTCAAAGGACGACCCTTATTAGTAAATGCTAAACCACTCGATACACGCTAGAAAATATTGCATAGCGATTGTTGGCACCCCAAAATAAATTATTTCTTTACGTAAATTACCGTAGATTAACATTATCTTATCTTTATTTTTTAATATACTTAACAATGGAAACTAGTTGTAATAGAAAGTTTGTCCACAACGTATGCCGTAATAATCTGTAATTACGACTACATTTAATCCTAATATTTTTATTTGTATCGGTAGACCCGAGGAGTATTGTAGAATTCCTTCCCAGTTCTCTTGCAGCGAGGGATTCCGGGGAGGAAACATCTTCGGGTGTGTAATTTATGACATGGGCATTGTGGGTAACCCAGGGAGCTACCTTGTTAAAAAGACTTCAATATGGAAAAGGTAGTTAAAAAACTAATAGTCTAGGAGGGTGGCGAGTGAAGCGGAGAATCCCTCCCTTCTATTTAGGAAGGCGGCAGCTCCATCATATTCGGAGGGAGCAATAACTGCCTCATAGGTCGACGTTTTGCCGACCTTCGTATGAACGACCCTGGCATACGCTTAACTGACAACGATTTGCGTACAAATTTGGAAAAAAAATATTCCTTGTTGGGCTAAAGTTGAATCCAGTTCGCTCTCAGATGCGGGTCGTCGCTAGTGCAGATCAATAATAAATGTATTCCAGCTCGGACTCGGAAACTGTACCCAAGGAGAATACCCGGCCAGCCGGACATAGGTTCGGACGCTCAAAGGCGACTCCTGAGTCTGCTGAAGTCAAAAGGCAACTTGCGGCGGCACGCAGGGAAGAGGCGAAGAAGCTTGTGGCTGAACCAGCTGTGGCTATGGTCAAACAGGCAGCGGACAAAATTCAAACTGTCCCGACGAGAACCGCTTGTCGAGTGCTGTTAAGGACTAGGCTGATGCCCAAATACAGGTGATAAGGCATATTGCCATCAAATCTGGCAAACATAAGGGCAAGGAAAATAATTAATAATAAGGAGATACATATTAAACTTCGAAAAAAGTTTATCATAAAAAAGCAGCAAACGGATTTCAGTTGAACCAGTGGAAACTAGAACAGACATATTCATCACGAATATCTCGTCAGCAAATGTTTATGCTTCGTACGAATTTACATGCATGAAAATGTCGAAATGACAAGTTGGGATCGAGCGAAATAACGGTGTCGAAACCAATTACTTTGTTTGAGAGGAAAATGAAAGAGTGGCGGCGTAGTGCGACGATAGATTTATTAAAACACGATAACATGGAACACATGCAATGTTTCAAACTATCGTGTTATGTTTGTGTTTATTTCATATAGATACCTATTTTTTTACACTACTTCTAATAATATACTAAATGGGAATATATTTGATGGCTCCCAACGTTTTGGCGTGTGGGACTTCCCTCTACTCTTTCTACCCTACTACGCTAGAAATAGGGTAATGTTTTTCGATCGAGTGATTCGTCTGCATTGTAGGTGATATCGAGTGATAAAGGCTATATTTTCTTTATACCGGCTCCTCCAAGCCCCAAAAAACATTTTTACTAGTCGGCTTTTTTATATATCTATTACTTATTTATTATTATCTTCATTTTAAATACCTACACCGAAAATACAAACAAGAATCCCTACGAGAGACACGGACTGTCAATTGTTTTTGGATGTAAAATTAGAAGACGCATTAAAAATTGTTTTTCATGTTTTTATTCCTTTCGCTAGCTATTAAACTTTATTATATTCCCTTTTAACAACAGACATCAAAATCATCGTGGTCAAAAAAATCTTTGCTGGGATTATAAAGGATTAAGTTCAGAGGGATCATAATCCGACACCACAAATTAAACATTTAATCTTGCCTGTCACTTTACTAAATCCATTACACAAATCCTGCTTAACTTTCCGAACGAAGAAACAAGATATAATGAAATTTCAGCAAATAGGATTATAATATTTCCTCCGAGATATCCATTACCGTAGTTTAAATGTCGTCTAATACCTTTAATGACTAGCAAACGAGCAATACTACTTTCGTTCTTGAAAGTTTTTTAATGCACATCGAAGCATGAACGAATCCTTTCTAAGCGATAAAAATATGCAACATGTCTTTGGTGCCGTAAACAGATTCGTAAAAAAAAAATACTAACTGTATATCCGCATTACTGTCGTCAAGATATCAGCAAAGTTTACCTTTCCCAAGAATTTAAAAATTCTGCCGACCTATATAAAATTTACAAGAAGCACTATGTAAACCAGGGTGTTTAATGTTCTGAGCGAGAGAATTTTTCATACAATATTCCAAGAAAACTTGAACATTGGAGTTCACATACCAAAAAAAGATAAATTCTTTAAGTGTTTTCAATATGGCAAAAGTGATAATCCTGAGAAGCTGAAGGAAAAGCAAGGACATGAAATAAATAGAACTTAAATACTTGCTTTGAAGTTCACAATAACATTCAAAGAGATTATCCTTCAACTCTTTGTGCTGGTTTCGATTTCGAAACACGTATTTATCACCATATATGCTTTCGTATTGCTGCAAAAAATTTGTAGTGAATCATTTGTTTTTATGAGAATGGAACTCAAAAAAATTCTGTTATTACTGGGATAACATTTATTTATGAAACATTTTCTAGTACAATAAATATTTCGACAAAAAAGACAAAGATACCACGAGCACCATCCTGTCAGTACAAAACAAAGGAAGCAGAAAAAGGGAATTATAATAAAAACATGAGCATGACTATGCTAGGATAAATTGTCCATTTTAATACAACGATGTGAACGGTCGGGCGCGCGGCGAGAGCTAAATGGGAAACATTATCTGCTATCAATTTTAATATCGCTATATTACGCCACATTTTTCCTTATTTTCAAAATTGTTCTTGCACAGTTCCAAGCTTACTTTAAGGAGACGTCAAATAAGGCTTACATCTCTTGTTTTGGGTTGTATTCAAAACATTATATTTTAGTGATGATATAATAACAGATGATATAATAGTATTTTTCATAATGACTAACAATCATGACTGTTAAACCATTGAAACAGAATCAGAATCTATCGTAGTTACACTTGTACTAATTTTCTGCAGCAATTAAATATAAAACAAACATCGAAGCCGCAGACGTGTCTAACTCAACACGTTTGTAAATACATCGAACGCTGAACAATTTGATGTGATGATGAAACAATGGAATACGATGAGCTATTAAAGTTTTTCAAGGAATATTTTGCACCAAAAGATTTTTTTTATAGACTGCTTGAGCCTGAAAATGAATCGCTAGATGATTTTGTCTGCGCTCAAGTCTAAGATAATAACATAACAAAAAGGTCCGTTCAGGGCAAACCAAACCTCTCAAGACCAAAGATACTATTCGTTCCCGATGGCAAATCGAAAAAAAGTGTTTCTTTTTCTGACGGTGTTTTATCCGCTGAGGAATCTCTGGGGAAATCAATTTGGAAATGCACAGATGCGTATAGGTTGTACCAAGTCTGCGGAATATGCATTTAGACGACAAGTTTATAAGAAAAATTAAAACAATTTCCTTAAGATCTCTTAAATATGGAAACTCCAGACAGTTTATTTCCAAGATCGCACGACGAAGCACTTTATGAAACAACTAGAGTAATATTAATTATATTGTACAAAAAGAACTTCACTCGTTTACCAATAATGAGTCATAGTACCAATAATACTGCCAGATTAAGATAATATTGATTTTGATTTGATTGATTTTATTTATAAAGTCAAATTCAAAAAGCGACCGACTCTATATGAAAAAAATAATTAAAGAATACCTTGACGATAACATTAAAAACAAAATACATAAAGAAGCACACTTTGACTGCTCTTTTTATGTCATGCAAGGAAAACATTATAATTTCTGTTAAAATCTGTAGCAAAAATATTGTGGAATTATCTTTCCGTTACAAACTTTAATAACGGAGATTCAGCGATATAACCTTGCCAGCCAACCATATAATATTAGTATACATAATGTTGAAACTTGGATGGTGAATAGTAAATGTCCCAGTCTCATATGGGGTCGTTGGCAAAGTTTCGACAAAACGGCGCAAACCCATTAAGCATTACGTCTAAGTGCCGCGTAACGCTTCCCCCGGATTCCTTTTTGGACCCAGACCAAATTTTTCAGCTTGGCACGTGCAAAAATGTACTCACGAATGCAGGTCCTTTTATTAACTTTAGTACCGAATCGTGGTCTTGAAGACTAACAATACTTTATGTCTACCGAGTTTACTGAACTGCACTGGTAAACCATGACCAATTAATTTGTCGATTATTCCATTTCAGTTTTATTATTGGTTCCTAGTCGAGTTTGTGCAAGTGATATTTCGGTGTCTCGTTCCTAGTTTAAACTTAGGTCTATTATTTCTCTACTTTCCATTTCTAAAATAGTAATAATATTTGAATTCTAAACATGACATAATTTGCCTATCCTTCACAAAACCATTACATTCATACTTTCCGTTCACGAGAGTAGAATTGCGAATACGTTCTTACGCAAACATAATTCCATTAATGTGCATTTCTAGAACAGCTGAATACTCTGCAACAGAGAATCGGATCTCTTCACGAGAAATGGAATTATCATTTAATATGCGAACATTATTTGCATATAGAATGAGTGTTACATCATGTGCAAACAGTTAAGCGCTAACACGCGTCAGATTATCCCTGCGGACACCACTGATTCAATATGCGAATATTGTAACATCGCCCATTTACATAAATCAAAAAATATTTCTGATTTCAGTAATATAAAACTAGAAAGCATTGATAAAAAATATGTTTTTAATTATTGAATTGATTTTTTTTCGCAGAACGTTTTAACACATAATTTAGGAAAATGTTTCTCTAGAAAACCTACAGGCCATTACCGTTTCGGCTCCCACAAACACGAGTAATATGTATATTGTGATAGAAGGAAATAATAATAACGACGTTTAATTAGATAGAATTGAACTGCATGAAACCATTTCAATTAGATGTTAAGCATTCAATATCTTTGCTACATTTAGAGTTACAACCAGCCTTCTTAACTTTTTTTTCCATTAAAGCTTCTCAATTCAATGGTATCAACCGTTTCTAATATCCCTTAATGTAAACCCTTACGTCGAACATTACATTCGAATTTCGAACCCACATAATTACAGCTGTACCTACGACAACCTCTGAGGGACCAAGACAGTCATCTGTCAATGGGAATCTCTTAAGTCCAATAAAGGAAGCAATTAGAAAAGCCAAATTCAGTTAGGGACGTGTCAAGTTGGAAGGCGACGACTAGCGAACATTACGTAACGTCTAGT
Organism: Lerema accius; assembly: GCA_001278395.1. Classification (NCBI taxonomy): domain Eukaryota; kingdom Metazoa; phylum Arthropoda; class Insecta; order Lepidoptera; family Hesperiidae; genus Lerema; species Lerema accius. The sequence continues at coordinate 8,061 of LGAG01000048.1, read as the reverse complement.
ATTGATCGCGGACGCTGCCTCCCCGCGCGCTCGCCCCTCCCCCGCACTTCGACCAATCGGAGTGCACGATTTAATTTTAATTTGATAGCCATTCGGAGCCAGCGCGTCGCTGATTCGTCAATCATTACGTACAGAGTTACGTATTTCACACGCAAGCATGGACGCGCGTGTATTTCATCCGTAGTCGTTTGGCGCCAACTATCCATTGCGGCCTTTGTGACGTGGTTGCTTTTATTTTATAAGAAATCCGTTAAAAGGTTTGTTTCGTCAACGTTGGCCGGTTCGAGCTAAATCCTCTTTTTTACCAATGTACATTTCATTGACTCGAAACGGCTTCAGCGTATAAATGGGACGACTACGACGAGATACGAATGATACATTTGACCTTTATCTTTATGAGAGGTTTCTTTGTTACTATAAATTATTCGAGGGAGGACTGAGGATTATAACTTGATCTTTGGGAGCTATAAAAAGAACTATATTTTGTTCATAAAAGGATGTAGATGTTACATGCGTGAGTGGATATAATCATTTTTTTTAAAAAACCTCAAATAGACTAAGAAATTGGAAACATTGTTACTGGTGCATTGTTTTTTGTTGTCTACAGAAATCGTGTAGTTTGAACATCTCAAACTCTCTCATCACCAAGGCGCAGTTGAATCAGTTATTAACCTACAAAAAATCAGCTTTAATACCCAAGAATGTAAATGTAACAGCGGTATATGAAATAGGAATACTCGTTATCTGCTACCCACGCGTGTCCAAGGGATAGGCCTAGAAGATGACATGGGTTCCAAAACGAACATGACCCGAATTTAATGAGCTACGACATACCATCTACCTAAATAAACGTTGATTTTTTATATTGAAATTTAAATTTTCCCGTATATCCCGCAAAGACTTTTGCAAATATTAGCAACCTACCTTCAAGGCACAAAAGCTGACGAGACTTAGGGGAGAATTTCACGTGAATCCATTGAGGATTAGTGAAGTGTGCGGAGATATCCTACCGGGGTTTACGACGCAGTGTAATTTACAGTACGATAAATTGTGGTATCATGGCGTGCGTTTCTGTGTTATTGATTAATATAAGTGTTCTCTATATCTTGTGCTGTACTATAATAACTCTCTGTTAAGAAGTCTAGAGATTCGATCGTATTTCAGACATCAGAACATCATATTTTTTACTTATTATTATAAAACAAGTAATCTATTAATGCATCGCACTTAGAATCCTACTAATATTATAAATGTGAAAGTTTGTAAAGATGTTTGGATGTTTGTCCCTCCTTCACGGTCTAACCGTTGAACGGATTTAGCTGAAACTTGGTACACAGATAGGTTGCATCCAGGAATAGGACATAGGATACATTTTATCCCCATTATAGGTTCCCTTGGGATAAAATCAATATTTTGTTTATCGACTTTTCCGCGGGCGGAGCCGCGGGCATCGTCTAGTAATTCTATAATTATTCTAAGGCATCGCATTTGTTCCATAATAATTTCGGATCATAAATTAAGACAAAATAATCAAACATTTTAATGATCACGCATATTAGAAACCTACCGTATTAATTTATACCTACACGAAACATATCTGGTAGAATGGTCGTTTCCTTTCCATTTCCATTGAATTAGAGATAATTTGAAATGTCGCCAAAAAGTAGGATCGAGGGACAATTGTCAATAAACCTAAGTACACGTAAAAGCTATCTTTAAATCTCCTGGAGCTATTCGAGACGGACATCCAATATTGGAACGGTTTTAATATTGAAACTTGGGATCTGACCGATCGATTGGAACACGACGTATGTAAAACGAAATTGCTGCTGGTGGATTCGTAGTGTCAATTTTCCTTTGTCGTAGTAGATATGGACAAAAATTCTAACTTAGAACACCCGATAAAAAAGCGGTATATCAAAAACCACTATCCTTCAAACTATCATTCTACCCTCTTACTATTTAAATTCGATTTTTTAGCTTTTTCCAATTGAAACCAAAGACACATACATACAGACAGACAGACAGCGGAGGCTTAGTTATAGGGTTCCGTTTTACCTTTTAGGTACGGAACCCTAAAAAAGGAGACATTATCCTTAATCCGGAAGAATGGCGCACGCAGTAGATGGAGACAAGCGTGCTCCGAGTGTTAATGCTGATTCTGCCTCACAACAGTTGTGCTACAACTCCGCGTATATTTGTCATCTTATGTAGGTTTATGGTAAGTTAGCTATTCTATTTTAGACTCATTTTAATATTAAAATAGTGTTTAGTTTGAGCATAACTTCTTTGTAGATATTCTGTAATGTCTTTATTATGGCATTTGTCAAAAATCGCTTGATTGATATCTGACATCTATGATTATTATTACCAGGAACGTAGAATAATATGGGTGTTTAATAGATGGTTTTTAAGAAAAGTATGTTAAACGCAGTTTTTATATCAACTAAAGTGAAGATTAAAACTAATAATGATCATAGTAATAAATTTATTCAAGATTAATTGGAAGTTTTCACATACCCAACGACAAAGCAATCAATACAAAACTATCTGATTCCGCGAGCACTATTCAAAACTATCATTGTATAATCCACAGGGAAATCCATATTTAAATCGGGTCAATCGATAGCCCGAAATACATCGAGTTTGAATCGAGGTCTTCCGCCGACTTAGAGAACACAATAGAATATCATAGTTATTATGAATTCATACATAACGAAACTTATACATTAATACAGACAAACTCACATCCAAGGACCTAGAAGAGAAAACTTGCTCACAGTCTTAATTATGGAGCAGTAACGCTAGACGTTACT